>JAUYWG010000056.1:15442103-15502213 GCA_034779775.1 Enteromius afrohamiltoni
ATATATATATTCTATTTTAAAAATAATTTACAAAACGAATTTGCATAAATTCTCAAAGCATAAAACTTTATCTCGTAACGAAAACGTGCAATATTAGTTTTTACCAGCAGAGGTCAGACTTGCACAGCATTTCAAAACTTCGCTTCACATTCTGTAAAAAACCTTCTAGAAATTCACTCAAGTGTCACTTCAGTGTCATTAAAGTCGTTACCCACCAAACAAACTACAAAATAATCTAAAATGGTAATAATAAAAACAGCACTCATATAAAAAAGTACTCTTCAAATTGTGACAGAAATTCCTCTTTGAAACAGACACAATACGCCTCCAGTGTTTTATCAGCATAAAGCCTCGAGAGGATGTTGCTATGGTAAAAGCATTATGAATGGCAACTTTTAATAATAATAATAATAATAATAATAAACAGCTTTTACAAATATATCCTAATGCAAGTTGGTAACCTCGGTTGTTAATGAACTGCGCATTAACTTAATCATAATTAGCCTATAATTTAATTCTTACTTGCGTTCGCGGGATTTTGGCATCATTTATAATGGCCTCGAATGCGGTTCATCCAATTAGAATCGTTTCAAAGTATTCTGTTTATAATGAAGGAATTACGCACAAGTACTCTATTTTGTGAGATAAAGGGTGTCAGCTACTAAATATGCAATGATATATATCACGTAAATATATTTACTTCACATACAGCACCTTAATGCTTTAACAAAACATATATAATGAGGTCACGTACAGAACAATTAAGCATATAGGGGCCCGTTTTAGGCAAACAAGCAGAGTATATCTTAAGGATAGTAATGAACGATTTTGCAGTGATTTCTCGAGTTATTAATTCCGTGCTTCAAGGCACTCACAGGAAAGAGCTTATTGACGACCAAATAAACATTAATCACTCACCTTTCAAGGTTTACACAATATATAATTTTGTAAAGAGCATGCACGTATGATGCTATGTTAAAAAAATATTATAAAGTATTTAAAAAGACAAAAATACAATTTTCATATTTATTTTGATTGTTTGGACAACAAAAAACTATAAGCAATACTGTAGGTTTTGTGGATTTGCTTCAGGATTTGGATGCAGTGTGGGATCCAGTGGGCTGTATCTATATCTGAGCTGTAAATGCCATGTGACTAATGACTAAGGTGGCACCTTACAGTAAGAACACGCACAGTCCCAAGCCCTTATAGCAACTTTCCGAAGCTGTGACGTCAATTTGATCCATTACTCGCTTTTAAGAGCCATCCAGCAAAATTATCTAAAAGCAGAGGCTAAGAGGGCAGTACTAACCAGCAAAACCTCGACCCACTGGTCTGAATGCTTCTGTGCAACAAAAACAATAATAATCTATGATATTCTGAACCACATCATAGCGGATATTAATACGCCTATAGTGACCAATCAGCATCTGACTAAACATTTTAGAATTGTATAACTGCACATAAAGGTCGAGAGAGATCACGCTGCTGTTGTTCCACTTTCTCTCTCTTCCTCTTCCACCCCCGCAGTGAGCTGATGGCCATACATCTCTTAAAGAGCCCATGACAATCAATAATACTCCACGCTAGCCCTCAGTATTGGACTCTGTAGTCGTATAATACCGCAGCATTTGTCATTATTTGCCCTGACGGCTGAGGTCTGTGTTATTCTCCTGGGAGCTGTTCCCCGGTCATTACCGCTGTCATAAATAATATGCACTAATGAGATATGAATTGATTGCTTGTGTGAGCCTGACATTTTCATCTCTCACATTAAATGCTGTTTTACAATAGATTACCACCCAATCGTTCCTTCAGAACGGAAGAGTATAGACTGAAAAACAGAGGACTATATATTGCGCAAAAAGCCGTCAAGTGTTTCTTCTCAAGCCGTGCAAAGGAATACTGCTTTTTAGTTCATTAAAAGTAAGTAGAGTGCAGGGTTTCAGGGTCAGTTCTAACTAAAGCATCACGCGGCATGAATTAAATTTTTCTATTAGCATGCTTTATTAAAAAAGGCTCTCAATGGCAAAACTGCTTGATTTCTAAAAAGAAAGCGCTAAAAGCTGTATTCAGAGGCAAACGCAGTTGAGCAACACAAAAACATGAGGAACTGTCACATTTACTGATTAATGACTTTGCCTGTTAATGCAGACTGAAGCCCCAATGTATATGTGAGTGAGTGTGTGAGACTGGAGAGAGAAAGTCAGGGAACGAGGGAACGAGGGTGGAAGAGATGGAGATAGGAACACGGAGAGAGAGGGATTGCTGTTGGTCTGTCCCTTTGTTCTCAAAGGAAATGGTGTCAGTGGTTCAGTGTTGCTTGCCATTGAGAGGTAAAGATTTACTGTCATCAAAGAGCAGATTAGAACACACAGACACACACATTGATTTGGGAGAGAGAGAGAGAAGAAGGGAACGAGAGAAAATAGAAAGAGAAAGAGGGAAAATAGATAGAGAGAGATTCACATTTTTGGTGAGGAAACTCATTCCGCGCTGGGAAAGATATGATCAGCTTATTTCGTGAGAGGGGAACATGGCAGCTCCTTCCTGAATGAACGTTGAAAGAAGTAAATTGTAAATATTGATTTCTGCAATGAACTGTCAATCTTCCTCGGCCCGAGATTATGCCAATCATCGGAGACCGACAAATTCGAAAAATGCTGACAGAGACAGCTGTATGGGATTCGTTTTAGCAGTGAGTGGAGTGGGCTTTATTTTCTGATGGCTGGTAATGGTTGTTCAATTTCATCAGATAGCAGCTGAGATCTCATCGGTGGGGGAAAAATGAAACCAAGCGTGACAACCACAGACAGAGGGCTTCGTCCCCCCAGAAGGATCTAAGGCACTTCAGTGGTCCTGTATAGCAGGTCAATTTTGATACACCAGAAAACCTGTTTCAAACCGGGGTCAAGCCATTGAACTGATGTCAGCCCCCTTAAGTGAGTCAATTTTTTTGATGTAGACAACAGATTTGTTCCAAAATGAAGAACAGAAGATCTTAGAGGTACACTCCATGGCCTTTTCTATTTCCTATATATACACACACACACACATACTTATTTCTTTTCTTTCTTTTCTTTTCAACAACTCATAGCATTATCAAAAAGTTGTGCTGCTTCATATTTTTTTGTGGAAACTCTCCTTTGATAAATAGAAAGTTCAAATAGAGAGTTTCCTGCTTGCAATGGTATGGATATAATTAAAAATGTTTTATGCATAAACCTATAATTGGTAGTTTCTTTTATTAAATCAAAAGAGAATATAGTCATATCAAGAACCTAATTCTAACCTAACTCTGCATACAGCGTCTATAATGGGCACACATAGGTTAACTGTATTTGACAATGACTTTAAGCTTTTATTTATTTTTGCAGATTTCCGCCTGCAATTACATGCACAGTTAGACAACAAAAAAAGAAAGCGTTTTCACTAGAAATGCAAAGTGGTCATGTGTTTTTGGCTACCTCCATATGGTTTTCTCATTTCCACCTGTATTTTAGCTGACCACTTGAGGTCTGACCACAAAAATGCATCTTAATACTAGGTAGAAGCAGGGCAGGAATGAAGCTGTAATATTCTGTGACAATATACTTTAGTGGTAAAGAAAAACAGAGCAGTAGTGGGCTGTGCAGGTTTGAGCAGGTTGCCCCCCTCTGGTCAGATCAATAAGTTTTCTCTGCAGGCACAGAGCTGGTTATAATCCTCAGATGAGTTATGTTTCTGTCATAACCACGAGAGGGTTTTAACACTGACTCTTGGTGCAGATAAACAGTAGGTGGCATGTGTGGAGCAGGAGCAGAGTGACGGTGACAGCTTTTGAAACATTAATCCAGAGGGCGAGGAGCCTGATAGAAGAAGGCTGTGCACGGTTTGTATGCTGAACAGTCTGCCAATCTTCATATTGAACATGGGCTCTGGAACACTGGGCGCTTTGTGAACTCTTTTAAAAGGTTTTTGACTGATAAAGAAAAGAAGAAGCCGTTTTCTGATGCTTAACCTGGTGATCTACAATCTGAGAATTCTTAAGTAAAGGCCATGAACACAAACACACTGATATGAAGCTATTCTCATTCATCACATATTCTCAGAAATGCTTGAATGTGGTCCGTCGTAGCACTCAGAGCTATACAGTATAGGGAAATATAGGCAGTCGCTCATTATTGTTTATTTTGCGATAATGACCAGTTGGTTGCACACTATCCCGCTTATTTTATGGATTATTATAACCACTAGATAAATACTTACGTGGGCATGAAATATTGTTTTGAGTTAAAATTGTTGTAGAATCTTACCTGTGTATATTATCAGCCTAAATCTCTCATATCACTCTGTGGACTCGCTTCCTCTTGTTGCAAATGTGACTGCAGTCACCTTCTATCGATGGTAGTAAAAATTACCTCAGACTTATTAAGGAATTAATATTACTGCAATATTGCTGCAGTATTCGTTTTGTCACTTGTAGGTGATATTATCGTTGTATAGATGAGGATGAGAAATGTTTAGATTAGTAATCGTCATTCCCTGAAGGAGGGAGCAGAAACGTTACATCAGCTGACATCATGAGGTCTCACTTGGGAACCCAATCACCTCTGAGCGTAAGAAGAAAAAGCTTATGGAAATTGACACGTGGATTTTGCATGCCAAGCCACTCCCCTGAACATATGGGTATATAAGATATATAACAACTACTTATTCAGGTTTGTGTTGAGAAGCCAGAGACACAACCCAGCATTCAGCGCAGTTCAAGATTGTGGCAAGAGGGACATAATGTCTCCATTCTCTCATTAATAACAAAGGTTACACAAGTAACCGAGATGCTCCCTTTCAGTCCGTCACTTTTGACGTTCCATCGACTGGCGTCATGGCATCCCTATGAAAAAGGCCACAACCTAACTAAGTTACAAATTCTGACAGGTGAGTGTGTCAGACAAATGAAGCTCAATAAGTAACTTTTCCAGTGCCCTGTAAGCCAGATAGAGAATTGGTTCAAGAATTGAGGTGGAGCCCATTGGTGGAGCCCAGCCTGCAGCTCTGCATATGTCTTCAATGCTGATATGTCTTCTTTGGCTTCGCCAGTGCCAAAGAGGAGGCAACACTCCGAGTGGAATGGGCCCTCACTACCAAGGGGCATAGCTCAAATTGAGACTAGTACGCCAAGGTGTGTGGCATCCACTACCCAATGTAACAACCTCTGTTCACAGACAGCATTTCCCTTCTGTTGACTTCCAAAGCAGACAAAGAGCTGCTTGGAGCTTCTGAAACTCTGGGTGCATTCCATGTAAACGTGCTAAGCGCAGACAGGACACAGCAATGCAAAGGCCTGGTCTGCCTAAATCAGGGGCAGCGCTTGTAGGTTCGCTACCTGGTCTTGAAAAGAAGTGGTGGGAACCTTGTGCACATAACTGGGCCGTCGTCTCAAGGTAAAGTGAGAGTCAGCCGGTCCAAACTCTAGGCCCCATTTGCTGACTGAGAAAGCATGCAGGTTTCCCACCTCTTTAATGAAGTGAGTATGATCAGGAGAAAAGTCTTAAGCGATGTTTACTCAACCTGATGATCAGGTGATGCTTTCCCAAGGATGAACCATCCACTACATTGTGTTTGCCGCAATAGCAGCGATGTGCATCTTCAAAGGGGAGGGTGATGACCTTCACTATAGCTTTTTTTTGCAGGAAGGAGAGCACCACACACACCAAATATTATTAGGGTTATTTTCGGCAAGAGGAACACCATTCAACAAATAGATCCCACTTCAGAGCATAGACCTGCCTTGTAGAGGGGGTCCAAGTCCGAAGGAACAGTCTGTGTGGAGGAAAAATTAAGACAAGAAAGTACGCATACGTCAGGTCGACGGCTGCAACCCAGTCCTGGTGCCGAATGAAAGAAAGAATGCGTTTCTGCATCAGCATCTTGATCGGTAGCCTGTGAAGGTAGTCATAACCTACACTCTTCTTGGGTACGATGAAATAGGGACTGTAAATTAATCTTAGCTGGAGGGATAGGCTCTACTGCATCCTTCACCAGTAGGACTACAGTCTCTGCACACAGGACAGAGGCATCCTTGAGCGGACAGACATGAAGTCTGTGTTTCCTGGGGCCGAATAGGTGTAGGGGCATACTTGGCAACAGCCAGACAAAGACCTTGAACCCAACAGCCTGGTGTTGGTGAAGTCACACTAGGGCAAGATGTGCTTAATGGCCTCCGTCTGCTTCTATACTGCTGAGAACTCTTGGGCAAAGTCCTCGACACTGTCGCCGAAGAGATGGCATCAGGAAAGCTTACTTTGTTGTCCTGGACTACCATGGTAGACCTTTGTCACCCAGAGAGTGAAGTAGGTCGCCAAGTAGGTCAGACGCCACTTCTGTGGGGTCTGGCACGGCAGACCATTCCTGACCTTGATCCTCAGGTCTCCCTTGTCTGTAACCAATCACTTTAGAAATATTATAATTTCATATGCAGTTGCAAACAAGGCCATTGATTTGATAACTTGACAAACACAAAAATAATAAATTTTTTCAGCAAGATGATGGGGGTACAAATGGCTGTTAGCAGTGTAGTAATTCTGTGGGGCTTGGCATGGGGTACCATTCATGGGCGTGGTTAGTCCCCAGTATAAATGAGAGCTGTGATCCTAGCGTAGACATGGATATGTGCACACAATGTGTGCATGAGCCATCCACGCACGCTGTCTAAGCATGCTTTTGATGAAGTGATCACGACCATCGTCAGAGGTAAGGAATACTACCCCACCCAAGGGTCTCGGGTTTGAGTCCCAGGTCAGGCAAACTCAAACCTACAAACTCTCTCCACCTTCAATACCACGACTGAGGTGAGACCCTTGAGCAAGGCACTGTTTCCTCAACTGCTCCCTGTGCGCTGCAGCGCTGGCTGCCCACTGCTCCAGTGTAATCAGTCTATACAGTATATATTTATATGCTGTCAAACGACTAATCACATCCAAAATAAGTAAATAAGTACATTTTTGTATGTTTTTTTACTGATGCAAAAACGTACAATTTAGACGTATTTTAACGCTTAAAATGTACAAATGGCTACGTATTTTTTGTTAAAATTTGTAAAATAGTTGCGTATATCTTTTATATAATTAAGATATTCCCATCAGTGCAATTTAATCGTTTCGATTTTTAGAGCCCTTAACCTACCCCAAACCTAAACCTACCAATTTTATAGCAAATATGCATTTCTTATTTTTTCAATAATCAGTTGAGATTTTTAGACCCCTTAACCTACCCTCAAACCTACCAATTTTTTGCCAGTATAAACGGATAAAAAACATAATGACAGAAAAATATACATGTGTGTCAGTCAGCTGCGGGCTTTGCTGTTCATGGTCACGCCTTGTGGATGAAGATCGCCGAATAAAGGCGTGGATTTGGCTGTTTTCTTACAGTCATATGGATGTGAAAGATTTCGATTACAGTACACAAGTCTGTAATTGTGTTGTGTTTTTGGTGTTCTCACAGCATGTCAGAGAAAACCCTTTTGTGGTACATGGCATGTAGACATTAATTGACAATTAACTATTGCAGAAATTGCATTTATTTTAAGGGTTTGAAATGAAGTCTTGTTTAACATTATAAAGGCCTATTTTTTCAAACAAGCTGGCAGCGGAAATCACACAGAACAGAATGAAATATTATAATTTCATATTAAGTAAACAGTCTACTAATGCAGTTGCAAACAAGGTCATTGATTTGCTAACTTAAACACAAAAATATTAAAATGAATGCTGCCATTTCAATATTCATCAGGATACATTTTTAGGTGTAGTCAATTCGTCAGTTTTGTCCATCAAAACACTGAAAATACGTAAGTATTTGTACATTTAGATGCTAAAAATACATATATATATATATATATATATATATACAATGTAAACAACAACTTTTATTTTGAATTTGAATAATCGGGATTAATCTTTTCACTAATATAGGCCTATATATATATATATATAGAGCGCAAGTGTTAATTCAGGCAGGCTATGTAGGCAGAACGCCACAATAGTTGACCACTAGCTGTTCAGATCCCTCCAATCCAAGTGATTCTTCTATATCAGGTATATGTATATGTAGCACTATCACTTGCAGCTTAGTCAAGCTCACATTCAACTCTCCCTCCCACCCTCCTAATCAGTATACTTTCCACATATTATGTCTTGCACTTCTGCTGCTTGTTGTTTTCTTTCCTTCTGTTTAAGATCGCCACAACAAGACAAGCTACCCAAGCAGGCCTACTTTTATTATCTTGATGTCATGCTGATGATCCTGGGGGGTCATTATAGGGAGCTATTTATATATATATATATATATGTATTGTTTTTTGCTGAACCCTAATACTGAGACTAGTATTGCTTCCAAAGTGTCCCTGTCTAAAATACATATGTATTGTATATACATACAGCATATATGTATAGTGTGTGTGTATATTAGGGATGCAACGGTACCGTGAGCCCTCGGTTTGTATCGCGGTTTTCTGGCCACGGTAACGGTTCAGTTTCGAAACATCAATATTACTGTATGTGAGCTCCTTTCTATTTTAAGTTATCAAGGTACAGAGAGGATATTAAATGTAAAAAAGGTACAGATTAGATCAAAACACCACATTTATTTTTAAAAAAGGACACTTATTTTTGAAATATAAAAAGTGCAGTATAAAGTGAAATGTAAACATGAACATTTTTTTAAATAAATATTGTCAGCAACAAAAAAAAAATCTAAATACACCATCAGAACAAACAACAATAATAACAAAATGTATCACTAAGTGGTAGACAATTGTCCATTTCAATTATTGGTGAGGTACAGCAGCGTCACAATGTGCCGTATCAAACAGATAAGAGAACACTTTAAGCTTACACTGAACATTTACCATACCACTGGGTTAACACTTTAAACTACTTAAAATACTCTGTGTTTCATTATTATTAAATAATCTCAAATATAAACATGGTAAAGTGCACCATGCAGTCAGGATAATTGTGTGACGCACACACTTCAGGACTGCCGGTCTTGACCTATTATAACAGGTCATTTAAAATGTAAACATAAACGGGGGGGCTAGTCTATTTCAGCTTCACGCAGTTACTCGCGTCGTAAAGTGCTGGAATAATTTTGCTGCTGAAATGTTAACCTATGCAGCCTGAGCCAGAAACAGAATTGATTCGTTCGTCTCTCGAGTCTTCGGGTTTTTCGAGTCGTTCGTTCATCACGTGACAGCCCCATAAGCTTAACCTATGCAGCCTGAGCCGTGCGCGACTGAACGAATCACTCCCACGAGACGACTCATTCTTCCCGAGTCACATTAAAGATTCGTTCAAAATGAACGAATCGTTCAAGAACGACCCATCACTAGTCTTGAGAATTTCTGACCATCGCCTGATTGTCTATGCGCTTAATACACAGAAAATGCCAGTTTTAATTCAAATTAAAGTTAAATGCCTCAAATAGGCTACTGAAATATCGCGGTTCACGTGGGTGTACCGAACCAAACAAGGGCAAACCGAACGGTTCGATAAACAACCGAAAACCATTGCATCCCTAGTGTATATATATATATATATATATATATATTTACAGTATATATTTTATAACTTTTATATTTTTTAAATCTAACAGTCTACCGACTGACATTGTTATAGCATCCACTTTAAGCATTGCAATGCACATGATAACTATCATTAAGCAAAAATTATATTTGCTGTACTTTCCACTCACAGAAGTTTATGACTTCCACTTCTGAGAACCCCGAAAAAAAATGAAATTCAAGTATTAGCGTAGTAGAAAGCAGAGCCTATAGCCTATAATAATTTTGCATGATGACCACTTTCCAACATCACTATGTTTCATGTATTACTTACATGAATTTATAATATAATTTTTTCTTGAATGAAAAAATTGTGAATTGCCGTACACCCAAACTACTTAACAATCATGTGGGGATCTTTCGTCAACCACCACCACTTTTGCCAGTGCAATCCCATATTTAAAATGTTTTCAGCAAGATGATGTGGATAAAACTGGCTATTAATAGTGCAGCAATGCAGGAAGCACAGCTCACAGAGTCACTTTCAAACACTCCACTTACTCCGCCTACTGTTGGTGGGTCTGCACAACCAACAAGTTGCAAAATCTGCATGAGGAAATCCCTCACCCTCATACATTCCCATTAGCTTTGATTTCTATTAAACACCTGACCTTCGCCTAAATGTGATTAGACCTTAACTTTAAAGCAGCTGCATTATTGCAAAATCAACCCCCGCACTGCCATATTTAATAGGTGATAGGTTAAAAAAATAACTTAAAAAAAACACACACACACAGAAGGGAAACGTAAAATGGAGCAAAAACCAAGCAAACAAACTAAATGTCTTTCACGGATATCCACAATTCAATCAGAGACTGCTGCGCAGCTGTGAATGATGTGCAGAAAGCCAATGCTGGCACTTTGTTTTGTTAGCATGTGCACATCCAGGTCTCATAACATTAGGACCACTCAATGCGCTGCTCTTTTGAATTACTGCTCCTGGGCCAGGCCTGGGAAGGCTCATTTGCGAGCAATCGATACGGGAGAGGGATTGGGTGCAGATGGAGCGGTACATCAGGTCAGCCTTGATGGGGAAATCATTGAGGTCAGCGCTGAGAAGGCTAGAGCTGATCAGCTGTGTTAAACTCCTGCAGTGTCTCAGACTTCGCAGGACAGGGCCAGATGCATAAACAGACTGCTCACCGCCGCATTATACCTCTGAGAAACGTGCTTGATCGTTCAGAGATGATGCTGAGGAGACGGCATTAGGTTTTAAAGCATCTAGCCCTTGTTAGATTCAATCTTAGATTACTTTGACAAATGAACAATAGCCTTAAAGTGATATATGCAAGCTGACAGGCTGCCCATAATATTGTTTTTGGCTGTGCATGACTTCAGGTCAAATCAGATGAGATTCAGTGATAAACGATCCGTTCCCGAAGAAAGTCTCGCAAAAACACACAAATCATATGTGATTGCTTTTTCATAATTGATTCTGTCTAACTGAATTGACTCTAACTGGCTTCTTTTGGCACAAGAAGAAAAACCCTGTTGAGGGAAAAGAAAACAATTCACGATATCAAATTATTAGTGATAGTCCATTGGCTACTGCCAAACAAAATGAATTATTAACAAATATATAAATCATTAAATAAGCAGCATTTAACAACACATTTTCTCTAAATCAATGATATAAATAGATATAAATTCTATAACATTAGTACAATGTAAATGGTTTTCCACAGGTCACTACTGTCAAAACTCAAATATGACAAAAATAATCAGTGTTTAACCGTATATAAAACAGCATTTCCAATTAATAAACACTGAGAACAGAGAACTGACACTGTTTCTGGTTTAGGTACGGGTATAGTGTGAATGGTTAAACTCAAGTCACTTTCTCCTCTGGCAGTCATCGTTATAGAAGGAAATCATGACAATACAAAACTTGTAATTAATATTATAAGCATCAACATTTACATATAACATATATAAACATGTATATGTAGCATATATGGATACCGACTGAAATTTTATTTCATTTTATCAATGTTTCCTTTTTGTTTAACTAGTATAGCCCAGTGCAAATATTTCCACACAGGTCAATTTTCCAGCCCTTGGAGTCATTATTGTCAAATATGAAATATGATCTCTCTCTCTCTCTCTCTCTCTCTATATATATATATATAAGCAAGCATATTTATATAAGCAGCTTTTAAATATAATATAGCACATGTCAGTAATATTTTATTTAACTGGTCTCACGCTTCACTTTCCCCTGGTCCAAACGGATGTGTGCACCGATCATTTTTCTCCCATTGAGCACAAATGATTCAGTTGTGTTAATGGCATTTTTGTTTTGTAGCATGCATGCGTCCATGGCAAACAGCCGTACTTGAACTTTTGTCCGAGCGATTAGGACATAAGGACAGTGCCTGCAGCATTAGGTGTCCTTTAATTGCCATTTGCATAGTGGGTTAATCATTTTCCGACTCCCCAATTACTTACCCTCTGTGTCCATGTCAATGACGCTCTCACACAGATGCCCACATTTGGGATTATGGAGGCTTTGTTTTGCTTAAATGGTTATCGTCCCGAGATCAATCACAAAGTGTGCATTTAGAGAGCGGAACGTGGTTTTCCATTTGGATGCGTTCTCTTAATTCTGATAGGCCCCCATTCATAACACAGTAAAAGATTTTTTAGGTTCTAGATGAATTCGCTGTTTATAATTTTATATACACGAAAGCATATTGATCAATAAGAATTACTATTCCAGTAATAATAATTCTACATTTACATTATTATTAATACCTAGTACCAGTCCATAACAATGAAACCATATATTTATGACAGTGTTTTGTAATTTTTGACTAACAAATGTATCACATATTCGTATTTCATTCAAAAGTTCCTGACAGTGAAAGGTAAGTAAGTATTCTGGAAGACCAAAAGAGCTGACTTCCAAATTATTTATTGTTGATTCCCTAGATTTTGGCATCTTGTTTTCCTTCCCCAGCTGTGTAGTGCCGACTTTGCCCTTTCCCTGAAAGGACGATATGAGTGTCAGATTTATGACCTGCTAAACGAGGCTGCTGGCCCGATTGAAATCTACTGCAGTGAGTAACAATGACAGAGTGAGGATGTTTGCCCATGATTAGCAGAAATGCTAGAGGTTAATTACTCAGATCTACGTTTATTGTTCCATTTGCACATTTCAGACAGACTGATCGTTATTAATTAGGGTCACCGATCCGATCGAGGCGAACAAGGAGCCCCTACAGCCATTTCAAGCAGGCAGAGACCGAGGCACCATTACCTCGGCGGAACAGTTAGCGCTGTAAGCTATTGGCTTCATCTAAGAGCTGCATTAGCGTGAAGAGCTGAGCTCATAAACAGTGTGGGCCGAGCTTTAAATGGCTGACTGGGTTTATGTGCTCTTCTGTTTGATAATGCTTTGCACTTCTAATGCATTTTTAAGTGGCCCTTCACGTGCTCATTTCCCAATAAAGTGGATTACTTTGCTTTAAGACCCGGTATGAAGGGGTAAATCACAGCGACAGCCGAACGAGAATGGGGAAATTCGGGGGGTTTTTTTGCATATGGAAAGCACCACCTGGCTAAAGAACCCTCGGACAAGGCTTCCTAATTACAGGAAGTGTTTTTGACTTCCTGTTTTGGAGTGTTGAATATACAATTCGATATACAATACATAACAGCAATAAAACCAGCCGATATGCTGGTATATTAATATCAAAATGAGAGTTTGATCCTTGACATTTACTAGATATTATTTACTTAAGCTGGAAAATTGAATCAATACATTTCGGCAATTCCATAAATGTAAATCAGATCTTTAAAACAGGATTATCCTCTATGAGGTGATGTTATTCAGAGTGAAATGACTGACCGCAAGAAATCAATTCGGCAAATTAGAGAAGGATGAATCAGACGGCACCCATGTGGACATGGAAAATCAATAAAATAATTTAAAAGATAAAGGCTCTGGGTCCTTCAAATCTCCCCTGTGGCTATACGTGACAGTTTATTCTCATTAAAGTTTTGGATAAAATGCCATACAATGGAATCTGAGGACTCATAACGCATAAGCAGAATGAGTCGTAGCAGCTTCCTGTCGGTGGTGAGTAAAGTTGGAGCAAACCAGATGTTTCTAATAAGTAAGTCTACTCTGAGGCCTTTGCTGTAACTGATGAGTCAGAGATGTTTCAGAGTTCTGCTGCATTGGCTTTATCGCTATATTTAGAGTTGGAATGCACTTTCTGGCTAAGGGGTATCATATCTGAGTGGCTCCCACGGCAAATATGATGGCAATCATATTTCATACCATGTGGTGGTGCTGCAGTCCAGTTCCTCGTCCCTCTGATTTTAAATAGCAGAACCAACAAGCACAGCAGGTGAGTTGGATTAATGCATTTTTTAAAAATAGAACTCAACTTAAAAAAATGCTTTGGTGCATCAGTGCCATCCATTCTTTTCTCAGCGTGCGCCGCGGCATGATTAATTAATAGGATTGTATTATTTGACTGTTTGCCAGTTGTTGCTGCTTTTTGTCTTATTAATGAACTTGTTGTCTCGCGGTGGCAGCATGCGTTTGTTTCACATTAGGTCACATTACCCTTGTTTTGAGGTTTTCATCTCATACGCACTGGAATGTAAACCGTGAAAGGAAGTTATTCGCTTTAAAGCCTTAAAAATGTGCTATATATAGAGTTATCTAGCTATAACTGTTCAAATGACAGCAGATTCAATTCAGTCAAGGTATTTACTTAAAATAATAAAAAAACACGTACACTGCTGTCCTCATTTTTTTAAGTTCCGCAAGCATCCCATTTTTTAGAGTGTATATAAACAGTGTGGTAATATATGACAAATGCGTGACCACATATGACAGAAAATCCATCCAATAAAGAACAAATATTTAGACTTACTCTTGACCGATGGCTCATTTTAATAACACTGCTGTGATGAAGGTAAATAAGATCGAAAGTTGGTCTTTCTGAAGAGTTTCACAGAACAAGTTATTTACAGGCACACTGAAAGGTCACACTAATCTCTGAATAACCAGCCATTGATTTTCAGTTATACCTTTTAATAATGTGGAGAAAGAGATACTCCTTTATATACAATATTTATTAAGTGCCTCTAAATTATTAAGTGCCTTTAAAATTGAGAAAGTCTCTTAGGCTTTGCTCTAAATCTTTCTTTGTGGGGGAAAAAAAAAATAAAAAATGGGAGCATTCTTCACAGTTTGGTCTATTTAAGATGTTCATCGACACAATGTGGATACGGAAACCTCCATAATGGAGATGGCGAAATGAGCAGAGATTATTCTTTAGAAATGACTAATTGGTATGAATTACTGAAGCTATGGCTGTTTACACCCATCTTCTTGCTGGTTGACAGGTCTGGACCTCACAGGGCACCCCTTTGATTGAGAATGAACTCAGACAGCATCTGATGAGGTCGGGCTATTTGTTGATTAATATACAAAGAGTCACACTAGGACTCCATTAATCAAATGAGAATGTCACGTTCCGTATGATTTACATGTCGCCTCTCCTCCAGCAATTCTGTTTCGGACATGGCACGGGGTGGGAACGGAAGGATGAGGGATGAGAAGACAGGATGATGAAGGGTATTTTAGAGAATGAGTTTACTGTATGTGATGTCACTCCTCGCAGCGGGACCGCTCGTCCAGCAGCGAAGTTACATTTCTGTCATAAATCTATCTGTTCAAAATATACAGTCAGACGCTGCCTGCAGGCGTAAACACACTTGTTTGTTTATTAGTTTCAGTTGAGATTGGGCACAGGTTTTCCAAAGAAATGTGCATGTTAATAAAGGAAGTCTTTTTATATGCGCTGAAAACAAACAATACATGCTAAAAATAAGAATAATTTTGTTTATTGTTTGTTCATATGTGATTTTTCCATTCCAGCACTATTTATTTGTTTTCATCATACCCTGACGTTGATGTTTTATTAATGCATCTGTCCATAATTCTTATTCTGATTTTGATTCTTAATTGTAATAATTGTTTTTGTCATGCATTGTGATCTAACAAATTTAAAATCAGTCTAGTTCTATTTTAAATATGACCATGTTTTACTTTTGTGGTCACAATATGTTCATTACAGATTAATAATGTTTCTGGTGCTTGTTATAATTCACATTTATTATATAATTCACAGTCTTGCTTTGTTATGCATCTTGCACTGAATCTGAATTTCACTCGTATTCTGATAAAAACAATGCTGATTTCGAATCTGACGTGCAGTGATTCTGCTTCTGATGTCAATTTTTGTATTTCTGTTTGTATATCTGACTCTTACTGTACGTTCCTTGAACACCTGGTAAAAAATAAATACACTTAAATGTATTTGAAATACATTTATTTTGTGCTGAGTATACTAAAAATAAATGTTCGTGTTTATGTACTTAATAAAACGCCATGCAGTTGTACTGCTGTACTTAAATTCTGCATTTCGTATTTAATGCACTTTAATTGTGCGGAAGTAGTGCTGAAGACCAAATAAAGACATACTTAGTATATTTAACTGTGCTAAAGTGAACTAAATATTTAGCATTTAAAAGGCAATTTTGCACAATTCTCATTAAAAGTGACGCAATCACGCATTTTAGGCTTATTAATGAGAAATATGCATATTTATGCACAATTAATACTCCAAATAGTTTAATTAATAATTTTTATGTCAGGAGGTTATCTGTCAGTAAATACTGTATGAAATAAATATATTACAGTATAGAGTTTTGGAGGCAGTGTGTAAACTGTGCAAAATATAATTTTTTTTATGTGCAAAAAAGCATGCAATGATCTTTATTCTGAATAAATTCTCATCAAGTGTGATCCTGATAATTGCACGTTGTTATTCTTACTCTGACTCTTAATCTGAATTGTGCTTCTCTCCACGCAGTGATGGATTTACAATGACTTCAAATCAAAACTCTGATTCTAATGGCTGTTTGATGCGGACCGAGGGTTTTATTTCCCTCTCTGTAGGTCTGAGTGCAAGCTGGTGGTCAGACTCTGACCCTGTCAGTCGGTGACCCTGAAAAATGACACACTGATTGACTCTTTGTCACCGCCGTGTCATAAGGACGGTTGTCGTGGCAGCTGCGGAATGTTCCGAGCATAAAAGCAGAGCCATCAATCTCCGCCGGAACACGTCTTGTTCCTCGCTGCCCTGGGATGATTTCAAACACCACAGGTCTTTTCCATCAACCTTTAAAAATGACAGATGCTTGCCAAGACGCATCAATAAAAACAACACACGGAGAGAGTATTCCCAAACTTATTGTTGATGTTTCCTCCTCCGCTTAAGTTGCAACTCGGAGAGACCACAGTGCATGGAAGCAGATGTAATTTCATTTATATGTGACGTTTCCCAGCATGCCCCATTCAGACGCCAGAGCATAGCAGGGGAGGGGGGGGGGGCGCTCTTTTATTCCCTCAGTCTCAGGAGACATTCTCCAGCGTTAAAGATCTCACCAGAAGGTGAAGTCAACTAGCAAACATCCCACAATAATGGCACAAAGTGGATTTAATGTCTCACAAAGCATCAGCCGTAATCCACAAAGATGACTCTCACAGTCTTTCAGGGAGTTTTTATGATGCTAATCAGATCGCTGACAGCTTGAAGTCCACGGCTGACAGCGATGAAAGCAAATTTAATTTTCTGTTTCCACACGGCGCAACATTACTGAGAACGCACACTTATATCTCTGCGTTGTGCTGATGTGTGTTTTGAAGCATATGGTGAAACTAACATTCGGGCAAAAACTGTGTCCAGTCGGGTTTTCATTTAGCAGCTGTTTTTTAATCTGGACACAGGACCCCCCACAGTTAGGCCAAGTATTTACTTTTCCCTCAACAGTTTACATTTGATAACAAGTGCGATATGTTCACTTCCTCAAGACACTCTCGTGTCCCATTCTCTTGCATAATAGACCAGTGAGTGCAAATTGAGGGAGTATGTGACTCGAATGATGTTTTAATAAATCATAATAATAATAAAAAACACGTAATTATAATGACTTATTAAGATGCCTTAAATAAAATCATGTATGCATACCACAGGCTGCCTTTATATGAGGAACAGTCTGACCTTGTCTAGTACTTTTCCTGTAAAATAAGACTTGTTGACTTTCACCCATAGGAAATTTGGTAATACTTCCTTTTTTGTGTCACACTAAAGCTCATATTTTATTCTGCACTGTTACATGAAAAACAGGCAGTAATCTGACCATGTCTAATACTATGTTTACTATAAAACAAAACTAATGAATATATTTGCACATTTGTTCTCTCTCTTTCTATACATATACTCCTTTTTCTTATTATTATATTTTGACTTATAGCTCGTATCACCGTATAAACTTTGGTAATACAGATTTTTCTAATAGGAAACGATAAAAAAAACGATAAAGCATAATTAATATACGTGTTTATATGATATTACACAAAGTAATGTATATGTATCTGTAACACATAATGCTATTTTATTAAATTTTTCTTGTAATATTTTCTAACTTGTTTCACCCATAAGAAGCTACATTTTGAGAAAAAAGAAAATACTGTGTATCTATATATACATATATATTTCTTATATATTATTTTCAGTAAAGGGAATACATATTGACTACAAAAAAAAATGTTTTATAATTATTCTATTGTTTCAACGCTGATAATAAAAGCTAACTGTTATCTCTTGTGCTGATAAAGCATGCTGAAACACTGAGCGAGCGAGAGAGAGAGAGAGAAAGTGTGCATCGGCTGCATGTTCTCTGTGGCTCAGTCATTAGTGCAGCAGTGTGAGCGAGCGTGTGAGACCTGCTCTCTCTGGCTGCCCTGCTCTCTGCTCTGTTGTTGTTTATGAGGGCCGAGGAAGGGCCGGGGAGTTGCTGAAATGACAGGACATGCCAACAAATTGCATCACTTCTGCCTCAGTAGCTGGGGACAAAGCAACGCCATATGCTCAGAGCCGGCGATGAATGGGGCTCATTTCCATGGCCGCACCAGGCTCCCAGCATCCCCTCTGTCCACCCGGGAGACAGCTATGCCAGGACATGTGACACAGATGAACCAGTGTACTCCATCTCACCAAAGAGAAAACGAACTTTAATGCAAACTACCACTTTGTTTAAGGTCTAGGTAAAGTTGGTCAGATTCTGAAAGTTTAGGTATACACATTGTTTTACTTGCGCATTATTTTCTGCTCTAATGGCAGTATTACATTACTTTTAAAGTCAAGAAAAAATCTAAACAAATTCTCTTTGCTTTCTTCATAAACATTAATAGTCAAAAACAAAATAATAATAATAATAATAAAAGCTATTAGCAAAATCCTGAATAACAAAATACATCATATCAAATAAAACTAAAGAATAAAATAAAAGTCCTGCACGCCCTAGAATTAAAAACGAAATACATACACTCTTTTTTTTCAGATGAAACAATTTTATTCTGCTACTGTGTTTAGATAGCAAAAACGGTTGTATCATATATTTTTTTAATTGTAAAATAGATTTCCCCCCCATAAGAAACAAAGTACAATTATGCAGGCATGCCTTTACGAGAAACACTAAGCAATCCATCTATTTTGCTTCTATTTATTAGTCTTTTTATTGTTCAGGTGGATTTTTATTTTGTTTTATTCTTCATAAATAAATAAATCATCCATTTGAAACCCTTCACATGATTTAATTACTATGCTTCTTAACTAAAAGCAACATACTTTGGTAGAAAAATGATGATTGTCAATATACATAAGGTGCACTGCGAAGTATTTCTGCACTATAGGGCAAAACAAAGAGACGCTGCGCATCCAAAACGAATAAGAGTCTACACCATATTTCTTGTTTAAGGACACTGTACCTTTTTGCAGTCCCCACAGAGAAGCGTCCCTCTCTGTCGCCAGCCTCTGCTCCTAATAATCACTCTAATTAGAGTCGTGTGCTGATAATCAATCAAAACGATGGGGCTAATCTGTTAACCTCTCTCTCATTCTGCACCTAATCCACCAGCCCATTAGCAACCCTTTACATCACTAAAGCTATTTAACTGAAATCGCAGAAACACTCCAAAACCTTCAACAGTGGCCAATTTGTGTATATATGACCGCTGATTAGTTATTTTGAGTGCTTAGTGACAAAGCCAATTACGAGTGGCAAGAGAGAGAGGGAGAGGCAGAGAGAGATATGATTCTGTCAGTGTTAAATTGAGCATAGAAAGTCCACAGGGTTTAGGCATGTCTGCGCAGATGTTGTATGGCTGAGTTGTATTCATTACTTCCCCGAAATGATTTTAGATAGCCGACCTCCGAGCTAGACAGACATTGATTAAATAACTCGCACCAATCGGGATCAAAACGAAAGCCGACGTTGATGGAGAGGATGTGGTCTAAACCGAGAATTCGACAATAAAAAGCTTGATGTCTGATATCACACCGCTGGCTTCTGTGCAGGTGTTATCCGCACTAACTTTTAGGCCAGAACTAGTTCAAGGTTATTTGTCAGCATATGTTTACTCCGGGGGGGCTGACAGGGGTTGGGTCGGGATCCTGAGTCAGCCCCGCTTATGATGTTCGCCGGTGTATTCTCCAACCGTCTTCTCTGGGTCGATGCCAGCTGCTCTGCCAATCCTCAGCTTGGCACAGGTTGAGATCAGGCATGCAGGTGCTCACTCTTTCTGTCTCCCGCCACTCTTTATGCCAGGAGTGTGACCCTGAGGTAATTTTAGTGCCAGGGTTGTTGGGGCGCTGCCAGACAGTGGTGGTCATGTCAGATATGGTCATTAGTGTTGTAAGGATCTTGCCAGAGGATTTCCTCCTATGACCTGCTAAATGTTTAGGCTCTGGGTTTGTAGTAAACCAGGTGTCTGGGGGGGGGGTTAATGGCACATGTCACATATTTCTGACACTGAGGTTTACTGGTAATGGGTTGTACTACACTGTACAGCTTTGGAAAGGGACTGAAAAGACGGTTGGTTATCTTACAGGAGTCTTACTTTAAAAACGTAAGAAAACTATTACATGTGTTATTTTTATTGCTTTATATACACCAAAATGTGTTTCACATCAAACAGACGTATTCTACTAATATGCAAGAACCAGAAAGTGTATAAAAAATGTATTTATAGGGATGAATGAATGAATGAATTAGAAAATTTATAATAATTACTGCTGGCAAACGATTAATCATGATTATAAAAGTTTTTGCTTACATAATGTATTTATGTGTACTGTGTTTATATATATATATATATATATAACACATACAGTATACTGAAAATATTTACATATATACACACACACACACACACACACACATATATATATATAAACATATTTTTCTTACAAAGAAAAATATATTTCATTATGATATATAATATTAATTTTAAGTTTAAGATAATATAATAAATATCATTGTATACAATTTTTTATACATAAACCCATTTAAATAATTTTGAGGATAATAATAACTAATTATCTATCTATCTAACTATTTATGTACATGAATAAAATAAATAAATAATTAATTCCATAAACTGAATTTAAAAAAGAAATAAAATAAAAATGCATTATAAAATCAATGATATTGTAATTAATGAAAATAAAACAATATTGAAGTTAAAGCCATGTTCACAATTTTTTAAATTTATTAATTTCCTGAAGTGTTTTCCTGGAGTGTATATATAAGGAAAAATCCCATAAACTTACATTTAAACTTTCAAAATGATGGGTGAAATTTTATTGCAACATTCGCAATAATTTCTTCATTTCCTAGCGTGATGTGGTCTTTCTTCAGTCAAGTGTGACTTTTACACTTTAAGAAATTTGGCTAACTATGATGTACCACTCTTTGATACTGCACGTTACCGCAAGTAATAAAGAATGGAAAATCTCATGGTGGGTTTTCTTTCCCCTCTTTGCCCTTTTATTTTCTGAAAGGAGATTAAATATTTCTGCATGAGGAATTCTTTTTAAATCCTGCAGTGACTACTGCACTGGCCCCACACTTATTGCTTGGACACACCGAGATGCAGGGAAATCCTGAAAAGCTCCTCCTGCCCCAGCTGTCCACAATGTAGGGTGAAGAAAATCAAAGTCATTTTCATGGGGAAGACAGAGAGCATGTAAAAAACCTGTGTTTTATGACCTGTTGCTTCTTTACAGGTGAGATAAAGGTGTAAAACATTTTATGACGCAATACATCAGTTCTTAATGAGAGTGTCTGCTTACATTGATTCCCTACAGAGTTCATATGTAAAGATGTAAATGTGTTTTGGTGGGAAAGGGGCGGATATGCTTGTGTTCAGAGATGATCTCCTGACATCTACATTGTGATCTGACGGGAAGCCGAGACTGCCAGAGTAACTCAGGACACGCATTTATGGCTGTCTGAACTAACGACTTAATTTTGGAGAAAGGCAAATGTTTTCCCACCCACTTTTTTCCCCCTGTCTTTCAAGCACACCAGCTGACTAAATCCATGAAGTCAAACACAATGTTTATCATTGCAGTTATGCTCTGTTTCAGATGAACGGCCACGATATTATCACTGCCGCATTTTTAGCATAACTCCACTTATACAAACAGCTTTTTGAAAGACTTGGAGTCATCAATCTCAGAGACCCGCGTCCAGCTTTACAATGGTGTTTTATGGCAGATGGGCTGTCCGGGAAACTCAAAGGCTCTCAAAGTCAACTTTTATTCCTTAGGGTTTTTTTCCCTACCAATCTTCTCCAACATGGATTTCAAACATGATCGGTGTTTCCAAGGAAAATTCGATCTTGAAGCCTCACTTGCGAGTGATTCTACCCGTAAGCCCCCGCACCTCCTCTCTACCAACACTTAATCTTCTATGGAAACATCCGGCAGGACACTAGTCATATTAAACATACTAAGCTGTGTCCATATAGCTCCTATAATACTTTCCCATATGGCGAAATTTAAAGGGATAATTCTGTCATCATCCACTCGCCCTCCACTCGTTCCAAGATATAAAAAATAAAAATACTATTAAAGTCAATGGGTACCTCTAACATTCTTCAAAATATCTTCTTTTGTTTATCTCCAGAAAGAACTCATACAGGTTTTCAACAACTTGAGGGTGAGTCTACACTGCAAAAGCATTCGTGAAATGTGTTTTATGAAGTATCTATTGTGTGAATAAATGACGTCCTAACTCAGCTCCCGGACGCTATTGTTGAGCCCCACTTGTTTGCGACACCGGTCTATCAAACGCATCCCAGGATCCAGATCGATCCTGTGCGGGTGTCTGCTTCTGTCCCATTATCAAAGCGCTTTTACTGTACCAGACTAGAAGGGATTACGCCTAGAGACCGTAGACTAGATAGAAAGGACCTCACCGACACCCCTGGCCTCTTCAGGGACACTTGGCGGGGGACAAAAAACTTGCTTTTGTTCCCTCAGACAAAAATTAATTACTATTTTAATAACAGAGCCAGACTTGCTGAAAATCGGCTTAGAGAAATGGTGATGTAATGATTGCTGGAGAGGAGTTTTGTAAGGGGCATTGGGGGGCTGCCTCGAGGGCTCTCCAAAATCTCTATTTGCCACACTGAAAAAGTGCACAAATCAAAGCGATCTGCGGGAAAATGAAACCCACACAGTAGGTTTGAGAAACCCGGGCTCATTGTACGAATTCCTGCGTGTCGTTGTGACATCTGCACGCAGTGTGTGCTTCCTTTACGTCTCTCGCGCACTTCAGATCGCGCAGCTGAAAGAAATCAAGCGTGTGTCGAAATTTCACAAATGCAAATAAATTTTCCGTCCGTCCCTATTTGAAGCACTTCGGGTTCGCGCCGGCCCGCCGAGTCTGCCGAGAACAAGAGGGAAAGTGATAAGCTCGTTTTTGATGAGCAACATTTCAATTTGCATGTGAACACACACGAATGGTGTTCTCTCTCTCCCTCTTTTTCCCTCCCTCGCTCACTCGCTTTCTATTTTCTCTCCCACTCTCTCTCTTCCTGCCCCTTTCCCCTGACCGTGATTAATACACACATGTTGTACAAAGGGCTCCTTGTTAGCTTAATGGCAAGGCCTAAATGGAGACTTATATTTCCAGGATTATATCTGTATTCAATTGCAAATGATTTTTTGGGGGGACTTTTAATACCCTGCTCTCTTGTCTATGAATAATAGTATCATTTAAATGTAGCAGACACCTGGTGCAGGGAGGGGGGAGCTCAAGGCACCGAGTCTGGCTGGGCACTACTGCCAACTTCCCTCTTTCCCAGCCTTGCCTTATCCCCAACGACCAGCCTCCGATTTCACTCCCTTACCTTCAAATGCCATGCACTTGAAACTTTATTCTCCCTTCGGTAAAAAACGCAGGCTCTTCTGAAAGGGAGAGAGGGATGGAAAAAAAAAAAAGCTGAAGAGATTTAAGAGAGGGAGGAAAGAAATTCTTATCAATCTTTTCTTAGATTTGGGGAAAAGTCATCTAAAGGAGCCGTGTAACGTTTCAAGGGACTTCCAATTAAATACTTAAAAAAAGGTACAATAACAGAAGCCTCTCCTATACTCAACGGAGGCATTAATGCTCTTTTGTTGATTTATTGTGCATTACCTTCTGAGGCTGAAGAGAAACAGGGGGTACTTTAGACGGGGGGCCATTTGTATGCGCCCCGCGTCCGTCCCGCGCACAATCCGGCCTGTATTGCGTTTTGCAAATTTATACCAGGATGTTGGTTTAGAGTGTTTCCCTGGAAAAAAAAAGGAAAGTTTTTCAAGTAAGTGTCTGCTTTCATGAGCACAAGTGACTGAAGCTTACAAACAAAGCTTTGTTTCAAAACTCACAGATGTATGGCCGGAGCATGCCTTTGTCCTCCAATGCTGAGATGGTTTTTTTTGGGGTGGGGGGGGGGATTTTCTGTAGAACGCAGACAAAAAGTACTGGTGAGCACAGATATTAGACTAAGCTTTCCCAGGGTTATATTTTTCACCCAAGAGGCTCGTTTGTAGTTTGCAGGAAAACAATTAAAATAACTATTGTTGCTCACTTGTGATAAAAGAATCAGATAAATGAATGGCATTTTTATATCATGCGAACAGAAGCATTCACTACGAAATGACGTACGGTGTCAGGGAATCGATGAAGTGGTGCCTTACACTGAAACCAAGCGCACTGATTTTATGTGGGAATATCAATTTATGCTTTCAACGCCCTGCATTCACGTCGTTTCTTTCTCAAAAGTTTTGCCGGGGTCCGTTAGCTGCTATGCAAACAGCATGTGTTGGGACTTGGCTTGCCAACGCTTCTTTTGTTGTGTCTAGACTACAGGAAATGCAAAATTGCATTTGTTTACAACCGTTAGGAAGTCAAAGCCAAGGCAACGATTAAAGAGCTGCTCCCAGGAAAAAAGGCTCGAACACGTAGGGCAGATTTTCTTTAGAAGGAGCGTGAGTGAGTGAGAAAAAGCACGGGAATATACGAAGGTGGACTGCCTCATAAAAACATCTGTAAATCTTATCGCACTGAGCTTCATTGTTCTTATTCACCGTCCTGACATTTGCTCCTGAAGCTTGTAAGTGCTGCTGTTTTCAGATCTAATCTCGAATCAGTCATTCTCTCAGCTTTCTTAATGAGTCACATAAGGATGTGAGGGGAGGAAGTCGATTCCTAACCAGAAATTTCAGGTTACCACAGTAGTAGCCTTCACTTCAATTTTTTCTATTTTGAGAATGTTCTTCCACGATGTGCGGATTACGGCCTGTCATCTATACACCACTGCCTGCTTTCATTTGTTTGTTTAAGTTCCCTGACCATGTCTCACATATGGGACTTTATGTTTTTCACCCTTAGGGAAAATAACAGTGAACGACGCTGACCTTGTTCTGCGTTAACGGTGCAGTGAGATGTGTGTCTTCTCTGTGCCATGAGAATAAGTTGATATGACTGAGCTTCACCAATTCAATGTCGGACCAGACAGACGGCAAACACCACACTGTTGACAGACTGTGTCTACGTATTTTACCCTGTCTGGTTATTCTGCTCATTCGCTTAAGTTTTATTTTAATTGTCAAAATCAAATCTTAATTTAGAGCAAGCTACAAAAAATGTACTCAGACACTCGATGGAATTAGATACAAATTATTAAACCAAGTAGCAAGAAACGATGCCAGACATTTTCTCAGAACTAACTTCACTTTTCTATGCTAAGTTCTGCAATGACTTTTAAATAACCGGTCTCGAGATCATTTTTAGTGGATGTACTGTATGAAGTCAGTTCCTCTCAAGGTGTATCTCAGCATGAAAAAAAAATATTACACTGTAGGAATGTCATAGTACAACATTTCTTAACATTAACAATAATGTATATTTATTGTTACAGCTGGAAATAGCCCTTCATATATTTTGTTTAGTGCTGTCAAATGATGAATTGCATCCAAAAAAAAAATATATATATATTATACATTATTATGTATATATAATACACAGTGTTTTAATGTTTACACATTTAGATATTTTACATATAAGTATATTTTATATAAAAACAACATATTTTTTGCATGTGTTTGTATTTATATATACATAATAAATATTCACAATATACATGCATATATCATGTCATTATTTTGGATGCGATTGTTACTAAGAACTAATTTTGTTGCATTCAACACAAAGTTTTCGTTCTTGTTTAAGATCTTTTTAACACTTTAGGCCATTGCATGTATAAAACAAATTAGTGATATATATATTATACTAATGATAAAAATTGTAATTATTACGGTGGCCGAGAGAGCTCAACGCGCTGCAACTTAAGAAGACGCGTGCAAACAGAAAAAAACACATGCAAACTGCAAATTCTCACAATGCGACCAAACACAGAAACGCGAATGTTGAATTTGCAGCGCCTGTGTTGTCATAACTGTTGGCGTTTTTTTCTGTTTGCATATGTTTTGTTGAGCTCTCTCGCTCATTTCATTATATATACTACAGATCTAAAAATACTAATGCATTAGCTATAATTTTATGTTAATAATGCAATTTAAATAATACAATTTTATCATCCCATTGTTAACCACAAATCTAAAGAGCACCTGAAATGATCTGGTTCTTTTGTTTTGCAGTCTCTAGATCACCTCTGCTGGACATAATGGATAATAAAGCACAATAGTTCACATGCCCAGAATAGTGTTTGGAGAAAACATTTGAAAATTTCTAGATATGTATAGCCACCATATAAGCTACAGCCTCACAGAACATCATGGTGCGCAGAAACAGTTTTAACAGAGCAAAACAGGAAGTGCCCCGAGTGACCTACTGTATAACAACAGCTGATTTAAAGCTATTTTTATCTACTTTTAAACAAAGCCGTGAGATCACAAACCCTCAGATCTCAAAGTGACGCATTCCTTGCATTGAACGTTTTCCAATAGCATCCGAAGGGAGAACGTCTTATAGGCCGTAATGAGGTAATCTCAGGTCTTCTTCCATCAGGGACATGTATGGTGACTTCTATGTGGTTTGCCTCAAGCGTCTGTTTAAGACATGGAGAGGAAGTCACTGTTTCAGAGAGTTTACACAGATGGAGCCCACTCTTCAGTCAACACTCACATAAAAATCGAGCAAAGACTTGTTTTTTCTTTTCATTTCAGTGTACACACAGATGCTTATGGAGACACAGAGGTGCCACAGTTTGTTACGAAGAAGCAAATTCAGCTCATAGTGATAAAATATCACAGACGATTATTATTTTTTTACATGTTTTTATAACCCCCCCCCCCCCCACAAAAAAAACAATTCTAACAACAGATTCTGTTTTAGAACAGGATGGTTGTTTACTAACCAGTTTAGATTTCACTAAAGCAATCAGGCAGATCCAGGTCAGTGTGACTTTTGTTATTCATTCTGCCATTAAATTAAAGTTAAACTTTCTGTTGCTCTTGGTTTACTGAACTTTTGTCTGTGGTTTTACAGCAGAATGCTGGGAGACTCACATAAGAGGTGACTCATAAACCAGGCACACACGTCCCGCTAGTCACTGTCTGTTTACTTCTGACAGCTCTTTACAATCGTTAACTGTAAATGTCACAAGCATCTGTGATCTAAGGCCAGTGGCATGCAAGAGATTGTGCCATTAATTTCTTTTACTTTGTCAAGGCAGCAACAATCATGGCCCTGGGCACCTTTGCGTTAACCTTTAGTTTATGCATTCAGAGGACTATTCAATGGCAACAGGCTTAAGTCAAAGCCACTAGATGACGGATGATCATGCTAACCTGGTTTTGCATCTCTCTCAGCATGTTCAGGGAAACAGCTTCCTAATCGTTATCTTGTCCCCAACCTCCAACTGAGAGAGTAATTTTGGACATGGAAGGTTAGATGTCCCCCCATATGCTCCTTTATTGAGCTGTCAGAGAGGTCTGACTTACAGATACACAGTGTTTATTCTTTATAGAATACATCCAAACGTCAAAAAAAACATATGTTTGTTACACTTTAGAATTTCCACATTTATTGGTATTATAGCCAATCATACTAATTTAGTCACTGATACTAATTTTCATCTGTGTCTTAAGAAATTATAAATAGACAAAAAGACACATATATAATTTTATTATTAATTTGTTTTCAATTTCCTGAACTGAATGTCATTAAAAAATGTCTCGGTAGTGCCAGATGTAATTTAAAAAAAAAAATAGTTTTTAATATAATTTGTATTATTATATATATAAAAATACGAAGTGAACCATTTTTGAAGTGGTGTTAGCAACATGCCAACATTTTGTTGTCATAGAAAACAAACTAGTAAATTATATCCCAGAAAGGATTTCTCTAGAAGCTAGTAATAATTAGGAAAAAACCCGTACATGTAAAAAATGTCTTTACTTGTTTTTGTGTGTATTAAAGTTATTTTATATAACTTTTTAACTGGTGGTTACAGCATAACAATCCTAATAAAAAAAGAACATTTCTATTAACTTGTAGCCACATGTACTGAGATTTCTCAGCTTTATCATCTCACGTGTGACATTCTTATTTGTCACTGACCCATATACATTTAATACGTGTAGCAAAGACACTTTATAACTTCATAAGTCATATGCAGTATTTCACTTTCCTAGTATGTTCCCCTAAGGACCAATAGACTGCATTATTAAACAGCGATCTACCGACCGAAGCACAGATATTATATTTGTATAACATACGTCCTGTAATTCCAATAGCATATTTCTAAATCCACAGGCTCTCCACGTCTAACATTAGTTTTTACCTTTGGATTAGATTACGCACCCCAAGTCACAAGATACTTCCTGTGAAGCGTTCAGAGAATCCGAGCTGATGGAGATTAAACTCATTTGTTACATGCTTTTCCTCTATAGCATGCCAATAAATGCTAATAGCAGGGTCTGTTCTTTTTCAGGTCATAAATGTAAGTGAATTACTTTGCGCCTGAAGTCTTCCCTCTGCCATCTCAGACTGCACACACTCACAGCCAGTAATTAACTACTGTTTTTACTGGCTTTACTCTTGTTTTTGCTCGTTATTCCCCCGAGAACATAGAATGCATAATATCCTGTTTGTGCCTAAAATTTGCTGTCTTTCATAAAAATAGTCTGTTGTCATGACGACTCGGGTTAACAGAACTGAAACATCTTCCTTGCAAGGTTGTTTACAAAGCAAAAACGTTGTGTACGTATTCAGCGAAGAGCTTTTGCAGAAGTGTTTGTAAATGACCGTAAGTACGGGGGTGAAATCACTGCATGCAAATGCTGCGCTCCATACGTACATACAGTAAAAGTTGTTTTTATACAAGACTGTACCACGGTGCCGCAGAGGGACCCGTATCTCACGGCTGAAAACGTTTATTTCGCCTTAGATGTATCAGGTCCAACTGGCCTCACAATAGACCCTCACTCACCCCTCATACATTGAGATTCAGTTTCTTTTCCCAGCTCAAGTCTCTCCCGCTAGTGTCAATCACAGCCTTTATTGGTGGAAGCGGACCTGACACCCCGGACCTCATGTGAAACCATGGCCGACAGGAGGCAATAAGCCGGAGAATAGCAGCCATCTCAAAGTAGTCCTCCATTTAGCAAGTGCTTTTTTTGCTCTCTTTGCTCCAGTCCTGCATTAAAGATAGAGAAGAGAAATCAATAGAGGTTCACAGCATTAGATAAAAGTCGCGGACTTGAGAAGCAGCCGCGTTAGATGTGGTAAATTAAACCAATCAGAAATTTCCAGAGGCCCTCGGCACATAGAACAGTGCTATCTCACATCTGTCCATCTCACTGGCCCGTCTCTGCTTTGTTTGTTCTTCATGTAGTTTCGGCCTGACACTTCATTTGTTGATCTATCTGTGATGATGTGCTTTATACTCCGAGTCAAACCCTCTTCATCGTGTTTAGAGTAGGGAAAGATGTTTTTTAGCTGTGGGATATGTTCTTGGTTAAAAAGCTGCATTCGGGGCTAAAAGGAACGGAGGAACTGCATGGACCATGAAAAGCTTCTAAACATGATTTTGTTTTAATGGACAGAAAATGATAAATCTCAATAAACACAGACTTGGAGAGGATTCTTTATTTTTTTTCCAGCGGAAAGCAACCCTTGAATCGCACGCTTGAACTGAAACACTGCTTTTCTTGCACCTATTACTTACTTTAAATGAAAAGCGCTCGTCATACCATCCATTTTTGTGAAGCTATAATCTTAGCAGGTGAGAGCAGAAGAAGCGATCATCTTTGACGATTAGTTCATTTAAATCTGCCTTGTCGCATATTTATGAAAGCAGATGGGGAATGTGAAGAAAAACAGCATGAAAAATAAAACAAAAACACAATTAACAACCGCACGGGCAAATATTCCCTATAGGTACAGACATTAAGGGTTTCATATGCAGAATTTTAAATATTTTGTCCTTCTAGGCGCTCTTCTTCGTCTGATCATTTTGTTTCATTTTGAAAAGCCTGTTCCTAATCCTACATGGCATGGATAACAGAAAAGCTGGGATAACAGCAGCCGTTTTTAAAGACTTCCCTTGGGGGTGGATTTTGACAATTCCCACCACTTTGTAATTTTATTGATAATGAAGAGGATGGCGAGGAAGGGACTTTTGATTTTTGCCAGAAAAGCTAGTTAAGGACAATCAATAGTACATCATTGGGAGAGTTTTGTGATAAAAGCCCTCGGTTACCCTGGCAATCCATCACTTGGCCATACAGATAGGTCAAACGAAATTATATTGCGCTTATCTCTCTACACCAGAAGAGTAACAGAGACGCCGATCAATAGGCTTATATATTGTTCTACTTGTGTTGTAATGGAAATGATGTATCGCTGATTTAGAGCCCTTTGGCTGCTATACACCAGCGATACTGGTCAGATGTGAATGTTGTCTGATCCCTTGAGAGTAGCTCAATATCATGATAGACACATAACTGAAGTTTACTGTGTGCGCCCCTCCGGAGTTCACCAAATCAGCACCATATCTCATTTTTTTGATCCTTATGAGGTCGGTTTCGTATCAGATGTGAAGTTAGGCAAAAAGTAAACAGAAAAAAGAGCAGGTTGAACAGGGCTCCATCGTTCTGTGATATCCTAGTGGTCGCCTAATGCAATAAGCGTACACAGAACAGCCCTCCCGCATCTCTCCAGGACTTCTGCTGGGGTTTACACGCTTTACATTTGCAGCTGAAAATCCTGCTAGCGCCCGTTTCAGTTCAGCTCCAACACGAAGACATGCACCTTATGGGACTCTGGATTCAGCAGGAACGCGCATAGTTTCGAATCGGATCAACTGTGGAGGATGCGTCCTCGGCATGAGCGAAGACGGACCGTCCGAGAACAGAGCGGGCGGTGTTGGCAGCCAACACACTCCTAAACAGTGTGCGAATCGTAACTTTAACGATTTCGAGCGCGCTCCTCTCACGAAACCGAAGTGTTTTTTCCTCGTCGTACAAAATTTAAAACGTGAAAACTTTTAAAACACTTTTTTTGTGTGATATACTTGCGTGTAAATGTGTTGAAAACCATAAATTGTGGCTGGACTTGTGTTTTGTCGACGTACCGTCCCGTGCAGATCCTAACGGAAAGCGTTCGAGCAGCCTACTGTTGCTATGGTGACCTCCTCAGGCGAACGCGGCTGTTTGCTGGCTAACTTTTGTGGCACTGTTTGAAAGAATATTTACCGTTAAAATTTAAATATTTAAAATTTAAAAAATCGTTATTTTAACCTCCTCTGGGGCTTTAAGCTTTAGCATACTAACCGAAACCTTCGAATAACATCCAGCTATTTGCTGCTTTTATAATAGGTAGCTAGGTATTCGCCTGTCAGAATAAACTTTTCTTAAGTAGATAGAAAAATTAAACAAAACTTCGGATTTAACTAGAATCAATACACGTCGAAAGAGCCTGTTTTAAAGGTGCTTGAATGTAACTCATGCTGTCATTTATTTGAAAAGAAGGCGTGTGAGCGTGACAAGACTGGTTTTCCGTACTTACGGTGATGTTTAACAAACTACGGATGGACTTTACGCCATGTGAAGCTGTAGACGCACTTGTTTGCGTCCAGTTTGTGGTCCTACGTGAACAGAGAGCAAAAGGGGAAAAAGTGAGGAAGTGAAACGGGCTAATTACTCAGTCCATCCCTCATTTCCATATCCAGAGAGAGTGTCTACTGGCGCGCGGCCAATCCCTCATGCAGCGCAACGTAATACATGACCCTCTATCATTATAACGCCGACATGCGCAATCTGCACAACGGTAACAACATCTAATATCTCTTATTCACTGACCCCGGGACTGTACGGGACTGCCTGCGTCCGATGTTTCTGCAGATCGGAGCGCGGACGCGAAGCGCAAAGACATGTCCCGAAGAAAGCAAGCGAAACCCCAGCATCTCAGATCGGACGAAGAAGGAGCACAGTCGGACAAAAGTCCGGATAACGGTATGTGCATTGGAATACGAGTCTTTAATTTGGCTTTTTAGGTACAAGTTTCTTTTGTCAGAATGTCGCGATGTTTTATGGTTCTTTTCGAGTGGTGATGGAAACACGCTGTTAGGATGCATGGCATGGAACGGACACTTTGAACATAGAAAGAATCTAAGGAGCAAAAAAACTTGATTTAGTAAGCGTATGTAAGCTCGCTGCGTTCAAGTAATTCAAGTAAGTTAGATGGAACTCAAAGTTTTACACGCTTAAAAAAAATAAAGGTTTTTCGATGGTTCTTACGTTCAACAGAAAGCCATTTTAACTGTATAGGGGTTTCTGGAGATTAAAAAGTTATTAGTGTTAGGTTTCCATGTGATTTAAAACACCGGTATGCAGATGTAGTTCTCTAAAGAATCAAATAAAAAGTTACACGTGGAGATTTCCTTGTAAAATTCTATTCGAACCTTTATTTTTAAGAGTGCATCATAAAACACGCGTAAAGTGCGTTCACATTCCTAGTAACGTTACATACAAATGTGTGCTTTTGGGGGGGTTTGTGTTCATTATGAGTCGTTTCACAAAAATACCAAACCCTTTTTTTCTAAATAACGAATCCATAATTTCTAGTGTCTTTTCAGTAGGCTATTCTAGCTCCTATTTCTGTAAAATTCTTTAAAAGTAATTTAGCATTTAAAGGTATAACAATGTGCTCAGCGATTTCATTTGCTTAATTAGGTACGGTACACGTAGGCCTATAGGCCATATTTATTTTTTTTGTGTTTCATATAGGCTAGACTTTTTTTTAAAGAAAAATGATTTAGCTAACATGATTTAAAATGAATTAATTAGGCTGTAATCAGTAACGGTAGATTAGAGCTGGGCTTCTATTCGTGCTTACAAAAAAATAAAGAATTGCAAAACCTTCAAAAGTGTCCCATTGCAAGACCCAAACAAAACCTTCAACATTCGTCAGTTTGCGTGAGAATAATTCCTTTTGTCATGGTAATGAAGTTACTTACGTGCCCACATGAAAAATCCTCACACTTTGGTTTGGTGTCGAAGTTGTGTCTTCATTTAAATCGCGTTAAAGTATTTACTGCAACACAAAGATCGACCTAAAAGAAGTATGGTTATGGTTAGAGTATGGTTTGAAAACAGACACTGAAAGACGTTTATTGTTCTTCAGATCATTTTTAATCAGATGAATTCATTATAACCAGGCCTGATCTGTTAGAAGAGTAATTAAAGGATTCAAATGAAAACCTGCTGCAACAATGTTGAAGTAGAAATAATTCATCATTGGGAACGTTTACATAAACTGTGGCTTAACTTTTTTTTTTTTTTTTTTTAGCATTTAATGCAATAAAGTGACTGCTTTAGTCAGCATTTTTTTTAAACCTCTGAACAAATGTATTTATTTTTTTAAATTAAACATCTTTACATATAACGTCCAATAAGTGCTGACATTTAAGATGAAGTTCAAACACACTGTATTTCAAGAAAATATTAACAAACTAAAGTAACTTGGGAACACCTTTAATTTGTATCTGTTAAAAGACTATTTGGCTTATTGTTTTCTAATAAACTGAAAGATAAATTATGCTTATGTTTTAAATTAATAAAAAAATGAATAATCATTTGACATCACCGTTTTATCTACGTATGCAATATGTACTTAGCTGATTGTTTTTTCTCGTTTTGTCGACGTCAACACCATCGTTTCGACTTTCGTGTTTGCCTTTGCACATCTTTCAGCTCGCCTTCAAATGCCATTTATCAGGCCTCTACAGTAACGACTGTCTAATAGCATTTTAGCTCTCTTCTTTTGGGGCCTTAGAAATTTATTCTAAGACTCTTACGTGGTAACCTTTGTCTGTCTCATGTCGAAATGATCCAGCTAGCTACCAAAACCACGGTTACCAGCTGAGCACCCTAGGAATCTCACAAGTTTTTTAATCTTTGCTGTGGCTCATGCTGCAGGCCCTCACATAATGTCTTTTTCTGATTTAAGAATTTGTTATATCTGCCTCACGAACACAGTTTTGTCCGTCTTTTCACTGGGGGGTGAAAAGCTTTTTTTTTTTTTGTAAATTCTATTTAGGCTATTTTAGTAAATGCTTATATCTATGTGAACTAATCTGTGAACATTTTAAGATTTGCAGCACGGCCCTAAGTTAATTGGTCGCCTCACTAGATCGTTTTCAGTTAGCTCTCACCTTTCGGTGTTAAGGGTTTTCAGACCACCCACACAGTTACTGGAATTAGATGAGCAAATGACCCACATTGTAACTACTCTGAGGAAGGCTCACAAAAACTGAGAAGAAACACAACAACACCTGACCACAAAATTATTCCAGATATTCTGTTATCCTCTCTTCACTCATTTCTCTTTCTCACTTTTTCGGAAATTTTTATTTTCCAGCAATGTTTTTATTCAGAAAGATATTCAGTGTGGCAACATCAGGGAGATAAAAGGTAGATAGAGAAACATACAGTGAATACATTTTCCACTCTATTTTATATTACTATTAAATATGATAAAAAGTTTAAGAAAAAAAAAGAAAGAGAAGAAATTAAAAAAGAAAAGAAAAAATGCACACACACACACATACAAACAGACAAAAAAATATAAGGAAGTAATGGCTTACTTTTTTTCCTGTTTGGACTCATAAACTTGCCATCTTACTAAGTTTATTATGCGTAAATCTATTTGCGTAGATTTTCCTCTGAAAAATTCTGACAAGTGCATAAATTACCCAAACCCAACCCCTCAATTTTTTTATATGTAATCTAAATGCAAATATCATATCTTTTAAAATGCTGCATATTTATTATTGATCATTTTTGGCTTTCATGATCATTACAATTTGATTTTTTTCAAGCTGTGTATTCTTGTTCAATAATGATATGCTAAAATTTGTATAATGTCCTTGTTATTATATGATTTACTGATTGGATCAGCACTGGGCTGATTTCTTTAAATCTTGCTTCTTCTTTTCTTTATGCTCGAATATGACATGATTTGAAACAATTTGAATTCAATTGTGCTTTTTACACATTTAGAGATGAAACCATTTTGTCAAGGTTGTACACCTTTAGCAGTGAGAGATAACTGTTTCACTCAACAATGTCAAGTGGAGAGGAATTAGTTCTTCAAATTCATCAGGAAATAAGAGTGTTTGATAGCAATGGAGAGTTCAGATTAGTCAATCAAAGACTCAATTTGCCCTCAACTGACAGTGCAGCTGTGAATTGTATAAAAACATTGGAAATCAATATCCCCTATAGAATTTCATTAAGCTCCCGTATATTCAATAGATAGGTCGCATAATTTGATGGATTGTGCAAAGAAAATTATCGTCTGAGTCTTTGGAGCATGAGCACAAAGAGGCTGACTTTCAGTAATTGGTAAAGTGGTACAATTGATTTAGTTTATCTATATTGTTCACTCCTCCAAGAATAGCTGTGAAAAATCTATCATCTCAGAAATTTCTATTCACACGCTTTCTGTCTGTGTCTTTATCTCCCAGCGCTTCTGTTGAGGGGAGGCGATGAGGAGGACAGCGGCACGGAGAGCCGCAGCGGAGGAGAAGAGACGCACGTGTGTGAGAGGTGCTGTGCTGAATTCTTCAAGTGGTCCGAAATGCTGGAGCACCAGCAGAAGTGCACGGAAGACCCCCCTGTGCTGATAGTGAAGGAGCACGAAGAGAAGGCCATTTCCCGAGGATCGCCGACAGAGTCCCTCTTGAGTGCCCACAGTGACTCAGCAGAAATGGAGGTCAGTGAGCTCAGCTCTGAGCTGGCTGAGAAAGTCGACGAGATGCCTGAGGAAGCGCACATCATCGACCTGAATGAACAAATGGATATAAGTTTGCCGGAGCATAAAACATCAAACCTCAGCCCTCTACCACTTGACAATGAAGATGCCACCTCTTCGCCTGCACCACTTGTTACCAATCACTATGACATGCCCAGCACCAATGTGACCCTGGAGATCCTTCACAGCACTCGAGTGGCCGTTGCTCAGTTCTCCCAGAGCATTCACTGTGCAGGGTCTGCAGGCAAGCTGAACTCAGCGGCAATACCCATGATTCTGGAGCAGTTGATGGCGCTGCAGCAGCAGCAGGTTCAGCAATTACAGCTCATTGAGCAGATCCGCAGCCAGGTCGCTGTAATGAATAGGCAGCCTACGCAAGCCGCCCTTAATCCTGCCTCAAAAAGCCTGCCCTCTGACTCTAACACTTACAATTTCCAGGGCATCGCTCCACCCCCTGTACTTCCATTATCTGGGGTCATGCCCTCTGCAGTGAATGGGCAGGCTTCTGTATCCCAGGCATCTATGCTTGCGAGGCCACCGTTGCTGTCTTCCCAGCCAAGCAATGGACAAATCAGCTCTAGAGCACTGGAGAGCGCCAATGCTTCCGTAACAAGTTCCAGCCCTCATCTCTTCAGCTACAGCGGGGCTTCCCCGCTCTTGCCCACCTGTAGCGGATCGCATTCTAGCGTTAGTAACACCCAGTCCATAAGCACTCCCAGCCCACTATCAGCTGGCCAGAGTAGCCTCCTTAGCCCTTCTGCCAACCTACCATTACTACCTCAAAGCCCTCCCAACGGAGTCATATTTCCCAATCCACTGGCCAGTATCGCAGCCACTGCCAGTGCCTTAGACCCACTCGCTGCTATGATGAAGTACCGTAAGGGCAAACTGCCCAGCGTCTCAATGTTTGACAGCAAGCCCAGTTCCGAGGACCCATTCTTTAAGCACAAGTGTAGGTTCTGCGCTAAAGTGTTCGGCAGTGACAGCGCCTTGCAGATCCACTTGCGCTCGCACACAGGCGAAAGGCCTTTCAAATGCAACATTTGTGGCAACCGTTTCTCCACAAAGGGAAACCTCAAAGTCCACTTCCAAAGGCACAAGGAGAAGTACCCTCATGTTCAGATGAACCCGTACCCGGTCCCAGAATACCTTGACAATATCCCTACCAGTTCCGGGATCCCCTATGGGATGTCTTTTCCTCCGGAGAAGGCAGGACCCACTTGGCTAGACAGCAAGCCTGTTCTTCCGACAGTGCCGTCCTCAGTGGGTCTGCAGTTGCCGCCCACAGTACCGGTTATTGAAAGCTTAAGTGATTCATTTACAAGCACACCCTCTGAAAGATCTCCACATAGGCCGTCGCCAGCCAGAGGAGAACTTGCTCCATCCTCGCCCAATCCCACCGGCACTGAGACAGATATGTCCACCATTGCGGCTTCCCCTAAATCAAACAGAGAAGAAGAGATCACACATAGCTTCAACACAGAAGAAGTGCACCTGCCATCAAACAGTATGACTAGAAACGCTAACAACCCCAACATCCTGCTTCCGCAGTCCACATCTACAGAAAAACCCGTTAAGGTAAATGAGTCCATTGAGGCTCCTTCAGCTGATAATACATCGTCCTCTCCTCCACTCATCTTGGATCAGTTCAAGGCCAAGTTTCCATTTGGTGGTCTCCAAGAGTCTATGCAAACATCCGAGACGTCGAAGCTCCAGCAGCTTGTGGAAAACATTGACAAAAAGATGATGGAGCCCAATCAGTGTGTTATCTGTCACCGCGTGCTAAGCTGTCAGAGCGCGCTGAAGATGCACTACCGCATCCATACAGGGGAGAGGCCATTTAAATGCAAGGTTTGTGGACGAGCGTTCACCACAAAGGGTAACTTAAAGACACACTTTGGTGTCCACCGTGCAAAGCCTCCTCTTCGAATTCAGCATTCATGCCCAATCTGTCAGAAGAAGTTCACGAATGCAGTCGTGTTACAGCAGCACATACGCATGCACATGGGTGGGCAGATTCCAAACACTCCTCTGGCTGAAACCATCTACGAGAAAGATACAGATATGGAGAGTTTTGACAGCATGAGCACTTACGATGATGACTGTCTTGACGATATTTCATTTGAAGAAGAAGGGGATGTTTTGGAGAACAATGAAAACACCCTGAGCTCGTTTTCAGACAGTCCACCACCCATTTCATCTCTTCCAACCAGTGTATCAGAAACTCAGAGCTTAGGGGACGACTCATCCGTCAGTCTCAGCCAATCAAATGGAAAAATGATGGTCAGGTGCGGACCTTTGGATAACGATCTTCATGCTCTGGGCTCGACCACCACTGGTGAGATAGAAAACCACAGCATGAAAACTAGTTTAATGCCACATTCGTCTAGTTCGATTCACATTTCACCCTATGCCAACAGTCAACCTGAGGGCCAACATGAGCACTTAGTCTCTCTAAACCTCTCCTTTAAAGTCCCAGAGGCAACATCGATAGTAAAATCTGAAACAACAGATTGCCCTGCAGCAAATACAGTCAACGAGGTGACTGTTAATCAAACAGGAATCCAGCCTATCAACTCTACAGTCAAGAAAGAAAACCTTTTCAACATGCAGTGTTTCAGTAAGGAACATGGTAAGTTAAAACTGCTATATGATACCAGTGTACACTAAAAAAATGCTCAGTGAACCTAATAAAATGAAGAACAGATTTTTCACAGTTATTTTAGGTTTTCACAAGACTAGAACATGTCCATTAAAACAAGTAATGTTTCGCAGAGCGAACCTAAATTTATGTGCTTGCGTTAGAGAGTAGCATTCTAAACATAACATTTATTATTATTAAATGAAATGCATGGCATGAACGAGTAAGAAGAACCTAGTCTCAGTACTGGCGTAAGCAGTTACTCTTACTGAGCGAAGCAACACACACACACACACACACACACTGTAGACATCATGTAGCCCACAGCCTAAATACGAGCTCCACTCTTTAGAACAAAAGTGACCACACAAAGACTACAAAATAAAAGAAACTCTTCTAAAACTTAAACTAAACATTAAACATCAGCAGTATTTCCTTTTACTCAGAAACACGCTACATTTATTTACATGTATTCTGTTAGTGCAGTTATAAGCTAAGCATGCAGGGAATTAAAATTCCACTGTGCGGTTATGTCAACAAAAACGATTTATGTAATCTCCACACAAAATACAATTTACAGTGATTTGGAAATAACGAAATTACGTTGTGGTGAAATGTTCAAAACGTTTTTTCTTGGTAAACTAAGTAAGCAGCAAGTTTCAAGCATCAAAGTTTCGTTTGAATTACTTTGAAGGTGAAGTGTGTCGTTTTTTTAACCTCCTATCCTAGCTAAATATGCAGAGACAACTGTAAGTAAGCCGTGTTCAGTTCACCTGAAATGTGTAAACATTGTGGCGCTACACCTTGCCTGACACCGCAACATAGCTCAACTAATGCTGGGAGTTTGGAGCTGGACTAGTCTGTTTTTTTCAAGCGATGGAGGTTTCTAGAAGAAATGTAACAAATATTATTCTGTATAAATTATTAATTATTATTAAAATTTGAACACTGCAATTCTGTGGCGAGAAAAGACACAATTCGTCTTAATACAGACTGTAGCATTATGGTACACTGCTGATTTAATATAATTTTTGATTTTGTTTTCAGAAAATGCTCAAAGGTCTACTGAACAGGATCCTAAAAACTCGCCGACTGCAGTGAAACTGGAGATGAATGCTTGCAATAGACCATACATGCTGAAAGAAGGGCCTTTCCCTGCGTTTGGCCTGCAGTCTCCCACCTCGCGCTCTGAGGTGATGATACCGGCCGTCACCTCACTCACTGGACCACCCCCTCCCAGACGGACCCCTAAGCAACACAACTGCAGAGCATGTGGGAAGAACTTCTCTTCTGCTAGTGCCCTGCAGATCCACGAGCGCACACACACTGGCGAAAAACCCTTCGGCTGCTCTGTCTGCGGTCGAGCGTTCACAACCAAGGGTAATCTCAAGGTATGTGTGGTCATGGTCATTTTATTTTATCAATTACGTTTACATTTTTTAATTAAACATATTATTTGCTTTTATTTATTTCATGCATTTTTATACTTAAATGCTTACCATTGTTTAATGTTGCGTTATGATCCCAAGATGTAAAAAGCTATTGTGCATGTGTCACATTCCCCCTCTCTCTGCCTTTACAGTCAATTATTAACCATGCATAAATATATGGTGGTTGTCACAAAATGGGTCATTTTTGTCATTCACAGCTCAAAGCTACATGCAGACAAATATATATATTTTTTATTGATTTGATTGATTTCTGTTTGTCTACAGGTGCACATGGGCACCCATATGTGGAATAACACTCCTGCCCGTAGAGGTAGACGTCTGTCTGTGGAAAACCCAATTGCTCTACTGGGAGGCGATGCCCTGAAATTCAGCGAAGCATTTCAGAAGGATTTAGCAGCTCGGGCCATGAATGTGGACCAAAACTTCTGGAGCCGATATGCAGCAGCTATAACTAATGGCTTAGCAATGAGGAACAATGAAATATCCGTCATTCAGAGTGGAGGAGTCCCCCAGCTTCCTGCCATTACTGTGGCCACGGACAAGGCTAGCACTGGAAACAGCCCACCAATCACAGCCATGGAAAAAACAGGCTTAGAAAGGGGTGCTGGACAACACTTCTCCATGATGATTGATGACAAAAAAGACATTGGAATCAATTAAAGTAAAGGTGACATATTCTTTCTCCTTGCATAAAGAACATTGAAAATGTAAACGTGTCTTGATTTTTTTTTTAAAAACCAGAATAAACTCTTTAGAATGTGCTTGACTCATGTGGGAAAAGATTCAGTTTAGCTTATGCTAAATCGGCACTTGTTTTTTTATTTTATTGTTTAAAACTGGGGCCGCGGTTAGTTTTTTAATTATGTCCACTGACTGAAACCTTACACTTGATCCAAGGGCATTGCTTTGAGATGAAATGATTATTTTATGTTGTACATATGTATTTTATTTTATTTGTTTTTACCCTCTGATTTTACTGTTAAGCATCGCTCTGTTCATGGGAAAGGGAACATCTTCGCATATGTAATAGAAACTTTTCATTCCCAAATTGTGGTCTTAATATTGCTACAGCTGAAAATATGTAACTTAAATCCCCGAGCAAAAGATAAAGAGACAATTCAGAGGCTTTGAAAAGAGACGTATTATTCTTTGACATCCCACTGCTTTGCTGCTATGCATTGGATGCAAACCGTTTATTTTCATGCAAATGAAGTACACCACCATGAAAGCTAGCATCATTTTAGCTGCTATCAGCAATGAAACGTTCCATCTTATACCAGCCTATGCTATGTTATTGTTAATGCTAGTTCTATATGTTTTATGCTGTTCTCTGCCTTATTTACTTTTACGTGCAAAATTAATTAGTGGGCCAACATGAGACCATGAAGTATAATATGACTGCTAATAAAGATTTCAGTTTGAGGTATAGTTATCAACGAAGCCCTTGTGATGCATCTGAACGTGTTGCAGGACAATTCTATTTCACGATTTAGAGGTGTGTTTTCCTATCAAGAACAGAGTAAATTAATGTTCCCAGAAACATTCATGTACAAGGGAAAAGAATAAGTGAAAACAATATACTTGTCTGTAATGATAGCTTATGTCTTATTTACTAAGCGTGTCATGTCAGGTCATTTTAGTGTTTTTTATTTTATTTTATTTTGTAGTGATATCTTCCTTATATAATATATGGTTTAGTGTTGGGGATAAAACATGAAAATATGAACGAGCAATTTTTCATAAGATGGGTAACGGTGAAACGAGGGATTCGATGTGTCCTCTGCATGAAAAGGAGACACTATTTTTGTACTCAGATACATTATAACGAATAAAAACGTACACCAGGTTTGCTTTTCTGTCCGCACATCAGTATTTTTACATGCAACAACTGAGGTGGTGTCTCGAACACGCTGACTGAACTGGACTTCATTCTAAGATGCAATATTGCTGCCACCCTCAATAAATAAATCTCAAACTAAATATTTTCTTTGTGTCTTCTTGCTTGTATTTGTTTAACCATATGTGCTTCACTCTTCATCTTTTTCTGACTGTCGGTGTATGCTTGTGTCGTGACATAAACATTACTCAGACGTTGTTACTTTTATTTTTTCTTTTAAATAAAAAATAAACAATAATAGCCTAATTAAATATCTATTTACTGTTTACTGCAAACGCAAAATGTAGACCTCATTTGGAAACACAAGCCTTCAAAGAACGGCAAGGCAACACTGTTAAGATGCCTCATGTGAAATAAACCATCAGCGGAAGCCCATAAGTTCAACTAAGTAACGTATTAAAGCGCCATAAAATAAAATTCCTTCAAAATCACATTTCCAGTTTACGGCACATATCTCCCGGATGTGACGACATTCATACGTAACCGAGCAAAGATGGCAGACAGCATCGCTTTGAATCCCGTACGGAACAATTCGAGAAAAGCTGCGTATTATAATGCTGGCAGACCTGCCAGGTATGTAGACGGCTGGATATTTCATCTCAAACGCCTATTTTAAACGCAAGACAGTCATGGGTGTTGTTACAGTAACGTCTGCGTTAATATTGGGTTTGTTTATGCCACGGTTCCGGGGTTGAGTGCTAACGGGCTAACGCTAGCGGCAGCGTAAACTCAGCAGCGCGAGCTGTCAGTGTCAGATTACAGATGATAGGACATGAGAGGATACAAGACTCCCCGAGAGATGCGATATAATCACGTGAGATGTTTGTCACTTCGGTTCCTACTCGGTAGACGTCTTATTAGGTACATCCATTGGGGCGTATTATAACAAGCTCATGAGATATTCTGCTGGTGTAACTTTCTAAAGCGCTTAGACGCCTAAAAACCCACGAGGGAAACTCAAATCTCTGTCAGACCTTCCTTGTGACAATCACTAACTGCTGTCAAGCACATATTCGACAGATAAAGTGAATAATATCACGTTAAGCGTTTTCTCCCCCATAGAAGTCCATTATAACAGCATAGCGGAGACACCAAACGTCTGTCTAATTTTACTTATTATAAAGATTTGCCACTGCCAAAAGAACAAGCTCTTATTCGTCTTATAAAGTGAATAATATTACGCTAAGCTGTTTCCTTATAATGGCTATGGGGTTGAACACTTAACATGATATTATTAACTTTATAAGATGAATAAGAGATTGTTCTTTTGACATTGGCGAGTCTTTATAATAAATAAAACTAGACAGAAGTTCGGTTTCTCCCGGTCGTCGTTAAGTTACATTAAGCCACGTTAAGCTGTTTCCTTACAATGGACTTCTATAGGGGAGAAAACCTAATATTATACACTTTATCTGTCGAATATGGAATCGTTCTTTTGACAGTATTTAGTGATTATTACAAGGACATAAATTTGGTGTTAGCATGTCCCCTTTTAAGCACATTTCATGGAGAGTCTCGTATAAAATAACGTAGAATATGTGACTCCAGAAACATCACAAAGCTCTCAAAACAATTCTCTAGCTTCAGGTACGTTCTAAGCTTTTGGTTTATCGCTAGAGCGGGCTTTGCTCTATCAATAGCATATCTTATTCTGCATCTCTTTCGCCTTAGGTGTGTGATGAAGACGTGCCATGGTCTTCTGATGCTGAGCTTAACAAGATATCGCTGTTTTCCCACGGTTTATGCGAGATGTCAAAGATATTCATTTGGAAACTAATGTCCATCTGGTTTTCCTGAACCTCATAAACAGCCTAACAGCAGACAGGATCTGTATTTATGGCGTCCAGCTGTTTGTCAAATGCTGACAGTCTAAGGACCACTTGTGGCATTGCTGCTCGAGAGCATGGACCAAAACCAAAGTGATTGCTTAATTTGATTTCATTGTTTGGGGTAATGCTATTGCACATAATCACTTTGTGAATTGTTTTGTGTTTTATTGAGGAGGAAAGAGGAGAGCAGAAGAACTGACCACAGTTAGGAGAGATTAATTGGACCACCAGCTATGTTTGGCTCATACTTTGCTTATTCTGTTGTCCTTCTTGATTTATATGGGTGGTTAAGCAGATTTGATGGTGATCTGATTTCTTTTATCATACAATTGAATACAAATATCAGTGGTGGGCCTGCGGGCTTCGAATGTCTTGCATTGGCCGTGCTAGACTCTATCATTTTATGATTACAACGGTCAGCTAACTTAGTTGTCCTTATTATTATTACGTCCATTCTGCTTGACCGCTGTCGAGACGAGTTGGCCTAAAAGCATTTTTAAGCGACATCAAAGGCTAAAATGCACATAGACGCATGTCAGAGTGATGTGTTTTTGTTGACATACCTCAATAATAACTTGCCTATTGTGGCAGGAACCAATTAGGCTTTGTAGAGCTGATATTTGTCATTTCCAATTAGTTTAAAGTCTTGTATAACGGTGAATCTCACGAAACTCGTCAAGAACATGTCTGGACCATATCTCGTGCCAAACCCATTGAGTTAAGGAGAAATTATTATGCAGAGACTGCTTCAAGTAAGCCATGCATTGGTTGGTTTTTGAGCCGTTTCTGAAACGCATGACAAACATGCAGCTTTTCGTTTCACAAGGCATTAATAATAAATTGGTTTACTGGATTATTAGGATGCTTTTATCAGCTCTTTGGGCATTCTGATGGCACCCATTCACTGCAGAGGATCGATTGGGGAATGCTAAATTTCTCCAAATCACCAATCTAAATCATCGTCCTTTAGGTGAACTGTTCTTTTAATAACCTGAGAGATTTCGGTTTCTCCGTTGAAAGTCCAGTCAACCAAAGCATTAAGGATTCAAAATTGAATCGTAAACAGTCCATATGAATTAAGCAGATCAATCCAAGTCACTTTATATGATGAACCGATTTAATTTAGGCCAACGACATGCGTCAAGCACTTGAAGCAGATTTGGTGTTGAACTGATTTCTTTTATCATGCAGTTTAGAGCCCGAGCGATAAAGGATTTTGAGGGCCGATACCGATATTTGGGTTTTTTTTTTATAATCCGATATATCGGCCGATATTTTCGTTTTTTTTTTTTTTTTCAGAAACGCGCAACAAAAAACAGATTTCCCTAACGTTAGTTATTTGTAGTTATTTATGAGTTTTAACTAACATAATATGATAATGCATTTTAAAAAGAAACTTTTATTGTCGCAACAGAACAGAGGAACGTCAAAATAGTTCTGATAAACAAAATGTATAAAAATCAGTCAATCCTCAACAGCTCCAGTCCAGCAGAGGCAGGTTTTAGTACAAGAATAGGTATTTGTAGTTGAGTATTCACTAAAATATTACCGTCACAACGGAACATCAAAATATATTAAAGTTCTAATAATTCAATGTATCAAAATAGAAACTTAAGGTATGAAACTTTTAAAGTCCTTTGAACAAAAACCCCTAACAACAACCAAATCAAAGTTACCAGTAAAGATGTTTCGTCCGTTTTTATTTAATTTTTGAAATATTAATTTATCGGCCATTATAAATGCCGATACGGATAATTTGGAAAATGCCTAATATCGGTCTGCCGATAAACCGGTCGGGCTCTAATACAGTTCATAAAGTGCAGTAATCAGATATGATTCACACTCACTGAACTCTCACATGTATTTCTTTCTAATTCATTCTTTTAGAGGAAAAGGGAGTGTTGCTTTTAAAATCTCTAGGACTAGGGTTTGTAGGTTGTTAATGTCCTCCATTGTAAGTGTATTACGCTTCTTTAATAATTGAACGGACACGATATCGCTACTTGAGGAGGCCTGTTGTTCAGTCAGCACAGTTTGAGGCTGGTAGGCATTTTTAGGCTTTTTTTTAACGTTCAACTGCAAAAGGCTCCCGGTGTTTACGGTGGTGATTGAGGCCTAATTGCATGAATTAAATCTATCCACAGAGTGAATAGAGAGCGTGCAGGTTTTGACGCTAAGGCTAAAGTGGATCTGGTGCAGAAACGGCCAGGCTTTTGTGTGGGTGGAAGTTGATATCCTCTCGGGACGTCGGCTGTTTCAGAGTGTCACAATAGCATTCTGCTGATCTGGGTTTGAGACTCGTCTCGATAAATGAGGAACACAGTGTGAGAGAGGAACAAATCCCTCGACTTCTGCATTTTATGTTCCACTCATTCATGTAGGCGCCTTTAAAAATGTTTTATTGGTTATGTCTTTTTTAAATTTGAGCGGTAATAATGAAAGTATGAATGCTGTTTAGGGAAACAAACAGTGTCTGTTTATGACTTTATTCAATTTTGACATGACATCTTAATTTGAAACGGTATGCCCTTTTTGTATGCGTTTTCACCTTTTTGTTAATTTATATAAATGAAAAGGGCTAAACAGCTTTTGTGGAGTGACATCATTTTCTGGTCTACAATGTTTCAGGTATCAGATTGAAGACGAATCCTCGAACCTTGATGAGATGCCCTTAATGATGTCAGAGGAAGCTTTTGAAAACGACGAAAGTGACTATCAGACGCTGCCCAGAGCCAGAGTGAGTCAGCGACGCAGAGGACTGGGCTGGTTCCTCTGTGGTGGATGGAAGGTCCTGTGCACCAGGTAACAGGTCACATGAGAGCTCAGATTAGGGCTGGGCGGTTTGGCCTAAAATTAAAATCTTGATTAATTGAACATTTTAACTCGATAACTTGTATATCCTGTAAATGATATTTTGAACTGCAAAGAAATATTTTAATGTGCAATGTATCAATGTGAACAACAGATTGTTGCAATTAAAATAGAACTCTCCTAAACACGGTAGCATGAGGTGTTCTTAGAGATATGAACATGAATTTACTCTTATGTTCTTACTAAGAAACATGAGCCGCCTGCTAACGTTTTTAGTACACGTGTGGCAGCGCAGGAAAAATGTGATCGTGTACCTTCTGTTGAGAGTTTTAACGAGGTGTTTAAACCTGCTTCGCTCCACTGTAGCCAGGGAAGTCGTATCCTTTGCGATGCACAGAGCCTGGAAGCGCCTGGCGGAAGCCCCTCCCATGACACAAATTTCACGCGCGAATGAAGCGAGTAAACTCAAGATGTTCAAGCATCCAACTACGCGGGAATAGCGTGATTTATTCGTGCAACGGAGCGGGGATTATATGTTCTGAATGTCGATTACCATTAATTTTCGATTAATTGCCCAGCCCTAGCTCAGATTCATATTTAAGCAATAAAATATTCCTAAGTGCTCTTAAAGGATTAGCTCACCCACAAATGCTAATGCTAAAAATGATCCTTGCTCTTCCGAGTGTTAGAATAGCAGTGGGCAGGTGTGTGGGAAATTAATTGTTCAGATTAATAATAAATTAAATTAGTCGATAGATTAATTGAAATAAAAAAGCTTTTTTTCGCTCCTTTATTCACCCCCGAAGCTGTGTCAGGCATGTTTTATTATGGATGGATGTGCTTTATTTGACTACTTTTTGGCTCTCACCTACTGCCGTTCTAATGCTTGGAAGAGCAAGGATAATTTTTAATATAACTCAATCCCCTGGTTTCACAGAAAGGGCTTAAGCCTAGTCTAGACTAAAATGTAATCTGAGCTGTTTCGACGAAAAGAAACTCACACTGACTGATCTCAAAACATGTCTTAAGATGCACACCAGTAATTGGCATGTTTATAAAAATGACTTAAATGTCCTAATTGTACTACGATTTAAGCCTGGTTTAGGCTAAATCCTGTCTTTGAAACTGGGCCAGACTGAATTAGTCGTGTACACCCAGAATGCCTTGAGGGTGAGTAAAAAATGGGCTAATTAAAATTTTTGGGTGATTTAACCCTTTAAATTAGTCAGTAAGTCTAGCATAAACCACATTTTAACTTGACTGTGAATTAATATTGTTCTTTGCGAATGACCTCTTATTTAAAACTCAACTTCATATAGTTAGGTCTTGACTGTTTATGTCAAGGTCAGTGATTAAAACTATAAAGTTTTTTTAAGCATTCTAATTCAACGAGAACACCTCATTTATAGCCATAAGGCAGTGTGTCCACCAAAGCATATTGAACCGGCTGAAAATGCCTAGGTTTGGCCATTTCTGTTTAGAGACTCTGGGTGCAATTATACCGAAAATTCACGGAGGTGTAAGTAGTGTCTGATTTTGCAGATAGTTTATTTGTGGATATACAAATGTTGACACAATATAAAGTACTTGCTCTAGCTCTTGCACAATGTTCCGTTGCTGTGCTTCTTGTTGTCGTCGGTTGCTGCTGTACAACGAGGATGTGGCAGTGGGTCAGTGTGGAATTCGTCTTGCCCATCCTCCTCTATGATTGGACGGATGACTTTTCTTTCATTCTTTAAATATTCTTCAACTCTCGTTGGTGAGGGGAAAAAAAAAACCCCTGAGCAATGCTTAAAAAAAACCCTGCACTTCCATTAAAAACAACCTTTTTTTATTTTTTATTATTACTTTGTTCTATTTGAAGACTGAAAAACAGCCAGAATCAAACTTTAAAGAGGCAACAGAACTGCAGTGCAAGCTTTTAATAAACACGTACTGCATCTCGCTGATGATCCGAAAATAATAAAAAATATTGAAGATGTTTGCATTAGTATATCATGTTGATTTAGTGTTTTTAATTGATTGACGCTCTACATCTGAAAGCATTCGAGACATCTTGGCCTTCACCTTTTGTTAATAAAATGTCACCATTGTCACGGAGCCTGTTGTGTGTGTATTAAGTGCTTGTGCCAGGTTGGCTCAGCTCCTTTCTAACGCACCGGTAACTGTGCATGAAATGCACACACAAGCACAGGTCCTGTTTTTTGGTTGAGGTGCTCTCTGCGCATCATCAGTCAGAAGGTCAAACACGCCAACCGAAAATTTGCTTATCCAGTCAACGATGTCAACAAGCTGAATGACTATTCTGGACTTGCGTTCCCGCAATATCTCGACGCCTTTTGGGTGGCGTCAATGACATGCGACACGAGTGTGATTTAAAAGATATATTAGTCACTTATTGTTATGAAAGTGTGTGCTTGACTCATTATCAGCAGCGCATCTCAATTGTAAGCCGGGTATTGATTTTTTTTTTCTTCTTTTCCTAATGAACAAATGGGATTTCGCACAGCTGACCAGTTTGCTGCTTTCCAGTAATTTTCTGTGTGCTTAGGCAAAGGATTATGAAATGAACAAATAATTCAAGCAGAATAACCCTGCTTATTCAAACGGCCCTATTATTTGAACTACATTCATTTGAGCAAATAATCTCTCTTATGAATCAGGGCGCTGGCACTTACAGACAGGAGACAGAAGAGGCCAACGCAAATATTATTATATATATTTTTTCAAGGTTTATGTAATTTAGTTCAGTGCCAGCCAAACCAATCGCCATGACTGTGTACACTGCGCAGAGTGCCGGCGGAGTACCGTCACGCCGCTCACCGGGGATGCTAACCGCTAGAATATAAAATGAATATGAAGGTCAACAAAGTGTTTGCCGCTCTCTCTGACCTTCACAGCGAATCAGAGCTTTCGTTGTAGTATAGGGAGGGGTGACATCTACAGGTTTGTTGTTCTCTTTAGGCTTTGCATCAAATCAGATTTTTGAAATGTTTGTCGTTCACAAAACGACCCCAGCTTTTGTAGTATTTCCAGTTGACTAACCCACTTTTCATTTACTGTGCACAAGTCACTTGTGTTGATTATCTCATAAGCAAAATGTGATCAGAAAGTGTGTTTTCTGGCTCCGCCGCTCCAGTGGAAGTGTTCCGTGTATCTGCTTAAAGTTCAAGTGAAACTAGACTGAGCTAGGCTGTCCGTAACATCACTTACATTAATGTTGCATTAACGTCAGTTGTGTTTCAAGTGGAATCAACTGGATACGCGCGACTGGTGATGAATTCCGCTTTCGAGAGCGTTTCAAGTGATTAACAGGGTGATAATTCAAGAAAATCAACGGTTTTCAGCGCAGCCCTTAAATTAGGAGTAATGACCAGCCTTGATATTTGTTAATTATTCGGTCAGGGATATTTTTAAATAAAGACCGTTTACTGGAACCCAGGCCTGTAGCGCTGCGTCCTCCTCTAAGTGAGTTTGTCTAATCACTGGATGATCTTTTTCCTCCCGTGGTCTCTGTCACGCAGCTGTTGCGAATGTCTGGTTCACACATGTCGCAGGAGGAAGGAGCTGAGGGCTCGGACAGTGTGGCTGGGACATCCCGAGAAATGTGAAGAGAAGTACCCCAAAAATGCCATCAAGAATCAGAAATACAACATTGTCACTTTCGTGCCAGGGGTAAGGCAGCTGAAACAATCTCTCTCTCAATGTTTTTGGGGTTTCTGATTCAGCTAGAATATTTGTTTGTCATTTCAAAAAAATTTACACATCTTAAAAGTATTACTTACAATTAATATCCGTTTTATTAAGGCGCGGGGGGGGGGGCTGTTTAAAGTGAAATCTCTACCCGTGGTACGCACAGCAGATTTGCTCAGTAATCAGGTTAATGTGTAACTAGCTGTGAAGTAAGGGGGTGTAACAGCAATCTAACGTATCTTTTTCCACTGGGTGTGTAAGCGATCTACTGTATTATGACTGCTGGCGATGTCTTATTCAGTGGAACGCACCTTCTGTATGTGCCCTTGGCAGAGAATTTGCAGCTTGTATAATGAATTATGCATGAGCCAATCAGGTGTGCCTGTGTTTGAATGCCATGTGTAGTACCTTACGTTTTTATGATTCAGATTTCCTCAAATATGCATTCTCTTTTTGTTTTAGGTTCTTTACCAGCAGTTTAAGTTTTTCCTCAACTTGTATTTTCTGGTAGTGGCGTGCTCTCAGTTTGTTCCATCGCTGAAGATAGGATATCTGTACACCTACTGGGCCCCGCTGGTGAGTACATCTAACCGCAAATACGATGGGAAACGAATGCAAAAATGCGATTTCAGTCATCACTTTTTTTCCCAGGGCTTTGTGTTAGCTGTCACCATGGTGAGAGAGGCAGTTGACGAAGTTCGGCGCTGCAGGAGAGATAAAGAGATGAATTCCCAGCTGTACAGTAAACTCACAGTGAGAGGTGACCACATCCTGATGATATTCTGTCATATACACACAGCATCGTGTTTCAGCTCCACTCTTGAGGAGATAACTAAACAGTAAAAGGTTTAAATGTTTATATATATCAGGTATTGCAGCTGGAAATTATTCATTATATCACTGGCTTAATATCGTCTCTTTATTAACATTTATTTACTTTTTAATGTAAGGGAGACTAAAATGATTGGCTAAAATGATCAAAGAGCACACAGTTCAGTAACGTCATGCAAAAATGCATATGATAAGCTTTAAGAATAGCACATGTGTAAAGGTCACTCCTGGGCAGCGTGTCACTTGTTGAATTTCGCCATGCAAAGAATGCAAACGACTTCTTCTGACTAATTTGTGAATAAATTAGCCATAAAAAAACATGTAGTGTGTGAACTATTAGAAAAACCGTTCATTCTTTTTGTCTCCCCTAATAATAATCATAAGTTATTTATTAAATATAAATTTAGTCGCAGGTCTAATTTATTACCTACGGCTAAATAATTAATTATTTGTCCGTCTTATTTTTCAGGGAAGGTGCAAGTAAAGAGCTCGGACATACAGGTTGGAGATTTAATCATTGTGGAGAAGGTTTGTTGTTTTTTTTTTCCTCTTCCTCTCTTTTGTTGTTCAAGGTATCGGCATAAACTTGCTGCTACGTGATCCGTCACATGAAATCCTGTCATTCTTTCAGTGGGACATTGTGTCTGTCTCTTCCCTCGCTGTCTGTGGTTCGCTTTAATTGCTTGCTAGGGAAATGACCTTGTTCAATTATTCAACGCCACGCTAAAATAAGACTAACGTTACAGAACTGGAGTCGATAACATGCCCACATTACTGCTAAGTTCAGCATAACTAATATGTTAATATCTCTTAAGACTGTAAGTCTAGCCGGACGGCATGGAAACCCAACGTGTCTCTGACTGACGTGTAATATCTTGTTTTATAGAATCAGAGAATTCCTGCCGATATGATTTTTCTGAGAACGTCAGAAAAGTCTGGTGAGTTTCACTCTTCCTCACACACAAGCACGGCTTTCAGACGATAACTGCTTGTGTCGTTAGTCAGTGGTTTCCAACAGTGTACCCGCGGGCACCTTGGAGCCCATATGGAACCTTGTATTACTTCATTTTACAGTAGATTTCCCAACTAGGCACGGTTTATCTTTTGATAAGCTAGACGTTTCTCTTGAGAAGCACGCTTCTTGTTTTTAATGTTCTGTTGAAGTGAACACTGCCGGTGCTTCGCTTACTGGTTTAAAGTGGCACTTTTAATTCCTGCGTACTGAGTAACAGCGTTCTCTGTGTGAGAGCGAGCGTGTGTGTATGATTACCCGTGAGCCGTATAAATGACTTACAGTCACATGATGATGCATTGTTACAGCGTTTCGGAGAGTACAGATGCTAAAATCAGATGAGCTTAAGCTCTATAGCTCTTTAAACTTATTTAAACTTTAAAAACAATTTGGAAAGAGCGTTTTTAAAACGCTTTCCTGTTCTAAATGTGAGCTGAATTCACTTTCTCATGTTTGCTTGGTATACAAATATTTTATACACATTATAACATCTCTACATATTTTAAGATTTGATTCATTTTTTAAAAATGGACAATTAAAATAATAATCATTTATACTGAATATTTTATTTATGCATTGACCATGTTTTATTTTTATTAATTATAATCTGATTAATATATAGTGTTTTTTTTTTAAATACTACGCATGTAATTTTTTTGACCCAAGCATGTTTTTACAGCAAGGTTTGATAATGTTGGTAATCTCAGTATATGGAGCACTCTGAGAGCTTAAAGACAATGACCTTTCCTGTCTACTGCCTGCTGTTATATCAGTCTTGTCCGAGATCAATATGAACAATATGTTAAGCATTCAGAGGTCTTTAGTGTATAAGGGCCAAGGTTTCAGCCATAACTAATGCGTCCTTCACACATACGTTCTCACTTTTCTGTCTGTAAATAAAGATAATACACCAGAATAGATTATGGGATGTTGTCAGGCAAAATTTGATTTCAGATAATTGTTTTTCCAGGTTCGTGTTTTATAAGAACAGATCAGCTGGATGGAGAGACCGACTGGAAGCTGCGGATCGCTGTCGCCTGCACTCAGAGACTTCCTGCCTTAGGGGTACGAGCCTCGTCTTGCGCACGCGATATTTGCATGATCTTAATACCTGTGATTAATAAATTACACAAGCTTGCAAGCTTGGCTCCTTGCATGAAATGCAGTGTCTATTAACGGTGCATTAATGCTTGGCACGTACAAATGTGTTTATACCTTATATGCTGGTTTCATAAAGTGTCAAAGACATCATCACCCATCTACTCTCGGAGCAAAAGCTGCTTGCATCCCAAATCACATTTCAGCTCCTCCTGTTCTGTTCTCGGATGGGTCTGTAACTTTACCCCCGTAGGCAGTGAGTGATGTGTCCCACACTCAGACTCTCTCGGGCTGATGATACGAAGGCTCATGTTTGATATCACTGTGTATCTGATTTACTGGCCGGAGGGTTTGTTTCACATGGGCCGGTAACTTTACCCCGAGAGACAACTGGAATCCGCCAAACGGCCTGTCTCCCGGTGCCATCGGCGTGGAGATGACGCTCACCTCGAGCGAGGGTTCACGTTTGTATTTGTCTTTCCGAAACCACTTAATGTGATCACAGAATTAAAATTTCAGCAAGTCGCCGAATGATTGCCGCGGATCTGGTGGGCTTTGACGGTCAGATCACTAAACATCCCTGGTTTTCATACTCGCGGGCACGTCATCCAATGCAAAAGTCATTATAATTTGTAAGCAACCCGTCAAAGTTTAGTTTGCTTTAATTAGGTTGTTTTGTCTACATTATCTGTTCTTTTTGAAATTGGGACTTGTGGCAGGATGTCAGAAGGGGCTTATTTTCATGATTGCTTTGAGTCCCCGACATGATACTCGCACAAACTTTTTTTCTTAACATTTTCGCTTCCGTCCGCAGGATCTCTTCTCCGTCAGCGCGTACGTCTACGCTCAGAAGCCTCAGCTGGACATTCACAGTTTTGAGGGGAACTTCACAAGGGTAAGAAAAACCGGAATTTTTACGAGGCTTCGTTTAGCGTGAGCTGTGACGTCACGGGCCCCGATTTAAACCCGCTGTTAGCTTTTTGTAGAGGTATTTAATGTTGTGTTGTTGCCCAGTAAACTAAACCTGACCGCTGTTTTTAATTGCACATTAAAATAACATGGATTCTCAGAGTGTGCCTGTTCACATGACTATGAGCTGAAGTGTCTCTGGAATGTAACACCGGCCAATGAGACGCATTCCTTGCTACGCCGATGACATCACGGGTTGTTAGGCTCGCTCCCAGCCCATTGGCCGAGCACAGTTCCTTATTAACAGCAGATTAGCGCAGTACCGGAGAAAGAGAGAGGGAGAAAAAAAAAAAAGAAAAAAGGGACCCCCCACATGAAGCCTGTCTTTGTTTGAAGTCTTCGCTCTTGGCCACACAGCATGCAGGGGCAGAAGATCACTTCCTGCGCTGAGTCACCCTCCTGAGCCTGCTTTCACAAATCTGCAGCTACAGGGACACGCTTCCAAACGCTGTTTCCCACAGTCCTTTACTCCCCGCACGCTTCCTGCACCTTCCGTGCTTTATTTATTTTAAAGGAGTAGTTCGTCCAAAAATGTTGCTGGTGCATTTATAACTTTCTCAGTTCACAAGATGTGAATATTTTCCATCAAATGTAATGAAAGTGAATGAGCACTGGGACCGTAAAAGCATTAGGGTGTGTAAATGATAGCACAGTTTTCATGTCTAAGCGAACTGTCCCTTTAATACGGTTCAGTGACATTTTAATCCATTGATTAATCACTTGATTGATCACTTCTGCTTGTGTTATTCTCATTTGTAAGTCACTCTGGATACAACAATCTATAAATGTAAATGCAAATATGATTATTCTTAATGGAAGTCACGTGCATGCGCATCTTTGTTAGTAGCTGAGAGGGCAGTCATGATGCCTGCGCGTTCACTGCTGATTTATTTACTCTGTTTGCCTCTGTATTTAAACAGGTGTGAGTGTGTGGGTTTATTTAGCTATACGTTGGGGAAATTTGGCAACATTCTCGTTTGGAGGGAAAAAAAACCCAAACTGCATGATGTTTTATAAATGAGAGCTAGGTTATGGTTTAGAGTTGGTTTCTACGATTTATTGTTAGCTTTATATGCAGTTCATGAAGTTATACACACATTTTTGTACTGCATTTATGTAACTAAATATACAGTATTATTACAAAACGGTTATTAAACAATAATGTGCTGCAAAAACTTGATGCATTTTAAAATACATTTGATACATTTACACGTTTTTTTAGAATTCTTTAATGAATAAAAAGAACAAAATCTATTTGAAAGAGAAAATAAGTCTTGATCAGTTTCATGTGTCCGTCCTTACTAATTAGAAGAATGTCTGTTTTTGCAAATGTTTGTTCATATACACACACACACACACACACACACACATATATATATATATGTAAGAGGGAGAGAAAGAGAACTGAAATGCAAAAAAATACAAAATATTGTTATTTATGTAGCTGTATAAATGTGTTTCCTATAGTTCGCCCAAATATGAAAATTATGTCATCATCTATGTGGCTTTTTTCTGTTGAACACACAAAAATATATTTTTAAGAATATTTGTGCTCAAACAATTTTGATGAACATTAACTTCCATCGTAGGGACAAAATGGATATATTTTTGAAAATATCTTCTTTTATCTTCCAGATGAAGAATAAAGTCCTACAGGTTTTAAACAATACATAAAGAGCTCATCTGCAAGGACCTAAAAAACCAGCTAATCTACACAATAAAAGCATGATTTCTGTAAAGAAAAAAAAAAGCTATCCTTTTTTCCAAAAAAACTCTTTAAATGTTGACAGCATTTTCGTTTTTGGATGAGCTATCCCTTTAAGTTATGACTCAGATATGATGCAGCCAAACGTTTCTCATTTAAAATGCTGCAGAAAAGATTTATGAATGCACATCTTGGAACGGTTTCGTTCCACGTTAACTAAAAGTTTCGTAGAATTGAGTATGTAATTATGATTTACGGATTAAAACGCTGCCCTTTTTTTGAGCCTCATCACCGATAACGTTTTCTCTTCATGAAGCTCTTTCCAGTTTTAATCAATCTGACAGGTTGGCATTGCTACATCTGTTGGCCAGAAAGAGACAAATGACAAGAACAAGTGGGCCGTCTTGAATAGAAGACACATCTCTCTCGCTCTCTGCATCAGTGCGCATGTCTCGATGTGTGTGGCCCTCTTTCTCACTGTATATTATGCCCTACTGACAGAGGATAATTAGATATCATCCGTATTCACCCAGCCGCAACATGTTATGTGGAAAAAAGCATTTAAAGATTTAATTTCTGTGTTTCTCCCCTGATTTATGGCCTGGCGTCAGAAATTTTGTTCTGTTCTGCTCAACACAGAGCGTGCTAACACTAAACGAGGCCTTATTATGATGTTCAGCATGGCGCTGTTTTTGTAAACAAGGCAAATCAAGTCAAACCGATTTCACCGTTGCCTCTAAATGGACTGTGTCGCTTAACTGGGCATTAGTGTAATTCAATCCGCCGTCTAATTCCCTACTTACCGTTCATCGTGATGAAAGTTCATCGATTCATTACTCGCGCTTTGAGTCTTTGTCATTTTTATTGACCCGCTTTTTAAAGGCTATAAGTGATAAGCGCTTTTCCCTGTGCCGGATAACCATGAAATCAAAACAGACTGTATAAACGCAGACTAATGTACATCCTCTGTCCCCAGGAGGACTGTGACCCTCCCATCCACGAGAGCTTGAGCATCGAGAACACCCTGTGGGCCAGCACTGTGGTGGCATCTGGTAAGCAAAAAGACTTTTTCCAGCGCCAAATCTCTTTCGTAGAAACACAAGGAAAAGCGCGAGCCTCAGAGGTCTGAAATATTCATCACCGGTCAAATATCTTTTTGAGTTTATTGTGTTGTAGAGGAGCGTGCCGTTGATACCGAGGCGGTCCGCCAGCATCACTCAAGACCCCCTTTGCTCTCCCGTTTGTTTGTCACTTGAGATCGCCAGACTCATCTGCTACTATTCAAACAATCTCATGAGCGGGGAAATATGAGGAGCCGTTAATGGGAAGCCAAAGTGTCTGGCTTTTTGCAGTCCTGTCCCTGCGGTGTCAATGAAACGTGTCCCCAAAGAACAGGTCCGAGATCGGTTTTTGCCGCTACGCTTTCTCCGACATCTCCTAGGGGTCTGTTGTTTAGAATCTGATCCCAGTCCAACAATAATAGCCGGACTATTCCTTCAAGCGGCCTGCGTTTGTGCCAGTCATTGATCTGTGGTCGCCCCTGTCTTGGTTCTCCAGGGGTTTCTAGAGGTTCTTCTTATTCCCCACCACGGCGTGACCTTCAGCTGGAGAAAGTCCTTCCACATCTCCCCGCAAAAACACAGTCTGGTGACGTCATCCCATCCAGACCCAACACAAAACACCATGGGGCGAGTAACCGATACGCCCTGTAGTCCTGGCCCATTAAAGACCCCCTTGAGAGCAACCTAGGTTTCGTTGCTTTCCAAACACGAAACGATATGTCGCGCTTAAAGAAACCCAGAAATATTGAAGCGTGTTTTATATTGTGTTACTGTGTAAAGTTGGACTTGGCCCCTTCCTCGTTTAGCGTCGAGGCTGCATACTCCATCAGTAATTAGTTTACTTTAATGAATCAGTCCATTACCAAAGCAGCACCATTGATCTGCCTATAATAGGGCTCATTGTAATGGTTTATTTCTGGGTGTCCCACATATTGAATCATTTGTCTGAGTCTCAGCTGCATCCGTTAACTGGAAACACACTTTTTGAGCTAATTGTTCATTAGGCCGGCCAGAGACACGCGGCCGGTTTATTTATCGCCATCCGTTTGCAATCAGTCATCCCATTTGTCCTTTTTTTTTCTCTCCAGGTACTGTCATAGGTGTGGTCATATATACGGGAAAAGAAATGAGAAGCGTGCTGAACACATCCCAGTCCAAAAACAAGGTGTGTTTGTTTGTCGTCGTTTGTGTTCATAAATGAAAGAAACTTTTTAATTAGTTTTCTCCCAAAGGCTAATTGTTTCGTAAAAAAAAACACTAAACAAACACAATTTAATGGCATATAAGTATGAGCTGTGATATCTACAGTGGCATTGTCAATACACACTGGAGACTGCTTTTCCCTTTGACCTTTTAATATAGACTTGAAATGAACCGAATAAAAATAGCGAACCGTTGAGGTGGTTTTCAGCCCTGATCTTAGTGACGAATTTGGACCTGTCGATGTGAAAGGACAACCCCAGAGAGATTAATCTAGAGGGAAATTAACCAACCAAGGGCTTGCGTGACATTTGTGGCAGAGCCTTAATCCTGCAGAATTCCCCTTAATGATTAGATACAGTGGACGTCAATGCTGTAAAAGTAAACTTAAAAACGTCAAATCCCATTACACTCATTACCCCTCCCTTAAGTGACCCCTGCTGTCTTTGGCTTCTTTTTTTTTTCTTTTTTAAACTCATCCACACGGTTCAGAGCTCTGACACTGTTCTGCTCGTAAAGTGCACTACGGTTCAAAAAACATACGATTTTGTAATGTCTTTTATGTTCAACAAGGCTGCATTTATGTGATTCAAATGCAGTAAAACTATGACATCGTGAAACATTGTTTCAATTTAAAATAGTTTTCTTTTCTAATATATTTTGAAATGTGCTTTATTCCTGTGAGGACAAAGCTTTTTCAGAAGCCACTGCTCCAGTATCACATGATTCTTCAGTAATCATTAAACAAATGTTGCTGACCCCAATCTATTAAACTTAATCAGATTCATTTACTCGGATGTTTTCTTTCATGACATGACTGGTCTCAAAACAGTATGTTGTGGTACTTTCTGATTCTTACTTTTGAGGTGTATGGTCTTAAACCTTAATGAATTAAATCAGAAGTAAGTTTGACGATGATAAAATCCAGTGTCCCATTAATTAGATTTTTTTAGTTTGATATGCAAGGTCAATTGTAATCTAATAGTAGGTTGATTTCTTTATGAAGTGTAAATGATATTTAATCATCCCAGTTAACTTGATGTCTGGTATATATAATAAAATATGTGTGTGTGTGTGTGTGTGTGTGTGTGTATATATATACACTTACACAAAAGTTTGGAAACGGTAAGATTTGTAATATTTTTTTAAAAGATGTTTCTTATGTTCATCAAGGCTGCATTTATTTGATCAAAAATACAGGAAAAAAAGCAATATTTTGAAATATTTTTATAATTTAAAAGAATGGGTTTCTGTTTTAATATACTTTAAAATATAATTTATTTCTGTGATGTTCAGCTGAATTTCCATCAGTCATAACTCCGGTCTAAAGTGATCCTTCAGAAATCAAATATGCTGATTTATTATTAGAATTATCAATGTTGGCAAATATTTTTTTGGAAACTGAATTTACTTTTTTCCTTGCATCCTAGCTGAATACGAGTTTGATTTTATTTCACATACAACTAGAATAAAGTATGTTGTTACAAATGATTTCGATTTAAAGAAACATTTTAAAACATTTTATTCATAAAAAAAAATATCACAGGTTCCAAAAAATATGAAGCAGCAGAAGGGTTTCCAGCACTGATAATAAAACTGCATATTAAA
>JAUYWG010000056.1:15502313-15525907 GCA_034779775.1 Enteromius afrohamiltoni
AATAAATAGTTAATAAAATAAAAAAATAAAAAAAAATAAAAAAAAAATATATATAATATATATATACATATATTTATTTATTTTTTTTTAAGGTATGTAAATATTAAAAAAAAAACAACAACAAATAGCTACAAATGGGTAACACTTTACAATAAGGTGTCGTCAGTCAATGTATTAATATGATATAACATGAACATGATATATTACATAAAAACTTTGATTTCGGACGCGATTAATCGTTTGACAGCACTAGTATAAGTCAGTCAATAAATAAATGAAATCAAAAGATTTATATCCACAAAAAAACGCCTTGTGTCGGTTCTTACCGAAGTACTCGTTCAGGAAGGCGAGGGAAGCGAGGTAACAGCCAAGACTGATGAGTTCAGCTACGACCATGAGCCAGTGCCAGGTGCGCACCATCAGCGCCACCATCAGCAGCTCCGTCAGGATCAGAGCAGTGAAGGAGATCGCCACCACATGCACAAACTCCTGATCGAACAGCACCAGGGCCCCGTACATCAGGATGCCCCCTAGTGGACAAACAGGGCAAACTTCAGAGATGCACCAACAAGGACCGAGATAGCAGTCAGTTTAGTGTTATAATGAGTGCATACGAGACGCATTAGAAGCTAACCAATTCAGATTGAGATAAAAAAAAACAAGAGGTCATTTAGACCACAAATCCATAAGGTTTACTGATGTCTATCTAGGAGGAGTTTTCTTGACCCTCGCTCACACTCCGATCCCCATTCACACACGAGCGCGTTGAGCTCTGACCTCTGTTCGCGAGGCTCCACGCTCACTCGGCTCCTCAGCCTACTGTAACCGTCTCTGCTTTCATTTTAATCATAAACGCTGGCGCAATCCAGCCTAATGGCCTCTAACTGATCACATAATTGCCTCTCTTCATACAGCGAACATTCCTCGGGGTTACTCTCTGGACTAAATGAAATCTTTGCTCATATTTCCCTGTTGTTCTTGTCTCTCTGTATTAAGGTTTAATTAAAAAGCAGGAGCTGTCAGACGGGGACACTGATCTCTCCTGCTCACTGCCCGGATCGATTTACAGTGCGGATAAGGCAGCCGTGTGCGCGTGAGAGCTGGCGATGGTCCGAAAATCACATTCATGAAAAGAGCTCCACTGAATTCACTGGAGACGAGTTACATTCCGCTTCAATGTTTACTTCTTTGATGAAACGTTCACAGTTTATTTGTAGAGAACGTCTGTTTATGGTTGGTTTATAGATGTCATGCTATCTCGGATTGGATTGGGGTTATTATTTTTTTTCTTCACGATTATATTTCCCTTACGTTTGTTCAGTAAATTTTTACTGTAGACAATCCCTCTGGGTCAACCGAGGCACGGCGGTAACTCGTGCATCACTTCTCCTGAGATTTAAACCCAATTCTAAAAGATGTGTGTCAGCCTTTTTATAAAATATATTTTCTGCAGTATTACACCAGCATAATATACAGAGAAAACGATTCAATTTGTTTTTAATACATATATATATATATATATATATATATATAAATAAAAAGAGAACCTTTTGGCTGGCTGCTTAAAAATAAAAACAATAATACACACTTTACCGTTAACTACTAGTTTTGTTTATTTTGTATTGTTTCAATTCTAATGCAATTCTTTATTAAACTTGTGATGCATTACAAAATCATACATTTGTTCATTAATAAGCTTACCTACAGCGTCATTATTTTTTAAAAATAAGTAAAAAAAACAATAATGTAAATATTATTACAATTTAAAAATATATATATTTATCTAAATATATAATTTATTTCTGTGATGGCAAAGCTGAATGTTTTTATTTGGTTGATAAGAAAGATTTTTTTTTTTCCATAAATAAATAGCCATTCCATTTGATAAATACATAAATATAATTTTCAGTTTTAACTACTGGTTTTGGTTAAATTCTAATGCAATTCTTTATTTAATTGTGTGATGCGTTATTTAATCTGAAATTTGTTCATTAATACGTTTACCCAGAGTGCAATAATTAAAAAAAATAAAAATAAAATAAATAAATAAAAAGTAAAAAAACAAAAACAAAAAAAAAAAAACAAAACAATAATTTAAATAGTAAAAGATTTTTATACATTTAAAAATATAATTTATTTATGCGATAGCAACGCAAAATTTTTTTATTTAGTTGTTAACAAAGACTTATTTCTAATAATTATAAATGCTGATGTGCTGCTTAATATTTTTGTTTGTAGTTTAATTGATAAATAAATAAATAAATGATACACATATATAAAATTAGAACTTAAAAAGAAATGAAAACGTACTGTCACTTTCGATTATTTTTATGCATCCATGCATACAATTCTTAAAAAAAATAATTATAAAAATAACTGAATGCTTCTGCACAAATGGATTGGTATCTGTATTGGTGACGTTAATTTATTATTATTCGTTTTAAAGAAATTAATTAATACATTGTCTGTTATTACAGAAAGACTGGGTATCATCAGCTTCCTCAAGACAAACATCAAATACAAGAAGAAATCCTTATTTATTAAAAGAATTGTATAAAATGAAGCTTAAATATGTATAAATAATTACAAAACTTAAAATAAGAACCCTACAAATCTGTAATTGCATCATCACAGCTCTAGATTACTGAAACTAGTATTTAACTCCCTAAGAAATGTGTTCTCCTCGCTTTAAAGTTAAAAAACCTGTGGCATAAAGTTACATTTTCACATTCAGTGCGGCTAGATCATGCACAGTCATACAAAACATCCCCGTTCATCCATTTACCTTGATATACACTTATCAAAACCCAAATCAGGAAGGTCTTAAAGGACAGGGAACGACCCTAGTGGAGGGAAAATCAAAGACAGCATCACTGTCATGCAGCAAACAAACTAATGCCTTCGTTCCTATATCAAGTGTATCATGCAGATACTCGAGCGGATGGTTAGTTCTGATCCTTACTATTAAAAGGTCTGCTGTATTGTTACCTTGGTGAGGTCTTTATAGAGCTCAGGATAAAGCAGAGCCATCTCAGGCTTCACGTCCTGGTCCAACACCAGAGAAAAGACAGGGAACATGGTGTAGATGGTGGCGTAACTAGAAACACACAATGTGATGCATCATGTTCAAAAACACCCGTGATGTCCAAAATGACGGTGTAGGTAGACAGCGCCCTGGTTTTTGGGTGCACCAGACTTTACTTACCCCACCATGAGGAACCCTTGGTACAGAGGAACAGATGCAAAGTAGAAAATAGAAGAAAACACAGCCTGAAAGGACAGACACAAATTTAAGTCAAGACGCTCCACAGCAGCAACATAAGTGTGTTGAGAGAAAATCACTACAGGTACATGAGGCTCTGTGTGTGTCACCTGCATGGTGGAGATGATCATGCCTCGGTGCATGACAAACTGGCCCAGAGCTGCTGAGCGCTTGTAGCTGTTGCGGCCGTGAACCATTAGCAGTCTGCCAATGTGTTTGAACTGGGTTATGGAGAAATCTGCCGCCAGAGATGCCTGCTTTCCCTCCTGAAACAACAGGCGAGACGGCAAAATCAGTCTGAAATATTACACTGTTACCTTTTACATTATTATTCTTAAGCTAGGTTAAAAGAGTTAATAAATGTACTAATGCATGTTATATGTTAAAAAGTTATTTTTTATGAACACTAAATGCTAACATCATCACGACATTTAATATATTTGCCCCAAAATTATATTTACAGAATGCCTTAAATCACATATACATAAGCACACACATACAAATATATATATATATACACACACACACTTTAAATAATTATATATATTTTTTATTTGAATAAATGAATATTTCTGTCTTCATGATTACCCAAAGTAAACAAAATATACAATATAAATACATTTTATTTATATATTATTTATATTATAAATAAAAATAATACAATATATATAATATTAATATAATAATAATAATAATAATAAAAAAATAATCTGAATTCAAATTAAACTTTAAATTATAATGTTCAATATCACCATTATAAATATATTTAATAATATTGAATATAAAAACAGACTGTATTGCAGTAGTGAGAATCTAACGTATTTTTTATATAATTAATACAAAATTAATTAAAAGTGGCAGGAAAAGACAATCTACGTTAATGAGAAACACCTCACCTTCCCTTCAATACCGATACCACAGTCTGCAGCTTGGATCATGCTGACATCATTTCCTCCATCGCCTGAGCACAGAGATAAGAAAGATGATAGCGGGAAAACATGAGAAGACACAGTGAAGACAGTCATCTTTACCGCTCTCAAAGATTCATGTGCTGGGAGAGAGTTCAGTTTAAGTGGGTTTTGTCTCAGCTACTGGATGACGGGACTTAAAGCTCAACAGACTGAGGAGAGAAGTGTAGAGGACTGACCTATGGCGCATGTTCTGTTGTCTGTATGCTGCTGTAACAATCGAACAATCTGAGCTTTCTGCGTGGGAGAGCAGCGACAGCAAACCACAGCGGGGCACTGACACGCCAGCTCCACAAACTCATGCTCGTAGTAGCGCAGACAGACCTGAAGGGCCACGCATAACCAGTGTGAGAAATCAAACCCGTTCATGATTTTGTTGAACGCATGGAACTTTTACTACCTCTAGAGAATCTCCTGAGATGACCAGCGCGCAGTCGTGTTTCCTCCTGAAGGCGTTCAGCTCCAGATGAGCCTCGCTCCTGTTGGACACCTGCCACAAAGCATTCACACTGAATCCACTTCACTTTAAAATCCAAATTAACTGCTTCTGATCTTACCGGTTTGAAAACGTGGATGTCTTGGCTTCTAGAAACTAAGTGGGAACTTTTGGCGATACACGTCGCAGTTTCCAGCTTGTCTCCGGTCAACATCCAGATCTGAAACACAAAGAAGAACCCAAGAGTTAATATTGCTGCGGTTATATTTCTGGCCACATATGTGACCCTGGACTGCAAAACCAGTCAGAAGTGTCTCAAAAATGACTTCTATACAAACAAGCCCGAAATAGCTAATAATAAAGTTAAAATGTCCAAAAGAAGTTCTTAGCAATGCATAATACTAATTACTGAAGTTATGGTAGAAAATGTACAAAATATCTCCATGGAACATGATATTTCCTTAAGATCCTAATGATTTTTCGCATAAAAGTAAAAAGTAAAATTGAGATTGATACAATGTGTTTTTGGCTATTTCTACAAACATACCCCAACGATTTAAAGGGATAGTTCACCCAAAAATGGAAATGTGATGTTTATCTGTATACCTCAAAGTATCATCATAAGTCTTTTTTTGGACTCTCAGAGCTTTGGTACGTTTGGTCCCCATTGACTTCCATTATACGACTGACAGTCTGCAACGGTTTGAGTTAAACCTTTTCGTTTGTGTTCTACTGAAGAAACAAAGTCACCTACATCCCTGGGGGTCAGCAGATTTGGATAAACTATCCCTTTAAACCTGGTTTGGTGGTCCAGGGTCTACCTTGATCCCTGCATTGCGGAGGAGCTCTAGAGTGGGCCGGACATCGGTCTGCAGCTGATCTTCTACTCCAGTGAGACACAGAAGCTCCATCTCTCTCTCCAGACTCTCCACCACTGCCGCCACCTTCAGAGTGCGATCATGGATACTCAGCTTCGCCTGATTATAACGACTCTGAAGAGACAGAAAAGGATCAAATGGGCGCTAAGTTATGGAGACGTTAAACTGGCCTCGCTTCGGTAGCAAACATTATGTAGCTGCTGGGTAAGTTTCTCAGTTCAGTTTCAATCAATCAACTGATTCTAGGATTTAATTGCAACATCAAAATAATCGTTCAGAGAGGTTTTCAAGCGATTTTTCATACTGCACTGCACATCATACAAAGGATCAGGGATGGCAAGATTTTTTTCTTTGAAAGACATTAATACATTTATTCAGCAAGGATACATTTAATATTTTTAATAAACACTGTTCTTTTAAACTTCTCAAAGTACTAAGCAACTGATTTCAAATCATATTACGGTTATACTGTGTTTTTTAGCCTTGGTGAGTAAAAGAAACATTACAAATTTTTACAGCCCCCCAAATTTATATATAATTTTATTGGATCTATATGCATGGCAATGTTGACCTGATCTTGCATCATTTTTCTCTATTATAACTGGTTCTCTCCTTACGCACAATACAGTAACCCCCTCCCCTCTGTTACTGGCAAACCAGTTTTGGGTTTTGATTACTTCAGCTTTTCACTCAAGTCATGGGGTTGTTACGGTTATTATTATATACAGACAGACGTCTAGCCGCACTGTCCAAATGCACACGAAGTTATTGCAACACACTAACTTTGGCCCAAGTGTTAGGGACATAAGTTTTTGAATGAGTCTCTGGTTACATAATTTTAGGTAATGAATTCATTAGAAATTGGAAAGGAATTTGTGATCTAATAATCTAATCTAATGTTGATTTTAATGCTAACATGCATCAAGATGGAATGATAATACAGTATTCAATTTTATTAGATGCACATATTATCTTATTGCCAACCATTCTATTATTAGAATGCACAGTCATATAAATAAATAAATAAATAAACAAATTATATATATTAATAAACAGTAAGATTTGTAATATTTTTTTAAAAGATGTTTCTTATGTTCATCAAGACTGCCTTTATTTGATCAAAAATACAGGAAAAAAGTAATTAAAATTATATTAAAATGCAAACACATTATTTTAAATTTACTTTTTTTCAGGATTCTTTAATGAATAAAAAGTTATAATGAACAGCATTTTTAAAAAATATATAGTCTTTTCTAACAATATACATCTTTGCCATTACTTATTTACTTTTATTTACATTTACTTACATATCAATTAAACACATCCTAGCTGAATAAAAGTTTTAAAGCTTTTTGAATGGTAGTTCTGTTAGAAAGGACTACTATTTAAAATAAATGCTCTTTTATTCATTCAAGAATCCTAAAAAAATATCACAGGTTCCAAAAAATATGAAGCAGCAGAAGGGTTTCCAGCACTGATAATAAAACTGCATATTAAAATGATTTCTGTAGGATCATGTGACACTGAAGACTGGGGTAATGATGCTGAAAATTCAGCTGCGCATCACAGGAATAAATTAGATTTGAATGTATATTAAAATAGAAAGTTGTTATTTTACATTGCAATAATATTTCACAATATTATATTATATATTATATTATATCTAAAGATTCTTACTGTTTCAAAACTTTTGACTGGTAGTGTGTGTGTGTATTTATTTTATTAATTTTTTTAAACCAAAGGCAGGTTAGGAGATTGTTTGGGGAAACCTGTATGAAAACAATCATTATTTTGGCGATATCATTTGTCTCCCTCTAATCTTTAATTAGAATTTTCAGTTTGAAATATCCCGACCAACATTTAAGCATCGAAGTAGGTGTTATTGAATTGAATTAATCATTTAATTAAGTGCATGCAATTTTATCTAAATTGTGTACATCATTTAATTAGCTAGCTATCAGCCCGTGCTTGATATCAGCATCGCATAAACCATCTGAGAAACCCATATTGGTTAACCACTATTCTTCATGTCATGAAGTGTTTCAGACCCTGTCATGGATGCTGCGAGATGTGTGTGATAGCAGCAGCTCTGGCGGAGCTCATAGCTCTACCATGTTCTGTGTGTGAGAGTGGAATTCAATATCTCAAGGAGATGATGTCAGAGGTGCCAATACAGGGAACGAGACGGGGTGGGAAAGTCGATACGACTCGGCGAAAGTCACTGAGAACGTTTTCGCCTCTTATAATCTGTTGTGACATTCCTTGCACAAAGCTCTAAGCTCTCACTAGAAGCTGCTGACAGCACATAAGCTATCACTTTACACTGTGTGTGTGTGTGTGTCTGTCATTGTTGTAATATGGAGCGATATTCTCTTTGAAGATCGAAACCTTGGTGGTCTGAAGGATGTGACAGGGTTGAACAACCATCTTCGCTGACCAGTCACTACTCTCTTCTTTAAGTGTTATAATCCCTGATATATTTCTGCAGTGTAGGCACTTGGCTGGATTTTATTTTATTTTTATTTTTATTTTTATTTTTATTTTTATTTTTATTTTATTTTATTTTATTTTATTTTTATTTATTTTATTTTTAATTAATTTGTTTTAATTATTTATTTTTTTTAAACAATGGGTATGATCAGATTTTATTATTATTATTATTATTATTATTTTAATAATTATTATTTATTATTTTATTTGGAATTTTTGGAATTTTTTTTATATATTTTTTATTATAGCTATTTTAATTATTTATTATTATTATTATTATTCAGATGCTCAGATGCTTTTAATTTATTTTTAAACTTATTTTTAATTTATTTTTATTTTTAATTTTTATTTTTATTTATTTTTTGGAATATTTGAAACGATTAAGATTTTATTTTTATTTAATACAATTTTTGTATAATTTTATTTTTATATTTATTTTATTTCATCAAGGTTTCTGGAAGGAGAGTGAGAAGAGGAAAATGTTACATGTCAGTTTCAAACTCTAAGCTTTTACTTTTTTATCACAACAACTTGAAGAGGTTATGAGATCTGTCCCTCTATCTGTTTGACATTAAAAACTGCTTACCAAATCAATTACAGTAGTAAGTGAACGTCAAATATAGATTTTAATTTATTTAATTAGAAGTTATTGCTATCCAGGGACAATGACCAATTATGCAGTTTAGTGTTTTTCAGTGAAACGCACTCAGAGAATGACCAAAATGAATGTAATAAGCCGTGAATATGATACAGCTTTTGAATACAAACACTCGGTTTAAGTTGAATAATTTTGGTGGATACGTTTGTCTGACGAAGAAACTTCTCCTGCGGTCCTGCACCGTGGATGGCATGTTCCGTTTAGCTGTATTGCATATCCAGTTTCTGGAGCACAAGCATAATGCCATATTGTTGTAACAGCCTCTGTATACTTGATGGATTTCAACCAATGAATATTCATTATGCAGGCACAAAGTCGTCATCAAATTTCACACACAAAACATACAGGCAGCGAGGGCAGGTTGAATCATTCCTTTCACTTTAAACGAGGCCTGGATGAATAGAGTAAAATATGCACTCTGGATTCATTGATAGCATCTTCAGCTTGAGGTAATTGAGTCGCTTTTTCCTCTCGGGCTGAATGAATAACGGCTTCACCCGATCCCTGGCCAGCTTTGCAAAATTCAGCCTCCGCATTGTTTTGCCCCCATAAAGGGGGATTCCTCCCTTTCAGCTGGGGAGCAATGTCTTCTGTCTTAATTTTTCTTCATTTTAATCCTTCCATTCCCCCCTTTTTCCTGACTAGCTGAAGCATGAAGCTCGGAGTGGGGCGGCAGGTCATCGAAGGGGTTTTAAACTACAGCTGATAAATCAGACAGCAGCTCTTGTCTCCCAGTGTCTCCCAGTTTACTCAGTCCTCCGGGGGCCGTAGCCAGTGGGGGGATTAATTTTGCTTGCATTTTTTTGGGGGGGGTTGTAGTGTTTTTTTGGGGGGTTTTTTTTGTCTTTTCTGTTCAATTTGTCCATCCCCTCTCTCCCCCTCCCCCTGTCCATTTCACGCAGATTCCTTTTCTCAGGGGACGGTGTTATGTGTTGCTGTTTTTATTAGCGCGCTGCCTAGATGAAAGACCTCAGTGTTTTCGCGCAGGCCACGCTGTCGGCCCTCGCCAGAGGGAAACAAGAAAAACTTCTTTTTTTGACATCATTTTCCCACATATTCCATTGGCTGAGGGGACATACTTGAGAGAAAAAGGGGAAAACTCCAGCTCTTTTGTCAGGGGCCGTTTCTATGAAGAGGCGTTCTGCTTTTATTTTTCCGGTTTTGCCTCCTGTGCTTTTCACAGAGAGACCACAACAGCAGTGGGCTTCTTGGTTAAATGGCTCTCATCTCTCCTCTCCTCCACATACACTATTAACATGAGAAAGGTCTGCGGTCTGGAACGGGCCTGGGGGGCATTGATCAGTGCTGGCTTATGGGCAGGTTGTTTTATTTTTCATAAGAGTAACATTTCGGATCACTTCAGATGAGAGGAACCCTCAAGGTTCTTGTTCTCTGAGGGGATATCGCATGCTTTGGATAAGAGCGCTTTGACCAAATACTCATTCATTTCCCTGGGACTATTCATTATTACTATTCTTAAAATACTTAATAAATAATTGACTAAACTAGTTTCTCTTATCAAGCTGTGGGTTGTTTATAATAAAACACTTCAAATAAATACATTTTATTTTAAATAAATAAACTTTTCATGTGCAATTATACATTGAATTAGGGCTAAATAGGCATTTTATAATAATAATCATACAGTCAGCCCATATTTATTGCAAAATGCACTTTCACGGGTTGATTTACGGTGATAATGACCAGCTGAGTGTGCGTTATCTGTTACTTGTTTACTGAAATGCAACAACTTCTGATCTCGGAGGTGCTGATCTGTCCTTCTGCAGGTGGGACTGTTGGACCTGGAGTTAAACCGCTTGACGAAAGCTCTGTTCCTGGCTCAGGTGGTTCTGTCTGTCGTTATGGTGGCTCTGCAGGGATTCCTCGGGCCCTGGTTCCGAAACCTGTTCCGCTTTGTGGTTTTATTTTCATACATCATCCCCATCAGGTATGCTTAAAATATCATCCAGATCGCACGACTGTGAAAATGTTACCGTAAAATCATCAGCAGCAGTAAATGAGATTGTTTTAGTGCAAAATTAGTGTGTGTGTGTGTGTGTATAGTCTAAGAGTTAACCTGGACATGGGAAAGTCGGCGTACGGCTGGATGATTACGAAGGATGAGAATATTCCTGGTACTGTGGTTCGGACAAGCACCATCCCAGAAGAACTTGGCCGTCTGGTCTACCTTCTTACAGACAAGACAGGTACTATACTATACTATAGTATACGATACGATATGATATGATATGATATGATATATTTACATTTTTTATTTATTTAATTTTACATTTTATTTTTATATTTTATATTATTTCATTTTATTTTATTTTACGTTTATATTTTCTTTTATTTTGTTGTATTTTTGTATTGTTTTATATTTTTAATTTAAATTTTTAATATTTATTTCTTTATTTCTTTTTACGTTTAAATTTTTTTTTATTTTAAATTTAATTTAAATTTTTTTATATAATTTCACTTAAAATGTATGTTATTTTTTTCCCGGCTTTATTTCCTGCCTCTTTCTTTGTGCTGAAACCACTCTGCCCATCCAAAAGCTTTATAATAACTATTGATTTCTCTTCAGATCTTAATCTTTGTTTGCTGTTTTTCCAGGCACTCTGACCCAGAACGAAATGGTCTTCAAGCGCCTCCATCTCGGCACTGTGTCATACGGGACGGACACTATGGATGAGATCCAGAGTCACATCATCCAGTCCTACGCTCAGGTGTGACTGACATGTGTCACCTTATACATCACCATTAAGACAATCGCTTTCGCTATAGAGACAACTCACAGAGTTTCCCATCCTTCACAAACCGCTGTCGTCTTTGGTGTGTGTGTGTGTGTGTGTGTGTGTGCACATTTTGTGCCAACAGCTGGGTGACACAGTGTTAAAGTCACAGTGGCAATTGATTTTCATGCTTCATGGTCCTTCATTACTGTGATGATGGAGTGGCAGGCAGGTTTGAAATGTACCCATGATATGAGCGATCATAGCCTTATTATATCCCCCCTCAGGACGTGTCAGAGTCCGTGTCCAACAACTTGTGTGAAATTGAGTTTGACAGGAATCAATAAACATAATGTAATTTACAGCTTAACATGCTTTGGTGTGCACGAGGCAGTTATAGCTCCGCTTCTCTCTGGAGTGTTATGAGTATAAAGAAATTATTATGAAAAACAGCTGTTGTTTTGAGACGGGGTGAGTACGCAGACAGTTCTTGCCTGTCCGACTGGGATTTTCAACTCAAATTGTGTTATGAAATGTCAAAATATGACATTCATGTGTAGATGATGTGGTTTGGTTTAAAGCTTTATGTGGCTCTATATGGCATTCTTAGCTTCCTTAGCAAGCTCTTTAAAAATAGCGTTGCGGCTTAAAATCGTAGCTTTTTTGAACTTAAAATACCCTTTATGTTGTTTTTGTTGCACTGAAGCGAATTATGATCATTTATAATCAAATCCTTTTATTTTTCTGTATCACTGTGTTCTTCTCTTTCTTGCATGATAATATATTATCCAAAAATATATTAGCCAAAAAGCTTTATTTATTTATTTAGAAATCACAGAATTGATAATCATTTTGCGATTTTTCTAAATATTATAGTTAATGTTATTAAATTAATGTTTTTTTAAAGACTAAGTCAGTGTTCGATGACTGCAAATATAATATAAATGTAATAATTAAGGGGCATTTTTAACTCCAGTCAATAAGACATGCGTGGTGCGTACATCTGGCTGACTCAATTTTACTGTGTTTTTATATATTCATATTCAGAATATCAAATCGGGGAGCTAATATCCTTTACTTCTAAGAGAGTGAGCCAGCAGTGGGGTGTTTTTATGTACCTTCATCTGCGATTTGAAGGCTGTGTGCAGGTTGTCATCTCTTCCCCTCAGCAAAGCTCTGAGGAAAGAGGAGTTCATCAAGAGAAATCTCCTGCTCCAGTGGAGCACAGCAACCCCTGTCAAGAGCGCACACACACACACACACACACACACACACACAAGAAGGCTCACAGTGGTGCTTATGTAAATTGATAAGTTTCAGAGTCAGGGTGGGATTCCAGCATCGTTGTGTGGGGAGACACTGATGAAATCTTCACGATTTTTTGGCCCAGTGTTTCCTGACACTGAGAGAGAGCACAGGAAGATGAATTATCTGCATACACTTCCTGGCCAGTCCCCCGTTCTTATACTTCACATGACGTTATCAGATTCTGACATAGATTCTGGCACATGTTGGACTGAATACTTTTTTAGGGTGATTTAAATTGCACAAATTCTTTTTTTTCCCTCCTATAAAATGTCTTTAAGATATGTCGCTTGTCTATATCGAGACCTACTGTAATGCATGGACGCCTCAGATTTTTTCCCCCAATCAAATGTTCATGTAAGACACAACAGATTATGATTGTGTGGATCTTGCCCAGACATACTTTCCAATTAAAGTACTTTAGAATGAGTCCATGTGCATTCCGGCTCATTTTGCCAGCAAGGGACACATATTAAAATGATTTCTGAAGAATCATGTGACACTGAGCACTGGAGGAACGGCTGCTAAAACGTCGCCACTGCAGAAATAAATACCATTTAAAATAGAGAATATTTTCTATTAATATTGCAGTATATTTGATCAAAGAAGTGGTGAGTGGCTAATGTAATGTTATTATTTCTGAAGCTGTTTCAACTTTGTGTCTCTCCAGGGGAGCTCGGCACAGTCGAATGGCAATAGTGCGACTTCAACGCCCTCTCTTAAACCCCAGCCACCCGCTCCAAAAGTCCGCAAGAGCGTGAGTAGCCGCATCCACGAGGCCGTGAAAGCCATCGCCCTCTGCCACAACGTTACCCCGGTGTACGAATCCCGCGTTAACGGAACCAGCGCGGAGCCAGAGGGCACCGAGGCAGACCAGGACTTCAGCGATGACAATCGCACGTACCAGGCCTCCAGTCCTGATGAGGTAAAAAGAATTGGACGTCCCGGAAGAAATCTCATTTATTTACGGTTATACTTTATTTTGTAGGGTTGCCCCCTAGTAGTCTACTAATCACTAGTCGACCAGAAGATTGTTGGTTGACCAAATACAAAAAAAATCCTGCAGTCTGTGACTAACAGATAGTTAACGGCTGGTCTATGGTAATGCAGTAGACATCAGGTGCATCCAATGCTCAGATATTTAAGTATACATGGCAATCTAATGTTAACCCAGCTGCAGGACAGATTGCTCTTAAGATGCTGCTCATTTTTGGTCACACTAATACATCTTTCTAATCTGTAAAATGTTTAAAAAACAAATCATACTTTTGTGAAATAATGAAAGCAAAGAGGATATGCTTTAGCCATCTTGGTCTGTGAACTTGTGCGTGAAACACTGCATATATCTTCGCTTTACAGACATTAAAAAATATATCTATAGAGGGAAATGTATGCTTTTAAATGATTCCAGTCAAATGGAAAACAAATATATTCTCTGATATGAAGCATGCGTACGGGCAGTGTCGCTGACTTCAAAGAAAGCATTGCTTCATCAAAATATTAAAGTCTCTTTATTGTTTTTCACTGACACATTCATGATCAGCATTTCTGCTGTGTGGCAAGCTTTGTGTGTACTTGAGCGCTTATTAGGCTACAGGCAATTAAAGGGTTATGCCCCGATTTTGACTCGCCGACAGGTTTTGAAATCACAGGCAAATCTGTGCTCGTGCACGCGAGAGCCGTGAGATATTTGGCATGCTGTCGGCGATTCAAAATCTGCATAACATCGGCGATTTCCTACAGCCAATGAGAGGGCAGCATCCAGGGCAGTGGGATGTTGGGGGAGGAGTTACGAAGGTAAAGAAGATAACTATCCTCGTCCATAATCTTCTTTTCGTTGCAAATGAGCGCACATGCAATTTGTATGGCAAGCTTATTTTGCTTCTCAGTCTCACGTGAAAACCCCTGTCACCGATCTATCATGGAGTGTGAACACAGCAGCGACTGAATGATACCCCGGATAATCGTGCAGTATGACGCGACTTCTTTGAAAATCGGCATTAGTTCACCCAATTCTGTCATTCATTACTCACCCTCGTAAAACCTTTGTTCATCTTCAGAACACAAATGAAGATATTTTTTTATAACATCGGAGAGCTATCTGAGAGTCCATGTGACATCAGTGGCGCTACGAAAATAACATAATATACTGTTTAAGTATTAAAAAACGTTGATCCACATGAACTGTTTTACTGATGCTTTTGCTACGTATCTGGATCTGGATTATTTCAGTTGTGTTGCTGTCTGTGGAGGGTCTGAACTAACCCTTCAGAAACTTATTATAGTGATTTGATTGTTTAAATAAATAATAAAAATGCTTAAAATGAACCAGAAAAATCCGTAGACTGGGACAGCCCTGTGATTTTGATACTTTAGATATTCTACTAACTATAAGTAACTTTGTAACTCATCAAAATAAAGCAGTCTACTAATACTATAATGACTGCTAGTTGACATGCATTTGCAAAGTTACTTACTTTTAATTTATTTGCTAAATTTAAGAAGAAAATATATATATTTTTGTCATTTTCTGCTTGAGTGGTTCCAGCAAGAAATAAAAAAACAGGACCGTTTTTTCCCCTCTATTTATTTTATTTAGAAATCAGATAGATTGCATTGACACTGGTCTCCTCATTCCTCTAACAGTGTAATCCTATATATCGCTGCTTTAGTATTTATGACTCCCCCACTTTAGCCTTGAATTTACTGCCTTATTGGATGGTAATATAGACTCTGTGTTAGTAGAGAAATCTGAGAGGGCTCAATAAATATCAGAAGCAGAGGGGGCAGGGGTAGGTCACACACCAGGAAGGACTCGGTCATCATTTGTGTTGAGAGATCGTAGATATTTATAGATCCGTTGTAGAGCAACAATATTTTGAATGAGTTGTTGGTAAGAAAAGCACTAAATAAATGGCAGAAAAAGCATTGAGGCCAAGCATATGTCACAAAGGCAGCGGCCCTCAAATAGATGGAGGGACACGTCAAGCTCGTTATAGTTAAATATACTTTTAACAGAGGGGATTGAAGAGTTTTTGGAGGTATAATTCACCCAGAAATTACATTTCTGTCATGAATTGCTCATAATCTTTCAAGCCTGTATGACTTACTTTCTTCTGTGATGAAGTTTAGCAGAATGTTTGCATTTCTTTTGGTCAAACAGTGAAAGTACGTTCACACCAGACGCGACTTATTTATTCGCGTGTAGTTGGACGCTTGAACATTTTTGATATTGTGAAGTGAAATTCGCGATTTTGCGTAATGGGAGGTGCTTCGGCCAGGCGCTGTAGTGGTTAGACATGTTTTGAGTATATCTAATAGGCAAACTTTGGCTTAATGAGTATTTATAGTATTTATTTCCTTTTTATTCCTGTTTATATTAAAGTACGAAGATGCGTCGTATAGCCTCCACTTGACCGTAATCACGCCACTACTAGAGCAAGCTCCTGATTGGTCAACGCGGTGCGAATTTTCACCAAAGTTCAGATTTTTCAATTTGAGCGTTTCGCGTGAATCGCGTGTCAAATGCGCGAATTGCGCCATTCGCTCTGCCTAATTCGCGCCGCAGGGTGTCTAATCGCGTCTTTGCATTGACTTAACATGTAAATCACTCACGCTTAAGGCTTCATTCGTGTCTGGTGTGAACTAGGGCTGTGGGTAAGGGATTATTTTTAAAACGATTATTCGGCGAATATTTTATCGAATAGTCGACTATTCTAATGACTAATTAGATGATTTATCGAGCTAATTTTTTTCTGTTGCATGATTTAAAAAACATAAACATAAAATCACTAATTGCCCCTAAAGATTAAATAGATTATTATACAAAAGTATGCAAAGCCAAACATATTCTCCTTAAAAAAAAATAACAGCAGTGTAAACAAAACTCTTTTACAGTACCAATAGGTTTTTTTTCTCGTTCTGTGTTGGCCAATGTAACCCCAACCTGATAACTTAAGCTCTATGTGTCTGTGTATTCGCTGTGTTGATCGATGTGCGTTCAAACAGTGTATTCAGGATATGAGCTATAACTTATTCCCTTATTATAAGCTCGTCTGCCGGCTGTCATCTGCCGCGAGCACAGGCTACACGCCTTAAAGAGAAAGGCCGATGTTGTGCTTATGAGACAGGTGCGTCCTCGGGTCATTCAGTACGGCGGGATTGAACTGTGTTCCCATAGCGTCTTAGCAAACGCAGTACGAGTGAAAGTGTCGAAAGGGAACGAATAGGTTACTTTCGTAACCCAGGTTCCCTGAGACATGGGAACTAGTACTGCATCCCTTGCCACGCTGCAAGTGTGAGGTAACCTGAAGACCGCTTATATATACGCGCGGACACGCCCCCTCAAGGCGGCTTCGGTGGGAGCCGAGGCCATTGGCTCGCTGTAGACGGCTTTGAGCCGATTGGTTTAATCTTAAACCACAGCAGCGGCCAACTGTGTGATTGTATAGGCTTCATTTAAGGGGAAAAAAGGAGAGGGGGCGTGGTGTGTCGACTACTGGATTTGACGTCAACGTTTTTTAGAACCGAGTCGCCGACGCGTCGCTGCAGGCCTAGTGTGAAGGCAGCATTACAGTAATCTATTTGGAACCAAGGTTGACAAAAGCACAACCTATTGAATGAAACGCGTACTTCACAGCATTTTTATGTTGCTTTTTTGTCATTTTTGGAGCTTCGCAGTTTGTGGAAGACAGAAAAACACATCCGTTTTGAACAACATGGGTAAATAAGCAAACGATGACAAAATCCGAACGAACCTTTTAGCGTTCAATAATTCTGTGCAATGTTTGCCGTTCCCTTGCAGGATCTAATGAAGATGAACTAATGAAGGGCGGTCGTTTTCAAAGCATTGATTGTTTTCAAGAAAATGCGCCGGTCATTATATAAATTGAAAATATTCTTTCTTTTTTCCCTTTATACAGGCCGAGCATCTTTTTCTTCAAGACCTTCTGTAGACGTAGATATCTTTTGAGAGTGATAAAAGGAAAAAGAAATCTGTCCATCTCCCTCTTTAGTGGAATTGCCTGTCCTCTCTTCTCCCTTGATGTGTCTACTTATTTATTTTCTTTAATGCCCAGGTCTTATCTCTCCAACGTCTTCACTCCGGGATTGATCAATATTTAATTTTCTCTGAGAGACTAGCGGTTAACACTAGTCTTTCTCTACGTGTCACTCTCATCAGCGCCTGTGTCTATGTGCGCTCGCTCAAAGACCTCCAGCCTTTTCAGCCTTTAATATGACAGGCGCATAGCGATAATATTCCTAAAGAGAGCAGAGTTCAGGGACTGAATATCACAGATGCCTTTCCGGACACTTACTTTAAGTCATTTGTGACCTTTGACCCCACAGTGTCAGGGGGTCAGAGGTTTATCATGACCTTTAATGATCAGACATTCTCATGAGCCAGACCGTTTGTTACGTCCGATAATGAAGTTTTACTTATGGGGGGTAATAGAAGTTCACTGATGGTTTTATTAGTGGTTTTGGCTTATTCAGATGAGACGACAGTGTTCAGTCACTGTTGACCTTTGCTGCTTCTAGGAAAAACATAGTATTGACCTCTAACCTTTAGCCTATTAAATAGAAGTTGTCACAAAAGATGGGCTACTCGTACAAGAGAGTTATGGCATGTTCAATTCTTTTAGAATGAGTTTTTCTGTTAGGATGAGGTTAAAGCAGATGCCATCTTAGTCTGGTTTTGATTAATAGTCGAATATGTTAAAGTACGTTTTAATGTATTTATTTATTTTTTTCGTTTGAAATCTGTTACTTGGGGAATAGAATGTGTAATATAAATTTTAAAAACAAAAAACGAATTTAGTCATTAATAACAATATTTGATAGTTTATAAATTTCTGTAGTCAATATAATATCATCTTTTCCTTAGTTAACTCTAAATTATTGAATAAAAAAATAATACTAATTAGTATGAGGTTAAAGTGGATGCAATCTTAGTCTCGTTTTGATGAATGGAGTTATTTAGTCTAATATGTTTTTTTTTTTATGTATTAATTGGGAAATAGAATTTGCAGTATTAATTTTAAAACCAAAAAACTTTAGTTTAATCATTAATAATACTATTTAATCATTTATAAATTAAAACTATATAGTTTCTGTAGCCAATATCATTTTTCTTAACTCTAAAATATTAAATTTGTAAAAATAAATAAATAATTAGAATGAGGATTTTTAAAATTAGATTTTTTGTTGTTGTTTTTTTTGTATTCATTTAAAAGCTATGATTGGGAAATAGAATTTGCAATATGAATTTTAAAACAAAAAAAACCTAGTTTAATCATTAGTAACGTTATTGAATAATTTCTGAAGTCAATATAATTTTTCTTAGTAAACTCTAAAATATTGAATTTGTAAAAAATGAATATTTTCAAGTGCAATTTTAAGAAAAGTCATTGTTCAAAAAAAGTTAAATAATATACTGTTATAATAGCGATAAGTGAAAGATAGAATTCAGATAAGCTTCTCTCGGCATATTCCTGGAAGGAACTGCTCTGTCAGATAAACCCATCTCCACTTTGCCTTCTTTATGACGTCGTATCATATTTCCTGTCACATCTGGTCTCTTTATTAAATAACAGCCACGTCTTCATGTGGTCGTAGGTCACATGGTGCGGTTTCAATCCTCTCTGCTTCTTGAAGGCGCAGTGATCTTGGTTTATGATTACAGCTTTTCTTCCTGTACTGCTGAAATGATTGATAGAGTGTATTAAAGGCTCTCCCCTGTGTCGTAAAACAGTTCCCTGCTCCTCTCCTGAAGGCATTTCCCCACCACCTGAGTTACTTGTGTGTGTGTGTGTGTGTGTGTGCGCGCATTCTTAAGGGCATCATTTAGCACTGTCAGGTTGATAGAAGGCTAATTAGTCATATCACATTGAAATGCCATAAACAAGAGTCTAGCTGTGTTCTGATGTGTGTAAGCAGTTGTAATCAAAGAGCTGTGGAGTAATTTAAAGACATAAGTTGCAGGGATGTTTATGATCGTTCAGTCTTGAGATAAACAAAAATTTTATATCATTTATCACAATCCTTTCGAATTCCATGCATTATTTATTACGATATTTACCATATTTAAACTAGAGTTGAATTATTATTATTAACATGAATTTTAGAATGTATCTGTTTTGATCTGAGAATGTTCCAAACAGAATCCCGTGACCTGTTTTTAAAGAGAACCTATTTAATTTTATTTGATCAGTGTACTGCTGTCGCCTCTGTGCGTGTATATACTTTGCAATAAATGTCTGTTTTATTTTATTTTATTTTTTTATATTATTTGTTTTCATTTACTTGCAGCCTTTTGCTCTCCATGATCAAATAGTCTTTGAAAAGTGGAGCATGTTTTCAGTATGGCTGATGATTACATTTAAAAATGAATAAATAACATAAAACAAATACTGTTTTAAAATTGAAAATACAATTCAATAACATAAAACGGATCAATAGGTAGACAGAATAATAAATAACATTAAAAAGCAATATACATTTCGAACATGAAATGATATGAAATAATTGGTAACACTTTATTTGAAGGTGTCGTAATACAGATTATTTACCTAATTAGGTACTATGTAGTAGCTGTACTAAATTAAATGAAATAAAATGTACTAATCATGTAACTAAGTAATGTAACCGTTTGTAATGATGTAGATGTAACAGACAGCTACTGTTACACATGTGTTACACACCGAGCCTGTTACACAGATACTTACACTTAAGTGCGAATTTGGCGAAGTAGCAATGTCTGTGTACTTCAAAGTTACATTGTATGAAGAATTTAACAAATGTGACAATTTTTGGTTACATAAGTATCTGTGTAACAGACTCGGCCTGTAACAAAAAAGTGTAACCATAGCAACCTGTTACATCTACTTAATTATAAACTGTAAATACAAACTCAGTTGTTTGCGTACATTTTGGCTACTACTAAGTAAGTACTTAGTACTTACTAGGTAACTTACTACTACTTACTAGGTAATTGCTCTGTATTATGGACACCTTAAAATAAAGTGTTAGCAATTATTTCATATTATTCCATGTTTGAAATGTATATTGCTTGAATATGTGTCTACCTATTGATCTGTTGTCTGATATATTTTCAACTTTAAAACAGTATTTGTTTTATTTATTTATTTTTAAGCGTAATCATCAGCCATACTATGCGCATACTCAGCTGATGATTTGATCATGCAAGTGGTCAACTTTTACAACAAGATATTCTTTCACATGTTGTGTAGGTGGCTCTGGTGCGCTGGACTGAGAGTGTGGGTTTGACTCTGGTGAACAGAGACCTGACATCCCTCCAGCTGAAGACCCCAGCCGGACACATCTTGACCTATTACATCCTCCAGATCTTCCCTTTCACCTCTGAGAGCAAGCGCATGGGCATTATTGTCAGGGTGCGTGTCACACTACAAGTTTGATTGGAGTTTGCATACAGTATTTCTTTCCTTTCACACACTGTAAAAAACATCTGGTGAGAGTATGAGTTAGGAAACGTCTGTGTGTTTGTCCTTGAGCTGAGTAAGAGATGCCTCAGGACTCGAGGAGAGTGTTTCTGTGAGTGTTGTCTTGTTGGTTTCTCTGTTACAGTACATGCATAGAAGTTTTGTTGGTTTGTGTGGAAGCTTAGTGAAGATCATCTCTGTCTGTAGTCTTATTTACTGAACTTTAGGGCTCTATGCGCCATCTGTGTGGTTTTGAGCTCCATAGTTGGGCATGCTAATGATTTGGATATGTTTTTAAGTGTTCTCTGTTGAATTGATTGTGTTTCAGGAGGAGGCTACGGGCGACATCACATTTTACATGAAAGGAGCTGATGTTGCTATGGCGAGCATTGTACAGTACAATGATTGGCTGGAGGAGGAGGTAAGAATGCATGAACCATTGTTGATGGGAAAATCGGCATTCTGTGTGGGTTGGTGAGCTTATGAATAAATCTGATTGTCTGTTTCTGTGACCCTTCTTTTGTTTGGTTTATTTGCATTTTTAATTGTTTTTGTATCTGAATTATAATCTGTCCTTATGTGTGCGTGAATAAACACAATACAAACTCACTACCTTTATATTTGTTATATTGATCAAAGAAATTGTTTCCACAAAGATATCAAGCATCACAACATTGAAAACGTTTCGTGAGCATTACTTACGCTGTATTTCCTAAATATATCGATAAGCATGACCTCCAAATGTCTGAACAGCAGTATATATACATATTAGAGTTATTTGCATAGTCTGTGACGATTCGTAGCCGTTGACTTCCTCAGTAGGTGCCGCCAATGCTTTTGGTAGTGCAACCCTTGTAAGAGTGTCTTTATGAACAGATCCCTGTTGAATTTAAGAATCAACGCATTTGTTAAGGTAGCACTAAGCATAGCAAACAGGTCGGCCTGCCCTAGCCTCTGTGATCAAGGACAATCTGCTCAGCCCATCATCACACATGCATTTCTCGCTTTGATGATTACAATTGTATTGGCAATATGCAGTCGATGAGGGGCGGAGATGAGGCTTATTAATTAATGAATGACCTCAATAAAGGCGTATGACTGGGAACATCATGTCATAATCCTCATCGGTGCGCTTGGTGTGTGTATGTGAGACGCAGCTATAAGGACAGGTCAATAAGTAATCACTGCGCTTTCGCCGGTTGGATTTTCATATCAAAATTAAACCGCTGTCCCACATCTTTTACAGTCTGCTCAAAGATTCCCACAGGCACTGTTGTATTATTCACAATTGATTCTTCGTGTGCGTGTGTGTTTGCATATCTCTATTCGCGTGACACTGTTTTGATGTTTCTAGTAAATACAATTGTGTTAAAAGCATTGTTTATATCTTTGTTCTCATACTGTCTGTATACCAACTGAGTTCACAGCCTAATACACAACCACCCAGACGTCATGTAGCTGTTGTAATTGTAGTTGTGTCTTGCATTATGTTGTCTCAGTGTGGGAACATGGCCAGAGAGGGCCTGCGGACACTGGTGGTGGCTAAGAAATCGCTGACTGAAGAGCAATACCAGGACTTTGAGGTATGGTGTACCAGTTCATATATGGGTTAATATATAGTGATATAGTTTAAAATCATAAATATGACAGTTCCCAACTATGAAGTTCTCTTTTTTGTAGTCAAACCAAGGAACCATTATTTTTAAATAAATAGACTGCATTATAAACTCTTGATCTGGGTAGTAAATGGTAAGTAAGTAAGTTACTTTTCTTGCAGAATTTAGCTTCAAATAGAGAACTTTATATTGACCATATTGTTAGTTAATCGTTTACAAGTCAATATTGCCTATATGGACAGCGATTTAAAAAAAAAAAAATCAAAATAAATATATATAGTGAACTTGTAAAACTGCGGTGTTAAATGTGATGCGGTTAAAAATTTGGGTGCACCTAACTTTTGTGCACCAGTGCAACCAGTGCAAAAAGTTAGTCTAGAGCCCTGATTTAACATTCTAGCACCCAAAACTGATTCTGAGTTCTTAATTGACCCTTGAAAGTTTCTTTTATTTTCCATAAAAAACAATTCTTGATTCTGTTAATAGATTGCATAAATACAGTGGGTACGGAAAGTATTTAGACCCCATTAAATTGTCCACTCTTTGTTAAATGCAGCCATTTGCTAAATCATTTATCATTTCAGTTAATTTATTTCCTCATTAATGTGCACACAGCACCCCATACTGACAGAAAAGCACATAATTGTTGACATTTTTGCAGATTTATTAAAAAAGTGAAATATCACATGGTCGTAAGTATTCAGACCCTTTGCTCAGTATTTAGTAGAAGCACCCTTTTGATCGAATACAGTCTTTTTGGGAAAGATGCAACAAGTTTTTCACA
>JAUYWG010000056.1:15552801-15597726 GCA_034779775.1 Enteromius afrohamiltoni
TCTGCAGCGAGTAGTTTGCTTTTCCATTCCATTCCCACAACGCCTTCAGCCACAGCCTGGTCTACTGACAGCTTTTTGTTGTTCAGTGGGTCAATCATAAAGCCAGTGGCTGCTTGGGCCTCTAGCAAAACCAGAGACGTTCCAGGTGTCAGAAGTCCCTTATTTTTGGCTTCGAAGATGCTCATGGTCTGTTTTGTGGACTGGACATATACACCAGCTATACAATTTGTTGCTCCAAGGTATTTTTGAATAGATTCCATTTGGTTGATATCATCATCATCTACTTCCTCATTGATAAGCTTACTCATCATTTCTTTTGAGATGATTTTTGCTTCAAATAGATCACTTGCTGTCACTTGTTTTCTCAGGCCTTTAAAGGAATGCTTTTTTGTGGTTACTTCAATTATCATAGCTGTCACTGTTTCTGTTATCTCCTCTATTGAGAGTTTCTTTTGTTTGTATTGGTCAATAAATTCTTTCCTTTTCTTTGTAGAGATATACTCTGAGTTTAGTACATCCCAGAGTGATACACGTTTATCTGCAAACTTCCCAGCATTGATGATCACTGATTTTTCTTTGAAGACTTTTATTATTTGTTCGTCATTGTAGGTTGAGTTTTCAGCACTCTTTTCAGTTAATGGGAGAAGCAGCAGGCCGCTTGAATTCCTTTCACATTTCTTCATGAGTTGTTGGTAAGTAAGAGGTTCTTTTGTTTCTGGGTCAGAAAACCCCCTTTCACTGTTTATTGGATTTGCCAGAAGAGCACTGGTCTCATTATTTAAGAATCCTTTCATTATTGCCTTTTGAACTGGCAGCCTGTAGCTGCCAATTGGATCAATAATTCCTCCTGTGGCAAGCTGTGCATCTAAAAGGTTCAATCCATGTTTTCGAGGGATGAGACCTTTTTGCAGTGCTTCGAATAAACTTATTTGCTCATCTGTGTATGGGTCTGTGAAGCCAGTGACAGCACATTCAGCCAATAGTAAGTGCTCCAGTATCTCTGGTCCAATAAGTTGAGCTCTGACAGCCTCCATTACTGTGTGATGTGTGTTTTGAATTGGATCGATAACATATCCAGTCGCTACTTGAGCCTCAAGCAACAACAGTCCTGCATCGGAAGTGAGTAAGCCTTTAGTTTTTGCCATGTATAAACTTAATACTTTTCCTGATGGATAAAGCTTTACTCCAGAAATACTTCCTGTGCCTTTTAAGTACCTTTGAACAGATTCAAGTTTAATCACATTTTCAAGTCTCTCCTTGCCATCTTGCAGCTCTTTGTAAGTTTTGGTGTCAATGATTCCAGAGTCATGCAGCTGTTGCACAGATACAGGTTTCCTTAGGCCCATAGTTGTTTGGGAAGTTGCTTCTTTCTGTTCTATTGTTTGAATAGCTTCTGTAACTATGGTAACAACTTCCTTTATGCTTATCTTGCCCAAACGGTATTGTTCAAAGTACTGCTGCCTCTGTTCATCTGTGAAGTAAACAGAATGTATTACTTCCCAAAGAGACAATGATTTTCCAGAGAAACGGCCAACAGGAACAACAACACTGTTTTTCTCAAATTCTGCCTTGATCTCAGAATCTGAGAGAATTTTTTGTGATTTTTCTTGTGTTTTCCCCTTTTCAGCAACTGGTAGAAGGAAAAGACCAGTATCAGGATCCTTGATGCACCGTGCCAACATCTCCATGTAGGTCAGATTTTCTTTTGTGGTGGGATCAAAAAACCCTTTAGTGTCATCACTTTGATCGGCAAGGATCTTGTTTAAGTCAGCATCAAAATAACCCTTTCTGAAAGCAACTTCAAGTGGTAAATGCAAACCTGTTAAGGGATCAATGATGCCGCCTGTAGCAATCTGAGCTTCAAGTAGACGTATGCCATGCTGCTTTACAATAAGGTCTTTCTTGATGACTTCAAAAAGTGATATTGTTCTGCCAGTGTATGGGTCTTTGTAACCAGTCACCGCTTTCTCAGCAGCCAAGAGTTTTTCATACAACTCTGGAACAATGACTTTCTGCTTTAAGGCCTCCTCAACAGTGAGTTTTTTGTTTTGTATTGGATCAATAATAAAACCAGTGGCAGCCTGTGCTTCAAGAAGACACAAGGCAGTGCCAGGGGTAAGATAGCCCTCTTTTTTGGCTTGATAGATGCTTATTTTATTATTTGACTTTTGCAATATTACACCTGCAATACAGCTTGTTCCACTAAGGAAGTTTCTCACATTGCCCATCTCAGTGAGATCTTTGATTGTTAGCTTCCCCTCAAGCACATCTTTGTATGTTTTTTCATCTATTATTGACGAATTCAGCAGCTCCAAAATAGAGACTTTTCCTCTAAGACCATTTACACTGAGGTCAGTATTTCTTTGTACTTCCTTGCTTTCAATGATTTCTAAAATAATTGTTATGATTTCTTCTACTGTGATCGTTTTGGCCTTGTAGCGTTTTAACAGCTCCTGCCTTTTCTCCTCAGACAAATATTCAGAGTTGATGAGATCCCAGAGGGTCACTTTCATGTTGCTAAATCTGCCATATCTCACAGACACGTACGTGGTTTGAAACATCTCTTTGGCGCTGCCTCCTATTTTGACTCGCTTGTCATTGCCTTTGATTGTCAAGAGGCAAAGGTCCGTGCTTTGGTCAGTGACACATCTGGACATAAGCTGCATGTAAGTAAGGTTTTCATGAGTGTTTGGGTCAAAGAATCCTTTTGTGTCATCAGTTGGATCGCAAAGGATCTGATTCATTTCTGTATCAAAATATCCTCGTTTATAAGCAATATGAACAGGAATGCGATGGCTATTTACAGGATCGATGATGCCCCCTGTGGCAATCTGGGCCTCTAGCAGACGTATGCCATGATCTTTCACAATTAAATCTTTCTGCATTGCTTGGAACAGTGAGATTTTCTTGCCAGTGTAAGGATCTTGGTAACCTGTCACTGCCTTCTCTGCTGAACTTAATTTCGCATGAAGATCAGCTCCTATAACACGTGCCTTCACTGCATCATCTACAGAAAACTTTCGATTAGCAATTGGGTCAATTATGAATCCTGTTGCAGCCTGGGCTTCAAGAAGAACAAGTGATGTTCCTGGCCTCAGAATCCCTTTTTGTCGGGCTTGGTAGATTGACATTATTTGGGAGTCAGGAAGCAGCACACCAGCAATGCTTGGTTTACCTTGTAGGTACGTTTGCACAGTTTCATTCTCGGTAACATCTTTTACCGTCTTTTTTCCTTCTCTGAGATCTGCTAGATCATTCTCTGTGATAATGTCCGCTTCAGCAAGCTGGTTTGCAGTTACTTTTTCCCTTATACCTTCAAAAACTACAGTAGCAGTTTTCACTGAATGTTCAATGATCTCCAGGACTTTCGTGACTATAGTTTCAATTGTGAGTGTTTTGTTTCTGTATCGCTCAATGAAGTCTTGCCTTTGCTGTTCAGTAAAATATTCAGACATAAGTAATTCCCAAAGCGAAATAGTCATTCCCATGTATTTTCCACATGTCACTTTTACCTTGACACCCTTAAAGACTTTTCTGATGTCATAGCCAATGAATGTGTGATTCAGACTGCTGGATGGATCGTGAATGGGTAGGAGCGTGAGTCCTGTAGAGGGGTCAATGACACAACGATCCAGCAGTTGTAGATATGTCAGATTATCGTTCGTGTTGGGGTCAAAGAAACCTTTAGTGTCATCACCCGGATCTTCAAGGATGCCGTTCATTTCCTCATCGAAGAAGCCACGCTTGTATGCTACATCCACAGGAACTCTGTGACTGTTTATTGGATCGATAATTCCACCAGTTGCAATTTGCGCCTCAAGCAACCGGATCCCGTGCTTCTTTACTATCAGTTCCTTTTTCAGAGCTTGAAAAAGAGATATGGTTTCACCGGTGTATGGATCGTTGTAACCAGTGACTGCACGTTCTGCTGCAAGCAATTTTTCATGGTACTCTGGCCCTACAAGTTTTTGTTTAATGGCGTCATCTACACTGTATGTCTTGTTTTCAACAGGGTCAATCATGAATCCAGTTGCAGCCTGGGCTTCCAGCAGAATCAAAGCAGAGCCAGGCATGATTATTCCTTGTCTCATTGCCTGATAGATGCTCATTCTCTTGTTTGTGGAGAGCACAGCTACTCCCCCAATGCTTTTTTTACCTTCTAGATATTCTTTCACTGTTTCCATCAACATCACATCCTGGGTGGTGGTTTTACCCTTATGCAGATTTTCAAATGTCTGTTGGTCAATAATTTTTGATGCCAGAAGCTCAGCGGAGGTTACGCCTCTGCGGAGGCCTTTAAATGTGATGTAGATGGGGAACAGCAGCAAACCTGTTTCTGGGGCTACAGTGCATTTCTTTATCAGTGATGCATAGGTGAGGTTTTCTTGAGAGTTTGGGTCATAGAATACTTTAAGAGCATCCACTTGGTCTCTAAAAAGATCTTTCTCGTAGTGACCCTTTCCATAAGCTTGTTTTTCTGTTAGGTAGCATTTTTCAATAGGGTTATAGATGCCTTTGGCAGAGATCTGTGCCTCAAGTAATCTAACGCCATATTCTTTTGGGATTACATCTTTCTGCATGGCCTGAAAGAGTGAGATTTGTTGGTTGGTGTATGGATCTGTGTAGCCTGTGATGGCTCGTTCAGCTAATTGAAGTTTCTCTTTCATTTCACGTCCCACAATGCCTTCCTTTACTGCATCATCTACAGGCCATGTCTTGTTTTTGACGGGGTCGATGATTCCTCCTGTTGCAGCTTGAGCTTCTAACAGTGCCAGACATGTTCCCGGCTTCAACAAGCGCTTCTTGAAAGCTTGGTATATTGTAATGGTTTCATTTGAATGTTCAAGGAACACTCCAGCTACTGGCCCCTGAGAACCGCAATTTTCCAGAGCTGGCATTTTTTTTGTAGATTTTCTTGCACCAGGGTCTGTGGATCACATAGGAATTATTATTAGTCACACATTTAAAAACTAGTCTTACCTAATGCTTTAATTATCTATGTATTTTGTTTACTGTAGAGAATGCAAACTGTACACCACTGAACCCTGTTGAAATTTGTGTCTGTGTTAACAATGAAAGCACCTTTCTTCCCTTGTGTGACTTGTCCTAACAGGAACTAACATCTTGAACATTGCATCACTTTGAAGAGTCTGCATGTTTTTTTATGTAGCTTGAACCTTGTAAGCAATGGGAAACTGGAAATACAGGATTCTGATGTATTCTTGAAGAATGTGGATTAAGAATCAGTGACCCCCGACAGGCTATTCACTTGTCGGTTACACAATCATAAACGAAAGCGTCTGAGGTGCATTCTTTCTCTCCTCTCCCTTTTTCTCACTCTTAGTAACTAGCAAAACAACAAAAAAAAATGTTTCTCATACTCTTTTTGGAATATTGTACAAAAGGCATGACATTATGCTTGTATAAACTCTTAATTTCTGTTGTTCGCTAAAGCCATGAATCTGTCACTTTCATCAATACATACTTACACTGACTAGAGTGAGTGAATGATCTGATGAATGTATCTCATAATTTTAACTGTATCATAGAACATCAGTTAGCCCTCTAATTACCCTGTGAGGTTAGAGCACGAAGTGCTGAAACCCTATTTTAATAGGGTTATTTTTATTATTATTGTTATTATTCTGCCCTAAAACTGATCCTGCAGCCCAAACCTTAAGGCCTAGAGACCTCAATTTGGGGAGATCAAAGTCTCAGCTCAATTGGCCTAACAGGGCTGCTAAAGTTTAAAAAACAAACATGTCAGACATTTTTGGCCGTAGCTTGTAAACCGTTTTGACAACATTTCGCATCGTTGCAATCCATGCATTAGCACGAACTGTGTGATTTTTGCTCTAGTTTTCTGTTTTTCCGCAAAATTGAGCTGTATCTGTAACTCACTTTTACGAACTAGTCCTAGGTTTTTCGCCCGATCAGAACCAAATCAATTAATCAATTAAAAAAATGTTGAATTTTGTCTTTAGGTTAGCTATAACAGGGTCATTTAAAAAGGGGAGTGTCCAAATATACACAAAAGCTTATAAAACCTAAACAAAAACACAAACATGGTTAAAACATGTGACAGATGAGTCTTAGCAAGCATGCAAAGTTCCATAGAGCTCAGACTACAGCTAGCACTAAAACCATTAAAAAAAGCCCCCAAAAACACAATATTTCTAGAGTAAATGATCTTAAATATCTGAAACTACTCATACATTTACTTATAGAACATATCTTCATAAAATATCACTCACTCACAAAATATCTCCTCAGTCATCCAATAGTTATAAACATTAAACACTGTTTTCTGTAAGAAACTGCAATTAATAGACACTAGATGGCCGCGGAAGACCCCTGATGGGCTCATTAAACACTAAAACGGTGTTTGCTGATGAAGACATTACAAATTCACTATTATAACATTTAAAATTAGTTTAAGTTTACCATTTTGCTCATACAGTTTTTACAATTTTGCGTGTCTATGAGCCTATTGTCTATTTTTCGATGTGCTGTGTCAGTGTCAGACATACATCCAGGTTGCCCTATAAAACCTCAAAGGCCTAACAATGCTTGAACCCTGGTAATTACTGCTTGCAGCTATATATTTTTATGTTATATTTTATTAAATATATAAAATTAAAACAAACTAGAAAAGTTTTTTGCTCTTGTATTATCCAATATTTAATATTAGTATCCAACAATTTAATTTTAATTTTATCCTAATACTATAAACTTTTAGAAACTTTACTCACATCCATGATTATTAGATGTATAATATTACTTCTAAGATAATTTACCATCTTGTCAGATTTGTTTTTTTACTAATATATATATATATATATATATATATATTAATTGCCAAAAGTGCATAGTAAATAACATTACTAAACTATAAACTACATATAGCTTGTTTGTCAAAAGCTGTGAATGTAGTTCCGATAAAAAAAAAAAAAAGATAGACAATAAAAAAGCTATTTTATCTATATTAACGTCACACACATAAACTCCTCTAACATCTGGCCTTTGATCAATTTATATCTGCTGCAAGATTAATCCATATAACGTTAAATTGTCATTATCTTATCACCATAATCATAAATGAAAAAACAATGTAATTGTAATCATAAAAAATATTTGCTTCTTTTGTTTCACTTTGCACAGGGAAAATGTGATTGGTGCAGACTGGTCCAATCAAGAGTTGCAGCAGGTCTTCAATACCTCTGCTGTACTGTGCAGACCAAATGGTGTGTGACATCAAAATACCACAAGATTTGGTCTGCTAAGCACTTGGGCGTTTTTATTTGGCAAGAGATTTACTAAACACGACATCTAAAAGCGTGAGAGTTGGTAACCCTGTCGCATTTCATCACATGGCTTTTGTGGTTCCTATGCGCTTGGGTAAAAATGTATATAGATCTTAAAGATACCTGTGACTCCAGTTTAAATGATTGCAAAGACAATGCAATTGTGTCCTTTCCTCCACAACTATTCAAGGCCCCCTCATTGCTTGAGCCCTGGGGCTTTATACTCCACCCTTTTCAAATCTAGACTATACTGACTTTCATATGTCACTATTTTAATTATTTTACAGCAAGGATGTGACATCCTTGTGCAAACACTGAACATTGCATGTAAATTTTCCTGCAAGTGATGTTTGCTTTACATGATATCTTAGTTATGAAGTCTCACTGCCAGACAATAATGGCATTCTTCTAGCAAGCGGGGGGTTAACCCCTACACAGTAAAAAGGGCTGCTAATAGCCTCTTCCTGTCCAAATTCCTTGGATGCAGGCAGACCTCTGAAACCATAAGGTCACATGACTTAATGTCAGACAATTTTTCAAAAGAATGCATGTATAATGCATAGTCAAATAGTATGTCCAGTGTCAATTTATAGAATATCTAGTCAATTCAATAGTCAAATGTTTTTAATGCATTGCACTATATATATATATATATATATATATATGTACACACAAGCACAGTCATTGCAGTGCAGAAAGATTATTTATATTTATTTCATTATATACAGAAAGCCTTCTATTCCCTAACTGTACTTATATAATTTTCTGTTTGGTGTGTGTATGTGTATGTGTATATATATATATATATATATATATATACTTTTACATTATAATATAAAGTCAAATAGTATGTCAAATGTCAATTTATATAATATAAATGGTATTAATATATATGCATATATATATATATGTGTGTGTCTCAATTGAATACATTTCAAATGTTTTTTTATCCATTGCACACTATATATATATATATATACACACACACAAGCACATATACATATATTATATACAGTACTGTACATTACTGTACTTGTGTAATTCTGTATATATATATATATATACACACACACACAAACAAACAGTCATTGAAATGCAGAAAGATTATTTATATGTATTGCATTATATATACAGAAAGCTTTATATACTCTCACTGTATTTCTGTAATTCTGTGGATAGCTCATTTCCCCCCACAACTATCAAATACCAGGGAAAGTTATTCATTGCAACACTGTTGTGATGTGGCAACACCTTGCTTATGTTTTAGTCTCCTTCATTTGAAAGTCACTTTTGGAAAAACTGTCTAAATGCATAATGTAAATGTTTGACCAGCTCCTTTACCATCTAACAACTGCTTTATATAATCATCCCTGTTCAAAGGTGTCTGCAAATGTCGCCTGTTTCATAAAGAACTTTAATTGTCGTATCGCTAAGGGGTGTGGTTGAACAAGTGAGCATATGGTAAACATAACTTTCATAAAAGCATAAATGATAACACACTTTCAGTTACCTGAAGATCCTTGAACACTGATAAAGATGCAATTGAACTGATAAAGAAAGTTATTGACAATACAGTTACAATAACAGTCTTTAGGTAGATATAAGACCTGAAATCATTCTTACCTCTTTTGGTGATTTTGCTAGAAGTGTTTTTCTGCTTACGAAGCAGTGATGTAGGTCAAGCACACTGCAGACACTCAGTGAAAGACTGAGCATGTTTCCTTCCTTTCCTCTGTTTAATATACTGATCAGTCAGGGCCAAACTCCACCCTCAGGAACACTCCCCTCTCTCTGTAGAGATAAGACCAATACTTTGCGACCAAGTGAAGGAATGTCTTTGTCCTTATTGTCAGATATGCACAAGAGCACCACGCATATGTAGTAGCAGTCATTACAAACTGAATTCATATTAACCTCATTTCAAGTATGCAAACACTAAGAATTGTGTGTCTATTACTTTAAATGGGGGAAATAACTAACTGGCTCTCTTTTTGCCCCTCAGTGCATTCACAATTGCTGGCTGACATTTCAGACTGTGGTGTAGAAATGTGTCAAGTTCATGTTCAAACTCATAATAACCTGTTCTCATGAATGATGTCATCGCTGTATTTAGCTAGTATTCTCTCAGGTTTGTGCACAGATTCTGTTAATGATTTCAAAGTATGTAAATATTTTGCATGTGATGTCTTAATCTCAGCTGATATATCCTGCACGACCCGAAACTTTTTATTAAGTATGACTTTTTTTTTTCTTTTTATTGAAATCTCAATTTATATAAGGTGGCCTTAACTTACTGTGTACTTACATTAATAATTAATAATTTGGTACAAAGCACTTCTAAAACAAAAATGTTAACCTGTTAAATGGTTAACTTTACAGGGAAAAACTAAATTGAAATTCAAATTTTATGTTTTTTCTTTAAAATAACTATATTTCCTCTTAGTTTTCATTTAATATCAATTATGTTTATATGTTACATGCTTTAATGAAAGTTTATTGCATATTTGAGTTTAATGAGTGTGAATGACTTTCTCCTCGCTGCCTGCATTTGGTGCTTATCAGTGCATTTCAAAGCTACAAAACAGTGCTTTTATAGGTTGGTATAGTAACATTGTATCAGTTAATGAAAATATGGTATCTAACTGTAAATGTAACCTAAAACCGTAAAACCAAAAGTTACCATATTTTCTCCCGGTAGAATTCCGGCAACCACAGCTGCCAGTTTTTCCACACTAAAGTTTATGGAATTTTTTTTGTTCATACATATTTGCAATGTAGTTTTTTAAAACATCTGTACTTAATTTCTGTAATTATTTACACTGTTGACCCATCCTTTTTTAACTCAAACTCCAGATGAACTTTACAAACAGATATAACCCTCCTACTGTATGATGCTGACATGGGTGAGAAATTAATATCTTGGCCTTTTATCTTGGCACTATTCTTTTAGGCTGTAATGTACAAAATATTTGCATATTAAAGACAGGATCGTGTTTTGACAGGCTTTAACAGAAATCCTTTGAGGGTAAACACTGGACCTGTCTGCCAAACCCACATCGCCCCTCCTCTTGACACTTTCTGTTGTTGAAGCCAGGCAACATGTTGTAGCTGTTCCAGGCTTCTCAAGTATTTTAAATTCCTCATCTTTCAGTGAAGATGGCTTGGTATGCTGACTCGCCTACACTGCTGCAGACTGCATGCTAAGTCTTATCTCTGAATCTTGGTGGGGACACTTTCAGTGAGCATAAAGTCACATCCTGCTCTACCTGTCACTCCTGGCTTTTGGATAAACATATCTCGAAGACGGCAAAGATTCCACGTTAAGATGGACAGACCGCTCATTAATAATGTCACACACAGTGTTAGCAAGTAATTAGTTATATGTAACAGAATTACGTAATTTAATTACAAATACATAAAAGTATCAGTTACAGTTAATGAGAAAAGATGCGTAATTAATTTAGTTACTTCTAAATGGGTTTTTTTCACACTAACTCCCACAGACATATTTAATTGCTTTCTTTCAGAAATTGCAGTGACTGCTCTAAAAGGAGTTTAAAACATGCATATTCAATAATGATTACTTCTTATGGATTGATGTATAATGCTTAATTTTTTATATATATATTTTTTTCAAGGCATTATTAGATTTCAGAGTTTCCTGTCATAGCTATGCAAAGAATTGATTTCAAAACAGTATCATAGCCAATAAAATATTTGTATCATATTTTTTATTCTGTTTTATCGTTTTAGTTAGCTGTATTTTATTTTGCAATTTGACTTTATTTTTTTGTTATTTTTTTAATCTAATCAATATAACCCAGGGGTAGGCAACGTCGGTCCTGGAGTGCCAATGCCCTGCAGAGTTTAGCTCCAACCCGGAAAAAAAACTCACCTGCCTGTAGCCTTGAAGACCTTGATTAGCTTGTTCAGGTGTGTTTCATCTAAGCTCTGCAGGACATTGGCACTCCAGGACCGACGTTGCCTACCCCTGGTATAACCCAAATGCAGTTTAATTGAGTTTCATTGAAATACACCATGAAATGTTTTTTCAAATGAGCTCTTTATTTCTTCTTATGATTTTAAATATGTATTTAACCTCAGAATGTTCTCAGAGTAAGTCTGACTTTGTGGTGCTTCAAATAGGACACTGAATTAGCACTTCACAAGCTGGTGTGATTGTTCCTGAAAGGTTTGCAAAATACTTCGGTTACAGTTTTTTTTTTTTCCAATTGCTTAGACGCTAAAATAAAAAATTTCTCACAATTAACAAATCCTTATACCCAAGGAGCAAAACACCGGCCTAGACTTGCACAACTGTAAGCACATTTTCAGCTTCACACTTTTTGCAAGACATAACACACAGTGATTGCAAAACACTAAACACACTTGTATACATCAAACACAGAAGTGTCAAAATCCCACACCAATCTGTTCAACACAGCCATCAGGTGCACAAACACATGATTGCTAAATTGTAGACACATCAATATTGCTTTTAACAACAATAACAACAATATTGACTGATTTGGGTAAATGCAGAGAAATCAATGATATGCTCCTGCAGTCTTGTGTAGTGTTTGGTGAACTATTGTGTAGTTGCACTTTTTCCGTGTACTTCATTTACAGTACTCTAAAAAACTGTAAAATCGTTTCAGAGCAGGTGTCTTTAAATGTTAATGAGCTCTGCTGACCTGCCCCTCTCTTCCTTGAAAGACCGGCGATTTGCAAATAGTCATAAACAGAAGCGATACTTTCTTTTTCTGACCAAAACCTGCCATGAATTGTCCCTCGTTTAGAAAGCAGTCTGGGGCTAAATTAGTTGTGCAGACATACAAACTTACAATTTAGGTGCATTACAAAACTAATGAACACTCTTATGTTCTTCTATTAATTTAGCACTTCTACATGGTGCCTAATCTAAAAATGTAAATACAATAATGTCAATTCAAGTGATGAAGGATTTCGTAACCTTCCTGACACTGGTCACACATTAGTGACTGATCATTAAATTGAGAAATGAAGTTTGAGAAGGATGGACGGCATGCATGCAGCACAGCTGTTAGGACTTGTTAGGTTGATGAAAAGGTGTATTTAAGTTTGTTTTCTGATAAACACTGTTAACCAGTTTCTGCACAGATCTGTAAGGCATTCATGGGAATTACCAGCCAGAATGGTTTTACATTGATGCAGTTCATGCTGAACTCGTTTAAACCCTGAGGGAAATCAGATGATTTTAACTCTCGCTATTTAATTTGCATGTTTCGGAAATATCTTTGTAATTATTTTAGTAGAGGTGAAAGGTGTGGCTGTTAATGCGATTTCATCTACAGTGTGGTTTGAGAGACTTGTAGGACTATAGATTGAAGTGTTAAAACCACTTTCACTACATGCCAATATCTTTTATTAGAGATGTTTCCAATCACTGCATGCATGCCCAAACAGCTCTGGAATTCTTGAGTACTTCAGATGTCTTGTTTATTTTTCTGATCATTCAGTGTACCACCCCTCCCACATTTACAATGCTGATGCAGTCTGGAGGAACTGACGGAACAACTAAGACTGGGCCAAAAGATATAAGGTGTGGCAGATTTACAGTCTGAAGTCCCAAGTCATTTCCCACCACCAAAATAGGGTGTTTTATTTTTAACAAATGTTGCATGAAGCTGTTTTATATGTAGCTTACTAATGTTGCATTATTAATATCTAGACATATATTTTTTTTTTCTTTGCCGGAGGAATTAAAATGTAGGAAAACCAGTCGTAAGTCGCTGGGTATCCAAGCAGTATCCAAAAATACATTGCATACATTTTACATTTTTATGCCAAAAATCATTGGGAAATTAAGAAAAGATCATGTTCCATGACGATTTTTTGTAAAACTCCTACTGTAAACATATCAAAATGTCATTTTTGATTAGTAAAATGCATTGTTAAGATATTCATTTGGACAACTTTAAAGGTGATTTGCTCAGTATTTAGATTTGTTTGCACCCTCCGATTCCAGATTTTCAAATAGATGCATCTCGGCCAAATATTGCCCTATCCTAACAAACCATGGATACAACTCAGTTTTGTAAAATTTTACCTTATGACTGGTTTTGTGGTGCAGGGTCACAAATGAATATCAACAACAAAATGATGTGATTTTAATTCCATTTATTTAGCTATTTTGTTAAAGCATCTGAGGCGAGCCAAAACAAAAATATACCATACCTTGATATGACTTTGTGCACTGCTTTTAATTGTTTATAGCAATTTGTTAAAAACACTTACAGTAGTTTTGCCAGTAGAAAGAACTCATCAGGAGCTTTCATTTGATGTATATAAATCACACTCGAAATGTCAGTTACGCCCTTCTGGTTCTCACCCCTCAAAATACTTCATAGGGTTTCTTCATAGCCTAAAGAGTTTCTTCATCTCTGTCCTGGAAAACTCTTGAACACAGAAAAAATAACATTTTTTATTATTGTACTGATCCTCTGCATGTTTACTGATTACCAAAGCCTTCTGAATACAAACAAAGCAACGTTTTCAAATCTGCAAAGAAATGAGAGTCCACTAGTTTATACGGTGCTCAGCTTCTGCATTTACTGTACTATATGATAAAGACTATAACAACAGCTACTGTGTGTCACTGTGCAGCAGAGGTAAATGATTAACCTAGCACTAAAGAGGAGTACATATTAGTGGATGTACGATCATTTATTTAATAATGTGTCTGAGGCCACAGTTGAATAAAAATAGTCACAAATGAAGGAGTCAGCGGTGTCTTTAACCCTCTATGGTACGGAGCTGCCATTTAACAACAATTAATTTCTTCTTATTTTCTTGTTATTCTGAATAAAATACAATATACTGGAATATGATGATAAAAAAGGGCCGACCTTAAGGTACTCAATAATGCGCTGCTTCTAAGTAAAATAATATTCCAAGAATATTTCTCTGTGTTATGAATTTGTTTCTCGGTAGGATTTTTTTTTGAGAATTTAATTATATTTTTGCCAGAGGGAATTATAATAGGGAAAATGAACAACTGATTGTCACAATTTTGTGATTTTAATTACATTTATTTAATTATTTTGTTAGATGATCTGAGGTGAGCCATCATTTTTAATTATAAATGTAATTGATTTGGATTCTAAATTCGTAATGAAAGTAAATGGAGGGGTGAGACATTTCATTCGTTCATTCGTTCAACTTTACAGGACGCCAAAACAAAAACATCCTCACACGGGACACCTCACAACAGGACAAGTGCAACAAAAAAGTGCTCTATTAACCTAATTTCTGAACATTTCATCTCAAGGTGGATTTTTTTTATGACCGTTGATTAATAAATTGCATGTTTTTTATTCACAAATCAACATTTTCTAGTTTTACTGTAAATTGAGAACATTTCATGTTGCCATACCGCAACTGTACTGTACCATAGTGGAATTGTAAGTGATGTATTTCCCTACTGGGATTTCTTTTTGATCGTAACATTAATAATATGATTGCAATTATATTAAAGTGTACTACTATTAGCATTTATTAAGTGTTTGTTGTATTTATGTATTAATTATTAATTATTTTTAGAAAATGAATACAGCAACATTTCAACAGTATGCAATGTAAAATTGTATATTAACGCCCAACAGTTTTTCCACGTATATTCTGTAGTAGGGGAACTTACAGTTAAAATATTCTTTTACAGTTTAACAATGAGTGTGTGTGTGTGCATGTTTATATGTGTATGACAGATTTAGATAGAAATGAAGATATGATGCATCAATATTTCAAAGATATGTGCATTTGATTAAAAAAATTGGGCATATGGCATTTGGCCATGCAACGTTTTTTTCTGAATATGCCTACCATTAACAACACCTTTAAAGGTTGTGAAGTAAGTGACAGGGATATTCTACCTCTCAAAGCTTCTGGGGTCAATAGAAAACTGCCTACTCTCTTTTTATCTCCAAATATAATAATGCTAATAATTTTTTTTCCTATGATAGGATTTGTTTGATGCATTGTTATAATGAACATCAAACAAAGATAATTTGGGATGCAGTATGATTTTTGACAAGAAAGCATAAACTGGAGTGTAAGCATCTTTTATAGTGCTATTTTCATTACTACAAATGTTGTTTTTTACTTCTGTGTCTGTGCATATTTAGAAAACAACAGACCTTCACTTAAATGAAATTATGCTTGAGAGTATATTGTAACAGCATGCCAAAAAAACCAAGCGATATAAAGCAGGTCTCTACAATTATACCCACATACCTGCCCACCCAGAACCACATAAAACTGTCAGAGAAAAGCAATAAAACCACAGCAAGGTTTTTTTCCTAATTTCAGCTGTGAGATTTTAGAATATCGTACTGAAGTCATAACAGCAAAATGTCTAAATTATTAGTCATTGTTTAAGTCTAATATAGGCATGTCATTACTGTAGTCTTCCAGCTATTTCTGTTGAAATGAACTGGGTTAAATTAAATAGCCCCGTTTCCCCGTTGCTAATGTCACTCCCGGACCGGTATCTACTTTACTGCCTCTCCCAGCTGGAGAATGCATCTCTTTTTCTGCTCATTGTTCTTGTCTTGACACCCACAATATCCTGAATAACAGGAAGTAAAGAGGATGAGAAACAGCTCCTAATGTAATGTGATTCAGCTTAGTAAAAGGAAAGCTTTTTGGTAAATGATGCTGCATTCTTTAGGACATGTAATACAATGTGAAATCATTTGGGGTTTTTTTCCATCACTTTGGTGCATTTCTCAAATGATCCTTAATATTTGCAAAAAAGGTATGGTTTCATATGGTTGATCTCCCAATATTGAGCTGCACCCTTCAGCCAACATACTGTTGTCCCTTACTTCATCTGATACGTGCCTCTGTCCTTGGCCTCTTCTGTCTCTTTCTCTGTTTTGCCTATGCACCCTTCCACCGTGAATCTTTACTTTTTTGTCTTCTTCCTATCGGACGTTGACCCTGATTGTTTTCTGGCTGTTTTAAGTCTTGTGCTTTCCAGATTCATTAGATGAGCTATTTTAGAGAGCTGGTTAATTGGTTGATCTATATTCTCTTCATTAGTGAAAGTTCAGATTCACTTGCACAGTTCATAGTAAAAAAAAAAAGACTAATATAAATTTGTAGAAAATATGTTTGACAGCTTATGACCACCAGAGCAACCATTTTGCATTTTTTTTATTGACTTATACCCCTCCAAACATCTAGTCATTAGTTCATCATATGACTATAGCACAGAGAACTTAACACAATTTGAGCAACATGCATATTAGCAACTGATCATGTAGGGACCTGCAGACAAATGCACATAATCGGTTGCTAGAATGTACCAAAACAATTGCAATTTGTTCAAAAGAACGAGAAATGTGAACGAGAAAAGTGAATAGACGAACAAGTAGTTTTGAAAAAGTAATTTCTGATCTGAGAAATGCAGAAATACTGATTCTGCTTCTGACCGAGAAAACAGCACCTTGTTTTTTTGTTGTTTTATTTTACAGAACAAGGCCTTTACGATAGGGCACAATTTGCCAAGTCAGAATGCAAACCAGAAACCTCATTTCAAAGTATCAGGGCCTGACCTCACCGGAAGCAAATCACTTGAGTAGAAAACCTTGAAAACTGTTGTAGCAGCAATAGCAGGATTAAGTTTCTTTGTTTTGAAATGAAATCTTGGCACACATCTGGGTGTGGTGCTGTCCGCATGCTTCAGGTCATTTCAATGTAGTGTTCAAGATAGTATCGGTTCCTGAGAAAAACTGTAATTTAGTATCAGTAAGGATAAAGAGAAGGATGTGAGCTGAAGTTTTTGGGTGTGCCATTAATTGCTAATAGTTTGTTGCAATTAAGTTTTAAGAGATGTGATTTAACATTGTGAATTTGATTAAAACCAAACCTGTTAATTGCAGATGCTGACATTTGTTTTGCAAACAAATAATATTGACACGGAAAAAGAAGTGTTCGGGTGGAGATCGAGCAAGAGGACAGTTTTAAATATTTCAAGCAAAGCTCAGAAACAATTACTGCATTATTAAATAATCAATATACACACACCCAACTTGTAACAATCATTAATTCCACCACTTGATGACAAGGTTATTATAATGTCAAGCTTATGATGTTTCTTTTGGCTTAGTCAGGCATGTTGGTTTCTTGAGTTAATATGCAAATAAAGTTTATATGCAAATTGCCAGCATTTTCTTCAAAAATCATGTGATTAAGGGCATTGTGTGTATGTGTGTGAATAGCTTGAAGGGGTTTGTAACCAATACAGTACAAAACCCGTCACATAGCACGCCAAATCCTCTCTTTTACCCTAAGGCAAATATTTTTGAAGTTAAGGCATTTTAAACATTACATAACTTATGTATAGACTTATTTAAACCCATGTACGTTAAGATATAACCTAATTTAATGCAACTTTCAGTGATACTTGATGTAACTACCTGAGCTGACAAAAAGGTAAACTGACGCTGTACAGCAGATATTTAATGTTTATTTACAACAGGATATTAACATTTCATCTCGTAAATACCATACTCGGATCATGCATTCAATATCAGAACAGTTTCAAATATACCTTTTAAGTGCCTCCAAAAGCGTACTTTAAAAAAGGTTTTGCTGGGTGTAACTGCTCATTTTGCATCATTATAATCATGTTAGTACAACATAAAAAGCAGAAGATCAGAAAATATAACTAAAATTTAAATATTATGATGTACAGTACAGTAAAAAAAACATCATTGGATTGGAGAGATTGAAACGGATTTTCTTGTGCCTTTGAAGTTTCCGTTGACTACAGTTGGCATTATGGCATTATTTGTTAAATTACAGAGAACCTTGTTGTTGTAAACATCTACATTCAGTTCAGAAATCAATGATAAATTACTTGCAATGCTTGTCAGTAGGCCTACAACATGACACCAACACACGGCTGTATTGCAGCTGATATACAAAGTGAATGTAATATGGTTTACACGCCAGTGTTTATAGTGCTACACTAAAACACTTCAGATTTAGTGTTCGAATTGACCAGTGAGGGGGAATATCAGTGGAGCAGTCTGATTTCTTCTATATACCATTAGCGTTTTTAATTCTACTTAACCAAATAAATCTAGCAAAGCTGAAAATGGAGCATAAATAAAGGTAGTGGAACATGTATGTTGGTTGAAAGATCACACTGACTGTGACTCTTTTGAAAAAAGCAATCTATTCCATACACTCTTAACACACAGCTGGAGCTCAAGTGGCAGTGAAAGATAGGGAGTGATTTAAAACAAAGCTAGTTATCATAACAATTGGGGACTTGGATTTAAAGAGGTAGTCGGGGCATATTCTGTACACCTGGCACCTCCTGATAAACACTTGCCGCGTTTCCATCACCCAATTGAAATACGCTTAATGGAAACACGTACATTTTGCAAAACCTCCCATATATAGCATAAACATTTTTACGCTCGCATGAGGTGGTTTTTCAGGCCATTTGAAAAATGAGTATTTCGCAAAAAACTGCAATGGAAACGGCTTTTTTCGCATTTACAGGTCACACGGCATGTGTAAAAAGTCATATGATCATTGATCATATGAAACACTTCATACGTGTTCTTTCTCAAGTGTAAGGGGCATTCCCTTCCATTAATGTTTAGACAGTTTATGCATGTCTGCATTGCCATTCGGCTCTGACACTCAAGCTGTCTGCAAATGCAATACTTTTTTATCAACATTTATCAAATATGTTGACATTTTGTTGGCCAGGTTAGTACTAATAATTAAACAAACTGTGACAGAGAAGGGAGTATCCTAAATTATAAAGGCTTCTTTTATGCAACAACATGGAAAATCTTATATCGTTACATTCTATTTAATCTGCAATGAGACATAATTACTGTCTTAAGAAGGTGCACATTACATTTACAAGGAAATTAATTCCGACGTCACTCAAGGTTAAGGCGCAAGTGAGGTCCTTTTTAAATCAGACAAAGGACCAGAGGCAAATTATGGTTGTGATATGAGTCACTTATGCCTTGTGTTATTGTCATCTCTAGAGTAATTTGTGGCAAATTCTGCAGGGATCCAGAGTTTTTTCAAGTTGGCTGTAGGATTGTTGAATCTATTTCACTTTATCTAGTAAGACTGCATAGTTCAAGGTTTATTGTTTTTAATAATGAGATAAGAATAACTTTCTCAAGAACAATTTCGATGGCAGTGCTGCCAAGATGTTTAATGTTTTGTTTAATGACATGCTTCCAATCATAAATGGACTTTATTCCGCTCTGCAGATAGCAAGAGAAACCCACCCCATTTGTTTTCTACCATGCTGGCCTAGAATGTTCAGTGTTAAAATACAACCAAATGTGTACAGATACCCTAGGGATCATTTCATACACACACGCAAATATATAACAAATAACTTTTACATCTCATTTGAAGCATTACCATATCCTCCTCAAGAAATCTAAACATTCTTGAAACTTCAATATTTTGCAATGTGCCAGTTTACATGGAAAAAAAGATAAGATAATAAAAAGATAGACTATAATTTTTAACACTGCTAATAAGTGAAAAGACCCTATATAAAAAAAAAATATATGAAAACGATTCTGCTATTAATGCTGTGCAGAATAAACTATTTATGATGTAATTTCATACTGTCCAGTCAAAATGAAAATGAAAGTGAGAGAAAGAAAAACCATCTGTATATTTAACTAAATATATAAAAATGAAATAAAATACTAAAGCCAGCCTTGTAAAGCATTATTACTCCCATCATAAAAAAAGCCCATTAGCAATATCATGCAGAGCAGGATAAATGTCCTTTTGTGTATATAAATTAAGCAACCAAAGAGGGCTGAGTTGGTGATAATGTGAAGATTCTCTTTTCTTCGTAGCAACAGTTCCTGCTTGATGCTAAAGCTAGAAGGGCTTGCTTTAGCTCATCCATTTGAAGTTCACCATGTGCCCCTGAATCATAACGGCGGCCATAGCTAGTGGGGCTGTAAGATGAGGAAAAACCCATGGAGAAACCTGAGCCTGTAGCATCAAAACTTCCCCTTCTAGAGCCTGATCTTGAACCGGTTCTGGATCCAGACCTCGATCCTGAAGTTGATCCAGAGCCACTGATGCTGTATGGGCTGTAAAGGCCTTTGCTTGATTGAGAGGATGCCTCTAGCAACCTCAGGCCGGATCCTTCCTCAATCATGCTTCTGTCCATGGCATCCTTGTATGAGATCTTGAGTTTCGTTTTGGGGCAGGTGAGGTATTTAGAATATCCACTGACATCTCTCAGTTTCTGTGCAGTGCGTGCATCTAGAGTGCCCTTGTTGACAGCATCATCCAACGATACTCTTCCTGAAACATCCGGTTCAATTAAACCACCTGTTAGGTACTGGACTTCAAGGAAGCGCTGGCCAGCTTCGTAGTAGAGCCAACCCTTCTTTAAGGCTTGAGCGGCGGACATTTTGGTTTTAGTTCTTGGATCTTCAAATCCCTGAAAAGCTTTCTGAGCTAGGTTGATACGATCAACCATTATCTTGTCCACCAGCCCTTTGCTCATTGCATCAGCAACCGAGAATTTCTCTCCAGTGTTTGGGTCAATAATACCTCCTGTGCATGCTTGTGCTTCTAGTAGTCTTTGACCAGTGATATTGTCAACTAGATTTCGATGCATAGCCTCCGTAACTGACACCTTTTCCAAAGTATCTGTATCTAAAATTCCAGCCACTGGTCCAGTCTCTTCGGTTGGATCAGTCCAGGTTGTGGCTGGTGTCTTTATGGATGGAATTGGACTCATGGGATATGATGAACTGGATCCAAAAGAAGATGATCGAGATCTAAAGCCACTCATATTACCAGAGAGCATGTCTGCAAATTCAGTGATAGAAAGGGTACCAGCACGGTACTGGTCTAAAGCTGACTGGTCTATGAGGCCCTTGGAGATTGCGTCGTCAATGTCATACTGCCGTCCAGACCTTCTGTCAATGATCATGGACTTAACAACGCCATCGGATGATGAGGTGGTAATTTCTTCCCATTCACACTCTTGCTCTGCAAGCTCAATGTATGTTTGATGGTCAATGAGTCCTTTGCGGTATGCCTCATAAACAGACATTTCTTTCCCCGTTTCTGGATCTACGATGACAACTCTACGTTTGCGGACTGAAGACTTGGAGGAAGTCTTTCTTTCTCGTTTCTTTTCTTTCAGCAGTAAAAGGGAAAGTCCAGTTTCAGGGTCTGTCATACAGCGCTCCATGAGTTGAAGGTAGGTCAAATTCTCTTCTGTGTTTGGATCGAAGAACCCCTTTGTGTCATCAGAGGGATCAGTAAGAATATCATTCATCTCTTCATCAAAGAGACCCCGTTTGTAGGCCATTTCAACAGGCAGTCGATGACTCTCTTCAGGATCAATGATTCCACCAGTGGCTATTTGAGCTTCAAGCAGTCGGATACCATGGTCTTTTAGAATAAGACCTTTCTTCATAGCCTGGAACAGAGAGATCACCTTGCCAGAGTATGGATCTTTGTAGCCAGTCACAGCTCGTTCAGCAGAGAGGAGCTTATCTTTAAATTCTGTTCCCACAACTCCCATTTTTACAGCTTCATTGACAGTCATTTTGAGATTTTTGATTGGATCAACCACATACCCAGTAGCTGCCTGAGCCTCCAGAAGTTCAAAGGCAGTGCCTGGTCTGATCATGTTCTTCTTCATGGCTTGGTAGACTGATAGTCGATCTTTGGTAGCCTCTACATACACACCTGCAATAGAGCTGATGCCTTCAAGATATTTCTTCAGGTCTTTACTAAGGTCCTCCACTGAAATGATACCCTCCATGAGAGCTGTGTAGGTTTTCTGATCAATAATTTGGCAGCGCAACAACTCATCTGGGGTGATCTGCTTTCTAAGTCCCTTAAATAGAAGTCTCTTGTCTGCCAGAGATAACAATCGTAAGCCACTGTCTTTATCAACCTTACATCTTTTAAGAAGCAGTGCGTAAGGCAGCTTTTCATCTGTTGTAGGATCCGTAAACAGGTTGACATCTCCACTTGGATCAGATATCCTATCACTGGTTTCTTTGTTTATATAACCACGTTGCATGGCGACATCGGTTGGGAGGCGGAAATAGTACTCTGGATCCATGAGGCCACCGGTTGCCAATTGGGCCTCTAAAAGCTTCATGGCATAATCCTCAGGAACGAGGTCCTTTTTCATGGCTTGGAATAAAGAAATCACTTTACCGCTATAGGGATCCTTGTAACCTGTGACTGCTCTTTCGGCAGACAGGAGTTTGTCGTGGATCTCTGGGCCAACAAGACCTTTCCGGACGGCCTCATCAACTGTCAACAATTCATCTTTCACAGGGTCAGTGATGAATCCTGTTGCTGCTTGTGCCTCCAACAGATCTATGCCAATGTCAGGTTTTATGAGACCTCTCTTCATGGCTTGGTAGATGCTAACCTTAGCGTAGTTATCTGAGAGTATCCCAGCAATGCTGCCTGTCCCAAAAAGATATTGCTTCACGCTAGGCATCTCCATAACCTCGCGAATTGTTTTCTTGCCTTGTTTGAGCAGGTTGTAAGTTTCAAGGTCTATAATGCGAGCTCTGTAAAGTTCATCAATAGTAACCCGGCGTCTGATTACATCAAACGACATACTCTGCTCAGTCCTGATGATCTCTCTTTGTTCAATAATTTCGATTATAATGATGACCATTCTCTCCTTTGTGATTTTTCCACAGCGATACTGTTCAAGAAGCCTTTGTTTTTCCTCATCTGGAAGCAAATCTGATTTCATGACTTCCCATAATGTCACTTGTTTCCCTGCAAAGCTCTCATGTGGTATGTCAATTTGAGTGTTAGCTAAGTCCACTTGTGCTTGCTCCTCAGTGTAAACATAGGATTTTTCAGCTTTCTCTGGAGCCTGGGCTTTAGAAAGTGGCAACAGGACAATTCCAAACTCTGGATCGGTCATGCACCTCTCCTTCAGTTGTTTGTATGTGACATTCTCATCTTTGTTAGGGTCAGTGAAACCTTTGATATCATCTGTGGGGTCTTTAAATGATTTAGCTAATTGCTTGCTGAAGTAGCCACGCTGAATGGCTATGTCACTGGGAAGTCGGTGGCTATTTACTGGATCGATTATGCCTCCAGTAGCCTCCTGAGCCTCTAGAAGAGGTATGGCATGCTCTCTTAGAACAAGCTGTTTTTGCATTGCTTGAAGAAGGGAGATTTTATTACCAGTGTATGGATCTTTGTAACCAGTAACAGCTTTCTCTGCAGACAGCAGTTTCTCATGAAGCTCTGGACCGACAATGCCAGCCTTAACAGCATCATCCACTGTAAATTTCTCATTCCTGATGGGATCAACCATGTAGCCAGTAGCTGCTTGAGCTTCTAGCAGGGACAGGCCTGTGTTTGGTGTCAGTAGTTTCTGCTGTACTGCCTGGTAAATGCTGAGTTTTTCCTTGCTTTTTGCTAAAAATACCCCAGCAATACAATCAGAACCTTGCAAGTAGCGTTTGATGGAGTCACTAACCTCTGCAGGTTTCTTTTTGCCTTGTTGGATTTTATCGTAGGTTTCTTTGTCAATGATTTTAGACTCAAGCAAGGAACTGGCTGGTACAGGACCCCTGAAACCGTCAAAGGTGTCCTGTCTCTTCTTTTCTTTTTCATCCACTGTAGAGATCACAATCTTGATCAGTTTTTCAATTGTGATTTTTCCTGTTCTATACTGACGGATAAATTCAATCCTTTGTTCTTCTGTGAAATACTCAGAGTTGATAATTTCCCAAATGGTGATTATTCTTCCTTTAAAAAGCCCACTGTGTAACTCAACCGTAGCATGGCTCAAGGTCTCTTTAGTTTGTGCATCAGAAACCAGTTGTATTTCCTTTGACTTGATTGCCTTTTCTGATAGAGGCAGCAATGGAAGACTAGTCTGCTTATCAGTGATGCATCTTTTTAGCAGTTCAACATAAGTGACCTTTTCTTGTGTGTTGGGGTCTACAAATACTGTATTGGAGTCTGATGGGGTACTTAGGTTTTGGTTCATCTCCTCATTTAGGTAACCTCGTTTATATGCAATTTCTGGAGCGATGCGGTAACTTTTCTCAGGGTCAATAATTCCTCCAGTTGCAAGTTGAGCTTCCAGCAGACGGATACCTTGGTCTTTCTTAATGAGATCTTTTTGCATTGCCTCAAACAGGGATACAGTTTTTCCAGTATATGGATCCTTGTAACCACAAACAGCTCTTTCTGCAGACAACAATTTTTCATGCAGCTCTGGGCCAACAACACCACTTTTGACTGCTTCATCAACTGTGAGCTTTTGGTTTTTCACCGGATCAACTATAAAGCCTGTTCCGGCTTGGGCCTCTAGAAGGTTTAGTGCAGACTCTGTTCCAAGTAAGTCCTTCTTCATGGCTTCATAGAAAGACATGTTTTCAGAAGTTGACTTAATCTGCACTCCAGCAATACTGTGTGTGCCCTTTAGGGCTTTCTTGACAGGTTCAAGCTCAGACACCTCTTTAAGGGTAGCTTTTCCATTGTGCAATTTGTTAAATAAATCCTTATTAATAACTTTTGCTTCCAGAAGTTCAGACGCTGGCACTGATGATCTCAAACCATCAAATGCAGGTTCCTTCTTGTTCTCCTTGTCTTCTACAACAGTTATTACAATTCTAATTATTTTTTCAACTGTAATTTTGCCTGTCTTGTATTGACGGATAAGATCCCTTCTCTGATCTTCAGTAAAGTACTCAGAATTTATGATCTCCCAGATGGTGACGGTCTTTCCTTTGAATCTTCCAAATGGAACTGTTAAGTTAGCCTTACTAAATACATCTTTAGTTTCCTCATCGGTGCAAGTTCTTTCAATCTGGTCTGCTTGTTCTGTGATTGGTAGTAATGGAATGCCTGTTTCTGGATCTGGTTTGCACTGCGCCAGTAGTTCACCGTAAGTGAGGCTATCCTGAGTGTTGGGGTCAGTGAATGCTTTTTTGTCAGCAGGAGGGCTGGAAAGAACTTTGCTTAGGTCTTCATCAAGTTGGCCTTGTGTGCATGCCAACTGCACAGGTACACGGTGGCTATTGACAGGATCAATTATCCCACCAGTTGCATATTGAGAGTCAAGAAGTTTAGAGGCCTGGTCCTCAGCGATTAATCCTTTTTTCATTGCTTCAAATAGTGAGATTGTATCTCCAGTGAATGGATCTTTGAATCCTGTGGCAGCCCGTTCGGCAGATAACAGCTTGGTGTGCAACTCGGGTCCAATCAAGGTATCCTTCACAGCTTCACTGACAGAGAGCCTTCTGTTCTTAATGGGGTCAATTATGTAACCAGATGCAGCTTGGGCTTCAAGAAGCATCATAGCTATGCTTTCTGGAATCTTCTTGTCCTTCAAAGCTTGATAGATACTCATTTTCTGGTTGGGTTCAACTATTACACCGCCAATGCAGTCTTTACCTTTCAGGCACATCTTGACTTTGTCACTCTTTGAAAGCTCTTGCACACTTGTTTTGCCTTTCTTAAGCTTGTCCATTTCTTTTTTACTGAGCACACCAATCTCATGAAGTCTGCTTGCAGGCACCTTGTCTCTGATTCCATCAAATGCAAGGGGTGCATCTTTCTTCACACCATCCACTTCTGTAGAGCCATTCAGCACCTTCTTTGTTGTTTCAACCATGGTCATTTGAACTAACTCTTCTTCAGGGACACTGTCAGTTTGGATTTCAATCTCCTTGGTGTGGGATGGCTTCTTTGAACTCTGAAGCTGCTGGAGTTTTTCTCGCAAGTTCTTGTTTTCTTCTGCCAGAAGTTTCTCTTGTTCAGCTTTTTTCTTTTCAAGTTCTTGCATTTCTTTTTGCTTGGAATGCATCTCGTCCTCAGCATCCTTTTGCTTTTTCATAGCCGCATCCATGGCAGACTGCAGTTTCTTTTTCTCCTCCTCCATTTGCTTCTTCTGCCGCTCCTGTTCATCTTTAAGTGCTTGAGCCTTTTTAACTTCATCTTCAAATAGCTTCTCCAGCTTCTTTTTCTCTGCCTCAACAGCTTTCTCTTTCATCAGCAGTGTTTCTTTTTCTGCTAAGAAGGTTTGCTGTAGGATAGACTTTTCCTGCTGTAACTGTTCTTGTTGTACATTGGCCATCTGTGATAAAGTATAAAACAATAATTATTTCAATGCACAACATAATAACATAAATCCAAAGTTTTATGTAACATGCACCTCTCAGTACCTTTACCTTTTAATTAATCTTTCTCTTGTATGCTGTGGTGTCATATTTATTTATTTTTTTTAGTGTGTTGGGTTTATGTGATTCTGTGGCTACAGTGAATACAATGTATTTGGAATACAATTAAGTAAAAAAGCATACCTTTAACATGAAAAATCTGTCATTTACTTTTTTTTGTCACAAACTTACTTGCATTTGCAGAACACTAAATATTTTAAATAATTGTTTAATTTTTCTGGCAAATAAAATTAAGACAGAAGATATGCAGAGATAAACTATAATCACTGTAACCACAGAATCCAATACAGTGCACTAAACTAAACAACTTTACTGCATACTACAAAGGACATTAATTAAAAGTTACATTAATATCTCATAAATTTACTACATTTAGTTCACTAGTAAAAAAGAATTACAACACATTATAGTGTCCAACTTACAGATATTAAAATATGAATAACAAATAAATAGCGAAAACAATTACTTGAATAAAGGGGCTGCATTTAGTATACATAACTGTTTGCTAAATAAATGCATTTATGCTATTCAGTAATTATTTACACTGTATCATGGACACTTTAATGTATAAAGGGACCAGAACATCTTTGTTCATGACAATTGCAGGTTTTGTTACTAGTATACTGTGACTGGCAACATGCAATTTACATGAACAAAGGTTCAGAAGTTGTATAAAAACTGTTAATTGTTAATTAAGGGGTTTAAGGGTAATATGTAAAACACTAGGCCACAGTACTACAACATATACAACAATACCTCTTTTGATTGTTTTTGTAAGTCAGCGGCCTCTTTTTTCAGTTTTTCTTTTTCTTTCTCAAGCTCTGCAATTGCTTTATGCAGATCATCAGCCTCTTTTTTGCTCTGCAGCCTCTGTACTTCCAGTTTCTCAACAACAGTGTGTTTTTCTGAAGTATGTTTTTCTGTCTCTAGCAGGCGGGATTTGATTTCATCTGCTTGTAGCTTGAATTTTTTGGCTTCCTCCTCTGCTTTGGATTTAGCATCACTTAGCTGTGCCACTTTGATCTTCAGGTTTTCAGCCTCTGCGGTACTCTCTAATTGCCGCTTGCGTTCAGCCTCCAAGGATTTCTGGAAACCTTCAGTCTCCTGCACCAGACGCTCCTGCATCTCCTTTTTGGCCTCCATTAGCTTTTGAGTCTCTACCTGTGCCTGATCTTTCTGTTTCTGGAGCTTTTCAGCTTCGGCCTTTAGTTTTTTTGCCTCCTGAATGGCCTGCTTTTTCTCTTCCAGCATCTTATCAGCCAGTTCCCTCTGTTTTACAAGATCAGACTCTGCAATTTGTCGTAATCTTGCAGCCTCTTGAGCCTCGATGTTGAGCCGGGCTGCCTCCTCTGCCAATTTTTTCATGTTCTCAGCCTCTTCCTCAAGAAGCTTCTTTGTGTTGTCTTTATCTTTCTTCATAAGCTCTTGGTTTTCCTTTTCAATTTTCAATTTCAGTTTGAGCAAGCCCTCCATCTGAATCTTGACTTTAGAGAGCTCATCTTCTACTTGAGCCTTCTGCTTCACAGCATCACTGACCTCTTGCTTAAGCCGCTTAAGTTCATCATCAAGGACCGATTTCTGTTTGTCCGTCTCGTCAAGTTGCACTTTAACCTTCACTAACTCCTCCTCAACCGAAGACTTCTGCTTCAGTGTCTTTTCCGCAAGCTTCTTGTACTTGGCCATTTCAGCATCAGCCTCTTGTTTTTGTTTTAAAGCGGCAGCTTCTGCTTCAGCCCGCCTGGAAGCTTCTGCCTCAGCTTCCTTCCTCAGATTTTCAGCATCTTCCTGGGCTTTTGCCTGTTTGGCAGCTTCAGCCTCAGCTGCCTGCTTTTGACGCTCTGCGTCCTCTGCTTTCTTCTGCAACAGGGCAGCCTCTTTTTCAGCCTTGTCTTTAGCCTTTCCCGCATCTTTTGCCAGTTTCTTTGCTTTTTCAAACTCTACTCTGAGGTTATCCTGAGCCGTGGTGTCTTTATTTTGCTGGAGAAGAACATCTTGGGCTTTCTGTTCAGCAGCAGAGCATTTTTGTGCCGCCTCTTTGACTAAAATGACCTGTTTCTCAGCTTCCTTCTCGGCAAGCTCCTTCTGCTTTTTGGCATCTTCTGCTAACTTCATGAGACGCTCAACCTCTACCTGAGCGGCTTTGTGTTGCCTAGCTGCCTCTTCTTCTGCAGCTTGGATTTCTTTTACCTTAGCCTCTGCCTGTTTCCTTTTTTTCTCTTCCTCCAAAGCAAGTTTTCTGAATTTCTCTGCCTCTTCCTCTGCCTTTGCTTTGCTCCTCTGTGTCTCATCTGCCATTCCCTTCAGTTTGTTCAGCTCAAGTTCAAGGTCCCGTTTGCCAGTTGAAGCTTTTTCGAAATTGAGTTTGAGAATGTGGATCTCCTCCTCCACCACTTTCCTCTGCTTCAAAGTTTCTTCTACGATTTTCTTCTGCCTGTCGAGCTCCGTGTCTGAGGACTTCTTTAGCTGATCAATCTTTTCCTCGATCTCTTGCTTATGCTGTGCCGCTTGATCTTCAAGAACTTTCCTCTGGTAGGCCTCGTCTTCGGCTTTTCTCTTGAGACGGTCATTTTCAGCCTCCTTTTCTTTCAAAGCGATCTCAGCCTCAGTTTTTAGACGGGTCGCTTCATTAATAGCTGCCAACTTTTCTTTGAGGATCTTCTCAGCCTCTGCTCTCTGGCGGGCGGCTTCTTCTTCAGCGATCTGCCTCTGTTTCTTTGCCTCTTCTGCAACTGACCTCAGTTTAGTCGCCTCCTCAGCCAGTTCCTTCATCTTGGCAGCCTCAGATTCAAGTAGCTGTTTGCTCTTGTCAGTGGTCGCCATAGACTCTTTCTCAGCTTTGGATTTCATCTTCAACAAAACTTCCATCTCCTTCCTAACTTTGACCAGTTCCTCCTCCAGCTCCTTCTTCTGTTTAACAGCAGCATTAACGTCATTTTTGAGACGCTGGAGCTCATCATCCAAGACAGTCCTCTGCTGTTCAGCATGCTCAAAATCTGCTCTTAAGCGAATAAGCTCTTGCTCTGCTGCAAGCTTCTGTTTAGCTGTTTCTTCAGCCATCTTTCTTTGATTTTCCAGTTCCTTTTCGGCGGTTTCTTTCTGTTTAAGAGCAGCCTCCTCAGCTTTTGCTCTCTTCTTTGCCTCCCGTTTGGCCTCCTCCTTCTGTTTCTCTGCCTCCTCCTGAGCTGCAGATTTTTTATTGGCCTCCTCCTCAGCCTGGAGCCGGAGCCGGAGAGCTTCATTAGCCTTCTGTCTCCATGTCTCTAGCTCCTTCTCTGCCTGCTCTCTCGCCTTATTTGCTTCGGCCTGCTGCTTCTTGAGGTGTTCGGCCTCTTCCTGCAGTTGAATGACCATTACCTGCTCATGTTTGAGCGACTCTTCTAGTTTTGCTGTTAATGTCAGTTGTTTGCTCTCGAGCTGAGTGGCTGCGGTCTTCTTAGCCACCTCCTCTACCACTTGAATCTGTCGCTGCTTTTCTAGCTCTGCTTGCTTCAGGTGCCTCTCAGCCTCCTCAGCTTGGAACTTGAACTTCTCGAGATCCTGCAGGGCCTTCTTCTTCTCTTTGGCAGCCTCCTTCTCTGCCTCTGATTTCAGCTTAAGCTCCTCTTCTGCCTTACGTTTCTTCTGAGTCTCTTCAGCAACTTGTTTCTGGAGCTTCTCTGCCTCGTCCTGCGCTGCCTTTCGAAGTTTGTCAGCTTCCGCCGCTTTGTCCCTGAGCTGCTGCAGCTCTGTTTCAGCAGTATTTTTTTGTTTCATCGTCGTCTCCAGCTGAATTCGAATGATGTGGATTTCTTCTTCAATTCTTGTGCGGCTTTGGAGCGCTTCCTCTACCTGTTGAGTCTTAGACTTGATTTCCTGCTCTGAAATGCTTTTGAGCTCCTGAAGCTCTCGCTGAATATTGTGCTTCTGTTTTTCAGCATCGACAGCGACATCCTGTCGTTTGCTGACTTCGTTTTTCATTTTTGTCTTCAGCTCATTTGCCTCTTGTTCTGCCTTAACAATAGCTTTTTCCTGAGATTCAGCTAACTTTCTTTGCTTTTCTAGCTCGGCCTGCATTTCGGCCAGTTTTTTCCTCTCTTCCTCCTTTAATCTTTCCGCAGCTTTCTGTATTAGTGGAGGTAAAAAGTTGGGAAAATAGGGACAAATGTAAGCACTTAAGAGTTAGATATTACAGAGACATGTAAGTACATGTAAATGTAAGTACATGGACCAAGTAACAGGTAGTTAGGCTACATACAGTAGTTATACTAAATTAAAAAACAACTTAAGTAGTTACAGAAGATTTTATGAAGGATAATATAGAGTCACAATGTATGGTACACAAAATGAGACACAATCACTTGACAAAACACTACAGCTGGAATACTGAATGGCATTAATACTGAATGGTATCATGCTAATGAGGTGTTATCACTGGATATGTTTTTTTAACCACATAAAAACTAGATGTTGTTCACATTTTTAAAATCCTATCTTGTAATTCTGTTAACTCATGAATCAAAGATGTCAAATATGGAAATTTAGCCTTTTATAGGGGGTCACTGAAGTACTAGGAAATTTATATTTAAGGTTTTATTATGCATACAACGGAACAGCTTAGTGATGCAGCAAAGAAAGAATGACACCATAAGGGAGAAAAAAAGAAGAAAATACGTCTGATGAATGCCAAACAGTTTAGGTTTTGACCAATCCAATAATATATATTAATGCATATATTATTTAATGTTTATGTGTACTTCTAAATAATGCAAATGTAATTAACAAGGGGATAAGGATGAACATGCATTTTGTGGACAATTTACCTCTTTAGGGCCCAAACATGACAAACATTCATCATGATAGAGCAGTTTCAAGAAGCAAACAAGAAAATAAAGGTTAGAAAGGAAAATGGAAACAAAAAGAAAGAAAACAACCACAGGGGTGAAGCATACTTAGAGGGGGAAAAAATCAACAATCGGAGCACAATGATGGGTAAGAATGCTGCTTTCTATTTCCAAAAGCAACAGACAGAATCCTACCAGGAAATTAAACTAGAGAACAAACGTTGCACCATGCATTAACTTTTATTTTCTGGATGACAGAAAATTTTGCTTCAGGCTGAAGGATACCTATGCTACCTGTAAGCTCACTATAAAAGAAGAGATTTAAAAAAACGTCCATAGTAGCAAACAGATAATGATAGACATACATAGCGAAAGAAATGGGATGTGCTGCACCACTAGCATTACCATTACTGAAGATCTAGGTGAGCACCTCGATCTACTACATTTTTTATTTTCAAAACTTTTACCTGGCCAACAATAGCAAATTCAGTATTGTGTCACTCTTAAATAACTTAATTACAAATGTAACTGTGTCTCATATGGTTTGTACAGTGAAATAAATACATATTTCATATGTCCATACATCATAAATTGAACTACACTATTAAGTTAGTGAGTTACAGTTAGTTCTAGAGTACAAATTTGAATCTTACCTCCTCGTTCTCTAGACGACGCTGTGTCTCAATAATGAATTTAATATACTGACTCGAAAGAGTCATCAGCTCACTGTAGCGTGTTCTCAGAGTCACATACTGAAAGATGGTTTTAAAGTTACTTAGCATGAAATAAAAGCCCAAGAGTAACACATAATTTAATGCACTTATCAGAATGAGATTCGAAAATGAATGGATGTCGGATATCAAAGGTACCTCTTGGATGATGTCATCAGATACAGACTCCATTTTGGTCTTCTTCAAAGGAGAAGCGATGGGCTCCACCAGAGCTTTATATGTCACCAGCTGAAGCTCATAATCCTGCATGAGAACATTCAGTCAGACTCCTACTCAGAAATGATAAATCATAAAACACGCATGCAATGGCTTGCACCCACACCTTTATGGCATCAATGTATGCTTTAGCATATTTCTGGCACTCATCCACCTTGTCCTTGTTCTTCTCAATCTCCTCAAGCAGTTTCTGTAAAGTGGATGGACATGATGTAAATAAAAAGATCAACTACATATTTATATAAATAGGATAAGTATTGGGGGATATTCATTAGGGATGCACAATATTATCAGACCGATATCAGTACCAGCTTTAAATTTAAATATCGGTATCAGCCCGATTTGAAAAATTATACCGATGTGTCTCGCCGATAAGATAAATACATTAACTGTCATGTGCACAGGGTGCTAGTGATTAGATCAAGTCAGTAGTAAGTCTTTCTTGAAGCCGAGTTTTGTCTGAAAGATTGCTGCATTTAATCTGTGAACACACTCACATTCGGTCCTAATGCCCATCGGTAACGAGATTTAATACGGTAGGGGGTGGCGTTTTGCCTACTTCTAATTAAATTAAAAGTAAAATACCCTTCACAAATAACATTTAGGCCGTTTCTGATTAAATAAAGCAGTAAGAGTTTTTACAACTCTTTTGCTTACATCTACAAATATTAAACCTTAAAATAAAATCTTAGGTGGAAAATGTAGCGATTGAAGCCGATATCGAATATCGGATACTGAAGCCGATATCGGTATCGGCTTCAGTATCGGCCAAAATATTGGCATATCGCATATCTGTGCAAATCCAATATCATGCATTCCTAATATTCATTATATAAAGAAGACAGATTGATAGATACCTTCTCCTGGTTCAGCTGCTGTTGAAGTGCGTTGCTGTCACCTATGGGCACAGCATGAAGCTTGTCCTGTCTTTGTTTTGCATCTGCTATCCAGCGGATAAGCCAGTCATAGCTCTGTTTGTAGGCCTGCATCTGCCTGCTCAGGAGGTCAAGTTCTCGCTGCCTTAACTCGATCTGAGCAAACACAGCCTGCCAGCGGTCCTTTAGGTTGCCCACCAGCTGCCTGTACTGCTCCAGCTCTATGTCCCGCTCGCTGTGCAGCTGAGACATCCGGTCGTTCACCGCCGTAGCCCTCTGAAGCTCCTCTTCCAGGCGGTCAAATGTGGCTTGCTTGCCCTGTGCTTCCGAGTGCAGTTTCTAGGGTCACGAAAGGTGAGAACATTGATGTAAGGTCATATTTGTAAACAGAAACAATTCATGCATAATCAGTTTTGTCCGAGAGACATTGCACCTGGAGCTGTGTTTGGCTGGCCTCAACCTCTTTCTCATTAACAGGAACTTTCTTTACATCACGCAGTTGGTTTTCGCACTTGTTGAGAACGTCTTCAGCTCCTTGTGTGCTGCGGATTACCATATCAATGGTCTTCAGCCTTTGTGAACAAAAAATAGTATCAGCTTTATTTTATACGGAAAGGACAAAAAGATGACTTAGTGGGGAAAAGGAAAAAATTGTTGTGAATACTTCATCTAAAAACGTTTGGGTCACTACTATGTTTCTTATTTTTTTTATACATTTCCATTCATTGGAGAATCCTTAATAATCCACAATAATATTAAGCAGCACAATGTTTTTCAACATTGATAATAATAAGAAATGTTTTTTTTACATGATTTCTAAAAAATGTTGTGACACTAAAGCCTGGAGTAATGCTGTTAAGAGTGCAGCTTTTCAGCACAAGAATGCATTGCATTTTGAAATATAATTACTACAAAATATTACTGTATCACTGTACTATTTATCAAACAGATTCAGCCTTGGTAAGCATCATTCAAAAACATTTAAAAAATCATACCCCAACATTTGATGGGAAGAGTACTTTATTATATTTAAAAAAGAAAAGGGTAAGACTTAAGTCGTACTTGTCGAGATACACAGATGAGAGACTATAGACATGATCCATCTTTTTCTGGGTGATGTCTATTTCTGAGCGCAGGACAGGGGCGGAACTGGACTGCTGAGATGTGGACAGCACTTCTTCACTCTTCTCCACCACCTTATCCAGGTCTTTCTTTATACCCTCCAACTCAGACTGCACCTTCTGTAGAACGAAGTGAGTATGTTAAGTTATGAAATAATGTATATTGGGATTATAAACATTTTAATGACGAAAACTGACATGTGCAGGCTCTTCATTTCAGATACATTAAAATGTATTTCTTCATCCAAAAACAGTACATTCAATGGCATTATGTTTAAAAAGATAGGTATATTCAGAGGTGGAAATGGGCAAAATTCACTTGTAATTTTAATAATGGTAATTTCAGATGACTTTTTCAATGTATTTAATTATAAAACTAAATTTTAAATAAACTTTAAACTAAAACTTTATAATCTAATATTTTCTCTAAACCGTCTTTGCGTCATTAATGACTTGCTGTGTTAAAAACAGTTATTTTACAGGTACAGTAATGCATGATTAGTAGATTATATTTAACAGTTTAATGACTCTAAAAATTAAACTGAAACCACCAGTAGGTGGCAGTAAGTCACTGTCTTTCAAACGGAATCATCCGTTCATCTGATTTGTTTAAATGGCTGATTCATTTATTAATGAAGCAAGTGACTTTCTTTTTGAATGGGCAATTGAATCATTGACTCACTAGATTTGTTCAAAAGCAAAGATTCATTCATAGTGCTGTGTGAAAGACTAGCTCAGCTCTGTGATATTTTTGATGGAACAGAGCAAAATACACAACAGTGTTCTTAAAATGTAAGTCGCTTAATATTATAACTTCCAGCCCTGTGTGTATTTAATGCAGTGTTTGTGCAGACCTTCTGTTCAGTGGCTCTCTGTGCACAGGCTTTGAGAGGCTCCTTGTCCACCAGCTGTCTGAGGCGGTTCACGGTGCGGCTCTCACAGCCCTCTAGTCTCAGTCTCAGGTCCTTGATCTGGGTGATGTAACTCTTACACACCGACTCATCCTGCTCCCCTGAATAATTAAAATAATTTGTGTTAAAAACTCAACATCCAAAAACAAAACCACTCTTTCTATGAATGTCTCCTCACTCCAGGCACACTACTGTTCAAATGTCTGGGGTCAGTCAGAATTGTTAACATTCTGAATGTTGAAGGCTTTATCATTTGATCGAAATTACGGTATAAACAGCAATACTGTTTAAAGTAAAGTGCATTGACCCTTTCTTATTGTAATATATTTAAACATTTACTTTATTCATGTGTTTACTCTTCAGCGTCCCTTAAAAATCTGTCTAATAATGCAGCTTTGCTACTCAATAAATCACGTCTTATAATCTGTGGTGAAAACAAATACTTAAAAACAGACGTGCATGCCAAATATAGATATACAAAGTAAATGTATTTATTGTGAATTTTCATAAATTGAAGGCATCCTTTCTGAAAAAAAGGAAAAAATATTAGTTCCGTGACCCCCAACCTTTAAACAGTAATGCATATTTTGACATGAAATCAAGCTGACATAGAAGCATTTGCATTCAAGTGCTCGAGTAGAGAAGGTGCAAAGGTTTTACGTAAATCAATTCATTTAAGTACATACACTGCATTTCAAAACAAAACACAAGTGAGGAAAATCTCTGGAATTTAACACCACAAAAAATAATATAAAATATCATAAATAGGAGATAAAGACATGCTTGGAAACAGCAACACACACTGCTCCACTAGCAATACATCGGAGGGGAAAAAGGCAAAATGCACAAGTGTTTTGCAAATGATAACACCAAACAAGAAATCCACACTGTGATCTTTACCCGGCACGCTTTCCTTTTGGATGAAAACAGGTTCTGAAAAATAAGTCTTGCAGTCATAATGGGAGGTGGCTTTTCAAACTGCTGTCATAAAAATGCTTAATTCAGCAGAAGAGCAAAGCTCTGGACATTCTGTAAAGCCTTTGTGTTGTATTAAGCATGCATCTGCAGCTGTGCTCAGGGTTAACACCTTAAAACAGGGTTGTTGCTGGAGCCAAGACGGCTTTGTCTGTGTGCAGTCTCTTTCTCTTGATGAACAGCGAAAGTGATGGATGGTGAACAAACCTAACACCTACCTTGTTCAACAGAGCGTAGCAGGTTATCATAGTGTTGAGAGGCTTTGCTGTAACCGTTTTCCGCTTGCAGGCGATCGTCAGCACCGAAGAGCTCTGAATCCTGACTGTCACGCATGAAGGCCTGGTAGTGCTCCTCCAGCTTCTTCAGGGTCAGGCGATATTCCTCAACTCTCAAAGTCTTAAACTACAGAAAATTAGAGAACAGAATGTCTCACCTAATTAATATTCATGAGTACATTTCTATATTCAGATCATTCATATGCCTCCGCATGCAATCAAATAATACATTATATTTACAGTGCTATTTAAAGTGATGTATGGTCAGCCAGTATTATGTTATTTACTTAATTTTATTTATCATAGCAATGAAAATATATTGGCCGATGCTGAATCTTGAATTATGCATGCTCAAATTATTCAAAAGTTTGGGGTCCGTAAATTTTTTTTTATGTTTTTGAACACACCGAGGCTGCATTCAATTCATCAACATACTGTAATATTATTAATAAAATACTGAAAGAACTTAAAATAACTATTTTCTGTTTGAATGTATTTTCAAATGTAATTTATTATTCTGACTTTTTTAGAAGTCTTTAGTGTCTGAACGTTCAAATATCATACTAATATTATTCTTGTTAAATATAAATATTAACAGATGTCTTTACTTTTACAAAATGTAATGCATCCATGCTGAAGCAAATTTATTTTTACATAATGTGCATTATAATATTGCGATGCCTATTTTTTAATTAATTTAAAGTATACAATGGCATAAAATATATTTATCAGCCATGTATTGTAATAATTTCCATCATTTTATAAATCTTTGTGCATATTAGTTGTAATATAAGTTGTGATATAAGACAATATACTTTTTGACTACATCATTTACTGCTTTTTACCATACATTTTGATCAGCTACTATTAAATAATATTATATAAACTCAATATTTTCTGTGAAGCTGCTTTAAAAGCACTTTGTATAGACTTTGTACTAAGCTTCTGGATACCAAAAAAAGGGGGTTTGTGTGCAAGTTACCATGATTAAATTCCAGGAGTTGATAAGCAGTATATCTCTCATGAGGTACTGCCAGGACAGCAGGCTCTTCATATCTACATGCAGCTTTTGCCAAAGGACCATCAGCCTCTGCAGACTAGCATCTAACCTGCGGCCCAAAACAGAATTAAAGATAAGCTGATCAGAACGCAACACAACCACACATCTCGACTCAAAAGTCAGAGATAAAAGCAGTATGTGGAATTTGAATGCGCTGCTAACTTAAGCAAGGAAGGTCAAATGTGCGCCCGTAACAGGCTGTACTGTGTTACCCAGAGCTGACGTCCACGGCCTCTTTGTTGGTGGGAGGGATGATAAAACAGATGGAAGGAACTGTGGCCTCCTTTCCACTGGAGTTTCGCACTTTCCACTTATACGGTTGGGAGTTGTTCACCAGGACACACTCTTCTCCTTTATGTACTGTGATCTGGGTCAAAAGTATGGAGAATGTTATTCTGCAGAGATTAATATGGATAAAAGAGACTAATAGCAAGACAAGTTATCGGGTGTGGCTGACTGCTTAGCCTGTGTAATGATAAAAGAGGGGCCGTGATAAAAGAATGCAAATATAAATAATGTGATTCAAACATTGTTCACATGTCCTCATTTGCAGCCCCAGGATTAATTCCGCTCCTTTTATTGCCAACGTACGCAACAAAACAAGCCAGAGTGTTTACCTCCATTTGTTTGAAGTCGCAGACAGCCTGAGTGGGTAATTTGCCTTTAACAGGGTAAGCTATGTTTCTCGGCTTTAGCTGGATAACAGTCTTGGCTCTCCGGTTGAGACCCTCCAGGTGTGCCTTGAATTCGTTTAGCTGTTCTTTTTCTTCCTGGAAGCCAGAGAGAGAACTTTGTATATACATATATTTTGCATTTATATTAAATGAAATGAAATTAAACATTAGATTGAGTTTCTAATCTACTTAAATTCAATATTGAATCTGTAATGGTCAAATAAGCAATCACTCAGCACTAAATAGATTTGGCTGTTTACTGGTTTGTAAAAATCCCAGACATATTAACACCCACCACTGAATCCTGCAGCAGATCCTCTAGTCGCGTGACTGTGATAGAGCGGTCACACACATACTTCTTCTTCATTGTGTCCTCCATCTTCTTCATCCTCTCTTCAGCTTCTTTAACATCTGAGAAGAACTGTACCATAGAAAAATGGGTTAGGAGACAATTCAGCTGAAGTTCGTTTTAATAGAAATCTGTAGTAGTAGTAGTAGTAGTAGTAATGCACCTGGAAGTAAGCTGTGTTTTCCTTCAGGTGAGTCTCAATGCAGCAGCACAGCTGAAGGATCCAGCTCCACTGAGTCTGAAGAGCTGCAGTGAAGGCCTACAGGAGAACATGCTACAACTGTTAGAACATAATTATCTGCTACAATATGAAGCCACAATGTGAAATGTGAAACAGGACTGTAAAACGGAAACTTCAAAGGCTAAAAAAAAAAAAATGCAAATATGAAAAATTCTGCACAAATAAGTAAAATACTTTTTTTAAAGGGATGCACGATATTTGATTTTTGCCAATATCCGATATTGCTGATATTTTTTTACTCATTTTGGCCAATACCAATATAGTTCCTTTTATTTGGAGAAATTATAAGCTTTTTTTTTTTACATTTTGGTTAGTTTTAGTTATACAAGAACATTGTATAAAAAAACTAATCTAAAAAAAAAAATTAAGGTTTAACATTTGTAGTTGTAAAAACTCTTTTAGAGCTTATGATTTGTTTATTAAAAAAAAATTAAAAAATAAATAAATAAATAAATATATATATATATATATATATATATATATATATATAATAAAACAGACTATATATAAAATTAATTAATTTAATATTTTCATGTGAGTTGTAGCATCTGACCTTCAATCAAAACATACTCAATAATGACTTGACTTACTGCTTTATTTATCAGAAACACAGCCTTGATGTTATTTGTAAAGGAGGTTTTACTTTTAATTTAATTAGAAGTAGGCCAACAGTGCCGCCTTGTTTTTCAAATTGAGACGATGCAGATATTTAAATTTAAATATCCGATACCGATAATATCATGCATGCCTAATTTTTTATATTATATTAGTCATATGAACTCTCTGTCATGTTTATGATATGCCAGACTCATTTACTCTAGTAGTTTGTTTTCGGACAAACACAAACAATAAATAATTAATTGTAAAATGTCGTACCTCCACAGTTTTCCTGGCAGGGTGGCCTTCTTTTATCAGTTTGTCTCCAGTCGTCTGGACGTTGTTGACTCTCTTCTCCCTCTGTTCAAGATCTCGCATCAAACCCTGCATCAATTCAATCAATCGATTCATGTCAAATGACATCATTTTAGTGCGGGTCGAATCATGTTCAGACGCGTGGGTGGTCTTACAGAGTAGTTATCTTTCTTGGCGGTCATGTTGGAGTTTCGGTCGCTCCAGTCGTAGTTCACTTCCTCCTCTTCTTTCTCGTTCAGCCACATCAGCTCTTTTGTGGCGGCCACAACAAAAGCGTGAAGCTGATCTAAACACCGCAGCCGTGACTTGGAAGCATTCTGGGGTGGAAAATCAACCAAATTGAACCAACAAACAAACTGGCTAATTCTATTGCACAAGCCTTTGTAATTATTAAAACTCAAGTGTATATTAGCTCACGTACCAGCAGTTTAGCGTACTGAAGGTCCAGTTTGCCCAAGTATTCTCGATAGGCTCCCTTGCTGACAGGAGTCAACTGATTCTGAGAGGAAACAAAAAGAGGTTAGTTTTGTTTTATATGAAAGTCAGTCATTCTTAACTTATATATGACGTTTGAGATACTATTAATGCAGTTTAAAAAAGCATGCATGGTTAATTGGGAAACTTATCCAGGTTGCTTCATACTAACATGCTTTTATTTTAAATATACTGTATAAATATCCTCTGTAACTCAGTTCACATGCAATTAAGCTACAACGTTTTAAAGATACAGTAACAAATACTGAGGGAAAATATATATATATTTTAATATGCATTAAATTACCTCATCAGCCCGCGCACGATCAATCTTGTATTTGAACTCCTCGATGGACTGATGAAGGCCACGATGGCTGCCGAGCTGAGACTCAACAGAGGGCAGATCTTCCCCCCACTCTGCCCCATCAATGCGCTTCTGGTTCTCCTCCACCCAAGACAGGAGGTCCTGAATGTACTTGAGAGTGACATCGTCAAGCTCGGGTCTTAAGCGCTGGGGAGACTGCTGTAATGTTTGCACGTGGGAGATCTGGGTCATGGGTACCTGAGACACCGTCACACCTGACTTCAGACGCAGATTAAACTCGCTGCGCAGGTTAACCAGACGCTCATGGAGACGGTACACCCTGAGAGAACAAAGAGAGGACAGTTACTGATGCTGTCTGTGAGATACCGTTTATTATGGATATTAATATTATAGATATATTGTTGTTTATGCCGTTTTAATTGTCATTTAAAGTGCCCCTATTATGGATTTTTGCATTGTGTAGCACAGCTCTAAGTGAATGAAAACATCCTGCAAAGCTTTAAATATGAAATATTTAACATTAGCATATTGCATTTTGTGTGTCTGATTGAAAATGCTAATTCATTCTTTGCCACTAGATGCCACTTTTAACACTGCTTTAAATGAACTCAACTAATCACCGGAGGGGTTTGGAAAAATGAATCATTAAACAAATCATTTAGGATATATAATATGCATTTCTTATAATGCATATTACAAAAAAAAAATCCTGATCCTGCATGCATTGTTTGTGACTCCTAAAACCAAAATATTAAACCTTTCATAACCCGTAATGTACTTTCTTAAAAAGCAGCCGTCTTAGATATTGATGATAATATTTACCTTCGATATTATTAGATATACAGATACTATTATTGTTATTTAAGCATTTGAATTGCTATCTAATCCATATTTTTTGTACAAAGCAGCTTATTTATAAATTATTATGAAGCAGCTTTCCAGAAAATAGCGCTCTACATATCAAGGCAGGAACACAAAATAATTTTGAAAACAAATACGTGAAAACGTAAACATTCAAGGTTTCATCATTTTATTTAAATTAATTTAAAATTAATAGTTAAGCATTCGTATTAGTTTAGTTTAGTATGAAGTAAAATATTATGCAGGACTGACCGCCTGTACATCTGTTCTGCCTGTAGATGGCGCCCATCTTTAAGTAACTGCACATCATTGAAAAGGTATCGGATCATGTTTTCAGCCTTGTTCAGATCTGCCTCTATCTCAGACGCATGCTGGATAGGCTTTCCAGCACTCAGCAGACGCATGTCCTGCAATAACAGCAAAATATTATTATAGTGTTATTTGCGAGAGGTTTTTCTGCTTGACAGCTACTGGGATTTTAAACAAAGAAATAAAATGGCTATATATCTCACAGTTTGTAACAGCGTTTCCACCTGGTTGAGCTGCTCCTCGCATAAACCTGACTCCATTTGCACCTTACTGACTATTCTCTGCAAACGCTCCAGCCTGTAGAGATACACAAATGCTGTGCATAATTCACTGCCGGCAAAACAGCCGTGTGTCATGCTTAAACTAAACAAAGACAATACCCAGACTTATTCAGGCTCTCAGCATTGAATACATTAGAAAAAAAGTCAGTCGAATCACTCACGCTCTCCTCTTTCGGAGCAGGTATTCCAGTCCATGGCTGTCATTCATAAAAGCCATGACTACTAATCCAAATAATAAAGCTGAATCCCAGTACAGAGGCCGTTCTCCCAGAGCGGAGGCTCACTGAATCAGCTATTGATGCTAAGAAGTGCTTTTGTAACTCATCAGACTCATAAACGTTCTGCAGTTGTCTTGTGACAAAACTTTTTTAAAGCGACGCCCTGTATGCTTATGTAAAATGCTATTTAATAACAATATGAAAAGTACTTTTAACAAATGGAATCTTTAAAGCAAGGCATCTGAAAACTGAAGCGGAAAAATATACACACACACAGTATATATATATAGGCTAAGTTACGTATTTACATACGAGTCATCTTACATTTGTTAAATCGGTCAAATATTATTATTGTTCATTTTTTAGGGCTCTGAAAAACAGAGCTTGAATGAGGTCTAAACATTCTGTTTCTCAAAACATTATTATTATTTCAATCTGAGCACTACTGCATTATACATTTGACTTGTTTAGTTCAATCCTTTTTTCCTCTTATTATTATTATTGCCAAATGCCCCTGCACATACTTCAGATTATTCAAATGAGTCATCATACAAACAAACAGAATCTGTAAGAAATGTAACACGAGTTAATCCACAGATTCCTCACCTCTCGAACTCTGAGCGCAACAGTTTCTCTCGCTCCAGAATGGCCACGTGCAGGCGTCCCCACTCCTTCTCCACATCGATGGGGTGGTAGCTGGGGGGGACCTTGATCTGACCCGCCTGCACAGCACTCTGGTGACAAACAAACCCCAAACATATACCATTTTACCCTGGTAAAAACTGTACTACATGCTTGTTTTCTAAGGCAAATTTAATTTACCTCCAAAGACTTATAAATGAGCTTGGAGCGATTTTTGTCTGTCTCTTTGGCTGGTAGTTCAGTCTCCTTGAACTTCAAAAACTGACGCCACAGAACCTAAGCAAAATAAGGACGAGAAATGACTTTATTTTTCTATAGTATTACAAACTTAGCATTTGTGGTCACAAAATAATGCCCATTTTGTACATACACTTCATAAACACTTCTGGCTGGTAAATAACAGTACCAAATAAATTACTGTACCAAATCATAATTACACATGCATGATCATTAAACCCATGGATCATGAGACTAACCTCAATTTCCTCATAGCTGGAGGGGAACTTGCGTTCCTCAAACACGATAATGTGATGTCTGATCCACTGGAGTAACATGGTCACCAGCTCGTAATATTCCTGCCAGCGCAGCTCCAACTCCTGTGCACGAATACGATTTCGATAAATACGATGATACCTGTATAGTAACTTACACTTTCGGGACACTCACATTGGCTTTGACTCCATCGCGAACGTCAGGAACTCTTGGCATGACATCATACAAAGAGGACACATATGTGATGATGGACTTCTCGTCTGGGTGCGGCACGTCCACATCTGCAAGTGGACAAACTACTATCAATATTTGCAATATGCTGACCAAGGCTGCAGTTATCGGATTAAAAAAACAGTAAAGCAATAATATTGTGAGATAAGTGAAATATAAGTGATATATAAAAAGCAAAAAAACTCCTTATACTCAAGTGTGCCGAATTATTAGGCATGCTTTCTTTTTCCAGATAAAATGAGCCAAGAAATAGATAGAATTAGCAAAGTTGAGGAATGACCATTGGGCAGTCGGAAAAAACAGGTGGAGAAGAAAAGACACGTTAACTGCAAAAGAATTAAGAATAATGTCAAGAACTGGTGAGAAACCATCAGGAACCATTTAGTCTCCAGCACCATCATTTTCCAGAACTGAAACTTCCTGGAGTCTCCACAAGAGCTGTGTGTCAGGTTCTCAGAGATAAATGACTCTCACTTAATAAGAATAACACGCTGAAGTGTTGTGAAATCCATAAAAACTGATTTATCATAGGCTTTATGGACAGATAAGTTGTGAGTGACTCTTAAAGGAACAGCATCACATCCTCTTGAAGCACTGTTTGAAGAACCTATCTTCCAGAATCTGGCAGTAAGTTTGGGGAGCTCATTTTTAGCCCATCTCCTCTCCCGAAACATCTGTCTTGCAGGAATTGACTAATAAGAGCTCCTGAAACGTACTGCCCGATTCTGGAAGGTATAATAGTAGTTATTAAGATTGGTGTGGTTTGAGATTGGTAAAATGTTCCATTTGATCAGTTGAATACAAGTTATTTACAAAAAAACACATTACTAAACCGTAATAGTAAACAGTAGTGTACATTCCTCAACATCATAAAAGTAAAACCACTATTAGAACATCATTAGAAGCTACTCTTACACAGGCATTAAAAACAATACTGCAAATCCATTAAATTCTCTAGGATCGACTGACGTCTAGAATGAAAACAAAATCCTTGAAGGAGAATCCAGAGGGATGTTTTTACCTTCTGGGTCCAACAGGCGTGTGACGCCCAAATCTCTTTCTGCTACGCTGAAGGCCTGCTCCAGATTCTCCAGGTTGGTCTGTCTGTAGACCTTATTCATGTCAATCAAATTTGGTCTACAGCAAAAGACAGGAGACACAGAATGAAGTTAGATGTGGACATTGACAGAAATATAACCCCACGAAAAATGAAAAGATTGCACACACATTGATTACATAATGCATCTTTCACAAAGTGAAACAAAGTGGTGGCGTGTTTACATAATGTTTACAATAAGAAGGCGGAGCTATTATTCTGTCTGTAGTGTTGCTGCGGGCGCCATGTTCTGGAGACGCTGTGTGTCGTTGTGAA
>JAUYWG010000056.1:15597826-15613586 GCA_034779775.1 Enteromius afrohamiltoni
TGAAGCTGACAGAGCAGTCTATGCTGGCTGTGCACAGAGACTAGAAAGAGAGGCGATTCTACCTCTGCAAGAACAGTCTGCTGTTCTCAAACGTGATTTTTGAGCAGTGCAGGGTTGTGCTTGTTGTTTGTTGTTTCTCTGATCAGGAATGGAGACATGGTGTTGTGTTTACGAGACGCGACGCAGCATGACGTGTAAAAAGACAGAACTAAGTCAAGATCATCAGTAATTCAGTTTAGAAGAGAAACAAAAATGTGTACAGTATGTGGAAAAATAATGCACCTTAAACTGCATAAACATTGCATTACACTTGTTTTACATTTGTTTTAGCAACATCATATGACCCCTTCAAAGAAGGAATTTTTTCTGTTGGCAAACAAACATGCCATATGAACTGTGAATTTTCCCTAAGATCTCATTTGAATGCATACCTGCAGATCTTATATTTATCTGTACACCGCTTGGCCAAGCCTGCAGGCTATGTTAACATCTGTGCCAGTATCTGGGCAGGTGAAGGCAAGATTGATAGCTCTTCACAGGATTTGAAAAAAGCCTGTCTTATGTGACTAAGTACTCACTCACCAGCAATCGAGGCGCCAAAAACAATTACAGTGAAATACTACATGCGCGCACAAGCAGCCTGTTAACTTCATCAACACAACTCAATTTTATGGCAAATAACCACCCCAAATTACCAAATCAACTCCAAAAGCTACAATGACAAAGGCAGCATTGCTTTACTTGCTTATTTTCATCGTTTTTAATAAATAAATAAAAAACATTCATACGACTCATTGACTGTCTGTGTGAGCAGGTAACACGGCTGGCCCCAGGGAAGCTCGGCATCTGAGACGAACACCTTCCTGTAAGAAAACCCATCTCTACCATGCTCCAAGCCATGTTCTAGATCTCCACTCTGGGATCCACCACTAGAGCAGGCACCAGGGCTGATGGACCACTGGCCCGAATCGAACGAAGCCTCTGAAGGTACATCTTCACAAAGCATGACCACCCGGTCCTCCAGGTCACTGACGGATCCGTGGCTGGACGAGGTGCTGCGGTGCTTCTTGGAGCGTAACTTCCTCTTAAGATTGAACATTTTGTTGGATTGAATAATTCCTAATCCTACTCTTTGAAAAGTGTGCAATCACACAAGTTGCACAAGATGGGTATTCTCGTCCAAAGAGAAGCAAGTTCCAGCAAACGATCAGCAGTCTCAGTCCTCAGAGAAACCACACTCCATTACCACACATCGAGCTTTGAGAGCTTCGCCTTCACAGCTGCTGTCATGATAGAGTACACATACTCATCGAGTGGCAAGCGAGAGGGAAGACGAACTGCTGCTTATTCGCTCAAATCTTATCTGCGTCTGAAAGTGTATAGGGTGAACCTGAGCTATGCAGCAACACGCTGAATGATAAAAACACACCCTCTGGGGATCCTTTCAGATTCAACACGCCCTCATTACTGGATTCTGGTTTCAAATTTTTTTCATAAGTGCAAATTTGAGCATACTGGAACTTAATCCTCCAGTATCCAACGTAAACCTGTGAATCTGTTGTGGTTGAGAGGTATTTGTATAAAGTCTGTTTGGGGCCAGCTTCTTGAGTCCAGAGCAAATTGTGCTCTTGAAGGTTCAAGCAGGTCAGCCTACCTTTAAGTATGGCATGACAGATCTTGTTTACTGTCAAACATCACTAGGATTTAGTACGTAAATTATAGACCCGACAAGGGGCAGAAGGGGTGTTTGACTGCCACAGCAAAGTCTGGAGATGAACTTCATAAACAGCCTGGAGATACAAGGGAACGTCAGTGATTTCTCTCTTCTTGTGTGCCAAGATTACCTAATCAACTATTTTTTTGAAAATCCTCCTTAAAAACCTGGCTTTATCGTTCCGTTAGCACCATTGGTGGATCTAGAGAATGTGTTCTAATAGCCAAGACAAGAATTTTACAATAAGTTTGTACCTGTGTTTATGGATGACGGCATTGAAGAGCTTGCCATCTCTCCAGCTGGTGGTGAAGTTATCACACCGCAGGCCTTGGTAGCCCTCCACCATCCGTTGAGACCACAAGAGCAGCTTCTCCTTGGCGGTCATATCATCTGACTGACCGTTCACCTGGATATCTGAGATCTGAAGGAGCCAGGGAAGACATTGCAACGGTCAGAAAAGTAGTATTCGAGTCTGAGCTAGTTTTTATTCAAATCCTAGTTACTGTATATTAACTCCAGCTTAACTATGGCGAATGCATTAGAACTAGACAGACCACATAAAAACAAGTAGGTACCAAGATGTATTTTATTATTTAAAAGAAATAATAGACTTTAGAACACAAATACTGCAGTTGTATTAAAACAAAGCAAGTATTAGTATTATATTAGAAGTGCAAAATGTTTTGAATCATTCTTTTACAAACATATACACAAAGGCAGAGTTCGCACTCTTTTCACAAAATTTCTGTGTAATAGTCTGTTGCTTTTCCATACACTATGATTCTCAGGAAAATGATATAGCATTACACAATTAGAATTTGTTTTAAAAATTGTTTACCTAAAACTCCCTCACTGTTGCCAAGATACTTCGGACAAACATTGTGGTTAGCAGTGGATCATAAGATTGGTTTATAATAAAAGGCTTGTTCAAATTCAAGTCTGTGATTTTGCATGCATTTGTTCCTCTGGTGACTCATCGTCAGGATTCCCCTTTGGGTAATAACAGCTTAACGGCTCCAATCAAGTTTCCTCCTATTATAAGAGTTTTCTAGGGAAGTCTGGTCGGTCTACACCTCTCAATTTTTACATTAAGGATGTACACAGGGACATGAAAACACATCCTCCATCCTCACAGCATAGCTTTAAGAGATCCAAGAAGGGTATTTAAGGTCCGTTTCAATGCAGAATTCTTCTCAATGTCCATTTTTAGCGGTGACTGTAAGCCAAAACTTCTTGCGAAAAGCTACTGCAAGAATAAAAATAATAATAAATGGAAATGCATAATTTGGCACCATACTCAACGGCTTCTACAGAGCTAGTTCTGCATTGCGGTGAATACTCCTGGTACAATTGTATTGTATTATAATCTTTACTCTATATTTTTCAAGTTGCCATTGTTCTGTACAACACGTTTCTGCGGAATGACTTTTTTGCCAAGATAAGCACTTTTTTAAACATTGCAGGAAAAGCAAACAATTAAGACGCATTCCCACAACCAAAAACAGCAGGATTGGTCTCATGAGTCACCAAACCAACATACCAGCGTGCCTGCTTCCACTTCCTTTAGGGAAGATGTGAGTCACCAACCGAAATGGACACCGTCCCAACCCATAATCCCCCACAGGCCTACTGTGACATCAAAGACGCACGCTTCGGTTTTTATTTCCCAGCAAAAAATACACAAATGCACTCCAGTCTCAGTGTGAGACATTGTGCAGAAGTCCAAAAACAATAGAGCGCACTGGCATAGGTACCCCCCTGATATTTTAGTTCACGCACAAATTAACATGAGGCCATGTGTGAAAGTACAACAAATACTTGTTCTGTGCCGAGGGAGTTGTGTTTTGTGTGTGGGCTGAGATTTATATTTGGCACAATGATGAAAAGCGATCTCTATATCACTGTTGCCAGATGATACATTATACCCCGTCACAAGTCTCCACAGATGTCTGTGTTGTTACAGCGATAGTAACAGCAAGCTGACAGACTAAAACATGTAGAAACAGTGAAAAGGGAAACGAAAATCTGTGAAGCAAAACCAAAGAGAGCATATAAAGAACTAATTAGAATACGTCTGCTCCAAACAAGCAGAGCATAACCAGTGCTGCACCAAACCTGGAAGTGAAGGATGATGGTCCATATTAGCCCGAGGGTCAGTTTTGGGTTTCCATCCGCAATGTCGTCATTTCTGATGTTCACCAGTTTCACCTGTTAAACAATGAGATCTGTGTTAACCAGGGAAATCTTATAAGACCAGGCTTTTAAAAACGAGTCTATAGACCCCTGTGGGTTTGTAAAGGTAGTGCAGGAGATAAAAATTAAAATGAAAAACTCCCTGATTATGAATAGAAAAACAATAATAAATGAAAAGAAAAAAATTAAATGATGGCTTCTGAGGTGTTGGGTTCACTGTACCTGTCTATGTTTGAGGAAGTCCAGTGCGATCTGTACATTCTGCAGTTTGTGAAAGCGCATACGACCCTTCTCTCTGGGCTGGGAACCAGATAAAGAGAGATATTAACAAAGAGAAAGATCTTAACAAAATTAAATACAACCATGAAAAGGCAGAGATTATAATTGTACTGAATGATTAAAAAAAACTGCATTTAAGGAATAGTTCACCAAAAATGAAAATTCTGTCATTATTTACTCACCCTCGAGTAGTTCCAAACCTTTTGGGTCACCATTGACTCCCATGGTATTTTTTTCTTGCTCTAGAAGTCAATGGTGACCAAAACAGCCTTTGTGTTCGGCAGAACAAATACATTACTATAGGTTTGAAACTACTTGAGGGTGAGTAAAGTGAAGTAAGTCATATTTAGGTGAACTATTCCTTGAACTAAATCTACGAAACAATGACTAAAGTAGGAAAGCCACAATACAGAAAATGAGACCGAAAGGTGAACGAACGAACATCCAAACATTTATTGTACGGTAAAATTGGAAAACATTTTAGCGTTTCTGAAATGCATAAAAAATACTATATATATTTTTTTTTTTAAAAAGTACCTACAAAAAATTCATGGAAGAAACAACGCATTATATTTAAAAAGAAAATCAAGAAATTATACCCTAAATATTCATTTGAAACCCAAGGACCAGAGATCTTCCAGCTTCATTATAATCTATTACCTGAACATACACCAATAACACCACTATGTGGACAAAATGCACCAGCATACAGTAAGAACATGCAATGACATTATCAATCAGTCGCATTATCACAATAAGTAGCCAATCAAAAGCTAAGCTGTCCCACGAGCCAGGCTCTTATTGGCTTGCAGTGCATGATGTCACTTAAGTTCTCAATGGATCACATTTTTGTAAACATGAGAAGACATGAATCAATGCAGAACTAAAACGAAAGTTGAATACTAAACTAACATACATTACTGACATAGTTAAAGGGTTAGTTCACCCCCAAAATTAATATTCTGTCATTAATTACTCACCCTCATGTTCTTCCAAACCCATAAGACCTTCTTTGGAAGGTTAATCAGATATTTTTGATGATATCATAGAGCTCTCAGACAGCAACACAACTGAAATGATCCAGAAACAAAGTGAAAACATGGTCAAACGGTCTGGATCTGGGAACATTTCAGTTGTGTTGCTGTCTATGGAGGGTCTGATAGCTCTATGATATCATCAGAATTTTACATTTTAAACATTAAAATTAATGACAGAATTCTCATTTTGGGGTCAACTAACCCTTTAACGGTTCCCTGACAGTGAATGCAGTGCATTCCAGAATAATTCATCACAAAAAAATAAATAACGCATTTAAATAACCACCCCGATTTTTATACTAGGATACTAAGTAGACATTTTTGTAAACATAAGGGGAGGACGGCACATGGCAAAGGAAGTGACATCATGCACAACACATTTCCCCTGGCAGTGACGCATGCCACACCCCTTTCCGGGGAGGCGAGCCGGAAATTTTCAGACCCAACTCACCAACCGCGAATTCCTGACAACGTCTCGCTCCCTCGGCTACCACAGCAAGAGCATCGCAAGAGAAGAGGCAAAGGCAAAGGGGTCAAGGTCAGGGCAGAGGTGAGCAAACAGGAAGTTGAAAAAGGAATGGGGGTCAAACCGGTGCAGTGTTGAAACTGAGGCAGAAAATGTCAGATTGTTAATGTGTTAAAGGAGTGAGACGCAATGCAAAAGAGACACAGTCACAGTAGAAGGGCTCGTAAGGACAGGGAGATGTGAGGAGACGTTCGTTCCGATCTACACACTTCTGTATGTCATACTGCTCATACAGATCAACCACTGACGCATGCAAACACAAATCCCAGGGACTTTAGGGGCTGTTAAACCATAGAGTTATCCAATCTGATGCAGACTCCAAGGGGAACTTTAATATAAGGACTATAAAGCAAAAGAGGACCCAGGAAGAGGAGGGGCTTATGTTAAGGGAGCAGATTCAGGTAGTGAGACAGAGCCTTGCAAAAGCAGAATTTCAAACTGATGTTTGGAAGTAGGTTTTGAATAGGGTTGTGGATGGAAACCCGGATCCCATATTGGCATGAACGTACCAGTGTCTCTCCAGACAGCACCTCCAGCAGCGAGATGAGGTTGTGTCCATCTCTGAGATCCTCGTACAGGTCTGTAATGTGTCTCTGGGCCTGAATAAAACAGGAAATCATCATTACAAATCACACGTCAATTTAATACCACAGTTCTCCATATGAACTGATTATATCTTTGCACAACGATCGCCAAAATGTGTTATAACGTCTTTTGCAAATACATGACACAGTTGTAATTCATTTTATTATACATTGAGGTGATTAATGATACACTATTCGTATGTTTGGGGATTGAAAAATAAAAACTTGATCAAAAATGGTACAAACTATTTCTTTTCATTCCTTCTTTATATTTATCCAAACATCCTGGAGAAAAATAAATGAATGAATGAGTTAATATTAACCCTTTGAACATTGACATGAAAGTGCTCTATTCAAACTTAAATTATTATAATTTATGAATGCTTTAGAATAGACATGGTCTCTCTTTTTTTTTTTTAAAGATAAGATTTTTTTTTTTAAATATATATTTTTAAAATGTATATATAATTCAATGTAAAATTTAATGTAAAATGTACTGCACTATACTTAATTTGATATAAAATTAATATTTTACAAAATTGGTTTTAATCCATATTTGATATAAAATTAGTAATAAATGTTTCACTGAAGACAGAATTTATTTATTTATTTTTTGTACTGTATTGCTGAAATGTATTGCAGTCTTTAACTGCAAACTTGTTTTTAAAACATTACATTTTTACATTTAAAATATTTTTATGCTCACATTTAATTTACCCAAATAAAAACTTTTTTTTGGATTTGGATTTTTTTTTTTCAGTTCTTAGTTTGTCGTGCATCTATGCATCTGTGCATCTGTTTTAAAGAAAAAAGAAAGGTTCTGAAACCCTGAAAAATATGTTTTTAAGCATTAAAACTACAAACAAATATGATGCTGTGGAAGATATGGGCAGATAAAAGTGACTTTTCTCTTGAAAACCTGTTCACACCTAGAGATTTCCATGTACGGTTTAGTTTCCAATGATGGAACTAACATCATAAATCTATTAGGAATCACTAAAGTGAAGTTAGGTGGTTCTATGCAATAAAAACCATACACTGATTCTGAGAGCGGAAATCATCTGGAGGCTGAAGCAGTAAGCACAGAAAGTACTAAAGGAGACAGAAAACTCTGGTGTTAAAATCTGCATTTCATGCAAGGAAGGCAGGAGAGGTTGTATGTTAGCTCTAGGTGCAGATGTAGGAAGCTACGGTGCATGTGAACCCATGCAGCAATAACAGAAGTCACTCTGCAAAGGTGTGATCACAGACACCACCTACCTCTGCCTTCCAGTGCTGACAGAGAAAGATGGAGGAAAGGATGGAACATGGAGAGATAAAAAAAGAGAAAGGTTGGAACAGATGGGAAATACGACGAGAAGTGTATGACAGAACGACAGCGAGAGACACACAGACTGATAAAACAGGAATGAACACAGATGCATGGTGGCGTGAACAAATCATTCATTTCATTTATTGCATCAAATCTTTGAATAGACCTTTACCTGTATAAACAAGTCTGCTGATGACAGAACTCGTCAGAAATGTATTTGTTTAGTTATTACTCAAACACGAAGCAACATATCAAACATGGTATGTGGTATAACATCAATATTAAACATTCTTTTGTATTTAACTCGCAGCTAAAATAGCAATGAAACATGTCTGCAGAAGCCATCATTTTGGAAACTCATTCTTAATAAATCATTTTTAATCTTAGGGCTGCTGTTCTCTGTGCCTAGCTTAAAATAAGAGAGAGTAAGGCTTCGCTGGCGCCCAGGTTTCCATCCCAAACGGCTCCATCCAGATGAGAAGGATTTCCTTACAGCCCACAGCAAAGCCTCTGAGTCACTGGATCTCAACTGCAGACCACTGAATTAACCCTATACGCCTCCTTGGAGGTAGACTGGTTTTCACGTACACTCTCAGAAATAAAGGTAATGTGTTGAACCTTTTCAAAAAAGTACATGTTTGTAACCTAAAGGGCACATTTTGGTACGTTAAAGAGTACATATTTGATCCTAAAAGGTACAAAAGAGTACTTTTTTAAAAGGTTCGGCCCCATTGACCCTTTATTTCTGAGAGTGTTGAAAGGGCGACAGCGCACTGCATTGAGAGAAATGATCATTCGAGTTTTCATAACGTCTGGCCAAATTAAAGTTTTTACTAAAATTAAATCCTCTTTGAGAGGAAGGGAGCCCCCTGGTGTTTCAGGGGCAAAACGCAGCTTGGCTCGTTTGCACCAAGCCCGATAACGCAGGATAACGATATAACGAGCTCAAGAATTTACAGCGGCAGACGCATGTGCGCTCAAAATAAACCGATATATCGTTCGCTGGTGTGGATGCTAATATCACTATCTTCATAGTTGTCTTTAGAGTTATTGTCTTCGGTGCGAATGGGGCTTAACGTCTAACAACATCCAAAAGCTAACACAAATATAGGGCTTAAATAACTTGTAACAAAAAATATTCTTTGTATTTAAATAAATAATATTTTTTTAAACAGCCTAAAGAATATTGAAGACATGACGTGTAATTTTAAAAGGTCCTTTAGATACTGGTTAAAGTGGAAATTATTCCTACACATATTCTATTGCAAGGTATTCTTGAACATTTTGCTTTAAGTTAAATTAGAATAAAAAATAAATTAATAATAAATGTTTGTGCGGTGAGTAATTACCAATTTAAAAGATATTTTTCCATTGTCTTGACAGATGTCGTATATACGCATAAATAATAATTATTTATATTTTTTATAAATTATTTATTTAAAAAAAAATTAAATGTTGTTTTAGATGGAGTTTAGCATATCATATCTCAGCATTTTCCAAATATATTTAATGCTAAATACTAGAGTAAACTTTTGTTGCTTTTTCACTTTTTTTCCGGGGGTTGTTTTCGGGTAGAATTTTGAAACACTTTCTTTTCAACAGTTGGTGAAAGCGTCCGCCTGTGGGCCAGACTGCTGGATGGAATCCAAGCGGCACCAAGAAAACAATCTGTTTCTTTGGGGATATAAAACGAGACCAGATGTTGATGACTCATCCTCACATACTCATAAATAAATAAACAGCACCTTTCATCAGTGCGGTGTGCTGGGTGTGTACGGGACGATTATTCAGCCATCAGTAGCATTACACACACTCGCCATATGTTTTCACGCACTGTCCTGTCCTTCCCATTCTCTTTCTTACACACTCCTATCATTTTCACTCTTGCACTCACACGCTGTTATTTTCCATGTAATGACAGACAAGTAACTACGTTCTCTGTGCAGTTTTAGTAGCAGCTGTCAGTCATTTGTAGTTACTGCACCAGTCCATCTTCAAAACAAGCCTTTGAGATAATGGATCGACCAAGAGATATTTGACTCTTTGCGACTGTGCAGTTATAAGCATTGCAATTTCTGTACTGATGGTGATACCTTCATCAGATGCTTGTTCACCCATTTTGTGAAGGTCTTTTTCTGTACTCTATCCCGTTCATCTGCAAAACACAAAAAGACAACATTTAGTGCAATCTGAGAGACGCATTAGGAACCAGTGAATGTTATACAGCATACTAATGGAAACTTCTAAACAGAAGTATACATATCTAATAAGATAATAGTGCTGTGTGTGGTTTTTATGTGCTTCCACATAGTGATCATTTTAGAGAAGCAAAAGCTTAGAGGAATTAGCATAGGTTTTGCATCATATTTGCATGTGATTTCATTAAGTAATACTTTTATGCTTTTAGACAGTAAGGATGCTTTAAATCAATTTAAATATATATATATATCTATATATATTTAATATATATTTAATATATTAAAATAAATAATATATTATTTTAATATAATATATATATATATATTTTTTTTTTAACAAAAATCTGACATTTTTAACTGCTTTCAACACTGACAACAATAATGTTCATCATGTGGATCATGTGACACTGAAGACTGGTGAATTCAGCTTTACTTAACAGGCTTACATTTATTTTTAAAACATATTAAATTTAAATAATATTTTACATTTAAAAGCAGCCTTGCTGAGCATAAGAGGAGCATTTTTTTTATCCTGCTGACCACAATTTTTTAAAACAATGAAGACATTTTCCTGGTATTTATCATGACCCAAAATTGAGCAGTGAATGGGTGGGCCCACGTTATTAACATGCTGTGCATATCTCACAGACACCAGAGTGATTATGGCTCTTTTTAACTACGTAATTTGAAAGTGTTTCAGTTCTTAGTTTGTGCATCTATTTTCTGTACACGAGTTGAGATATGCGCACTTGTTCATGACTAAACCAGAGATTCCCTACTGACAAAAAAAGAAAGATGATCTTGAACCAAGACAAAAAAACACCATGACTAACTTTTCACTGGCACTGTTTTACTGTTACACGCACTCTAGAAGCGTTTGTTTAGAAGCGTTTAAATGTTCCGCATTTGCCTTCATCTCAAATGACCATCATCAATGTCATCAAACATTTATGTGGAAACTTGCTGAAAGGCGTGCTATAGGAGAGAAAGCACCACCGCCTGAATCTAGCGGGTTTCACAATGAACCTGTAAAATGGAAATCAGGAAAATGAATACACATGCTGTTTTTTAACTTTATGATAATGGCACACTTGATCTAGCGTTAAAAAGAGAGTACAAGAGCTGTGGTTAAAGGACACTCTGAGAAGCAGCACATCAGATCTCTATCACAAGAAAAACAAATCTCAAACTTGTGATAAGGCCTCCAAAGTTCTGTTTTCATCACCATTTCATCTAAATTTTGAGATACGATAATGCAGGACAACCCATCTGTAACAAAACAACTGCAGGGAACTGGATGCATGTTGCTGTTCTGTCATTCGGTTGCCATGGCAGCCACGTCAATTGGCATCACCACATCACTTCCTGTTTCTAAAACCTTGTGCTGTCACGAAAACCAATTCCTGTGAGTCATTGTATGAAGCCCTTTATGAAACAAAGTCACCCAAAAAACGCTTTATTTTTTAACGATTTAGCTTGATAAGACAAAAATGTTCAGATGCATGTGGAGACATGAAATGACAGGACACAGATGGTCTCTTTAAGTCTAAGTAAGTTGATCTCGGGACAGCTCTGAGACAAGCGTGACCACCTGAACAGTTGAACAGGTCAAAGCCTGGATAAAAAGGGCGCTTAAAATTCCAAGCAAAACAGAACAGAGCCTCGTAATGAAAAGGTATCGCCTATCAGCATATCTCAGGCCAGCATACAAGCTTTAAAGTTAATGTTCCATGCCACAGAACCCAGGCTTTTCATCTGAGAGAAGATGCATTCCTCTGCACAGCAGCTTTGACACTGGTTAAACTGAAGATGCATAGCTTGAGGGAACGGGAATACGTCAGGGTAAATTATAGTTCCAAGTAAATCTAGAACATTTACAACCTGCGAAGTATTCTCTTTTCCAGCATGCCCAGCATGTGCACGCAGGACCACAACCCAGATTTGGGATCCGCCTTTATGATGGCCCCTCCCTTTCGAACCCAGAAACTTCACTTTGACAGCTTATACTTCTTATTATTGGTTGGAAAGATGTCCATCGAGGACCAGAATGATAACCTGACTGCACGATCGATTGCATAACAAAAGAAGCCTTATATATGTGTGTCAAATTAAAGCAACATCAATAAATCCAGATATTAACCAATTTAACCGATTTAATCGTACAGACGACGTTATCAAGCAAACATTGGAGCAGCATATCTAAACTAAATGTAGTGTAGTTTTCAGAGAGTTCCCGCTGTACCTTTTCTTTCATCCATGGCCCTCAGCATCCCCTGGTAATGACCTTCTTCTGTGAAGACCACATCACTGCCGACACTGTCGCTGGAGTACGTTCTATAACCTTGATATACAGCCATTCCTGTACTTCTGCTCTTGCTGCGAAACCACCGATCTGCTTAAACCACCTAAACGGCTTCTCTTCACCCGTCTGGTGTTTCAGAAAGCAAAAGAGAAGATCCATGCAGGCGAGTGGGTGTGTTCCGAGCCAGCTCTTTTCGCCCTCCCTTTTCTCGCTTTTCTTCCCCTCCGATTCTGCTTCTCTTCCCCTCTCTACCTCTTCCTTCTTTTTTTACACGTCTTGCTAAATACCTGTCTCTAGGCTATAAATTCAAAGCCAGCTCTCGTTTTAGAGGGGTGGGTCTCTAATTTCGTGGTTGAAAAAGCGTGAAAACGCACAAAAGAAAAGTTGACGCTGTTCGAGAACAATAAGAAACTCAGCACAAAATCAAAATCTCCTTGTTCTTTTTTTTTGTAATATTACTGCTACTTCTGCTCAGAACCATAAAAGCCACACATTTCTGGCATACTTTGAAAATGGTTAACGGTCTCTCACATCTGCAAATACCCTATAACAAGGGAAGCAGCTGCCCTAGGAATGCAACCACCGAAAATAAGTCTGAACACGGCACAAACCACCAACACGTGTCGTAAGTAATTCATCGGTCCACACTTAACGCAAAAAATCACCACAAAGTGACAAAACTGCAGGCAATCAGAACATATTTGAGGTTTAATATGTATCATTTTGGACCAATCACGCAGCATTATGGGTGGAGCTGCTCCAAGTGATTGATTAGGAACAGACCCCTAGCAACTTTTTGACGCTGTGGTGGTCAAAACCTTTACATGGAATGAGCAAGCTATTTTACTGTACAAGCTAATTCGGTAGCATGCAACGGAAATGAGTCACTATCTAAAGCACCAGGGAAAGAATCAAAACGAGGGTCTGTTTCCATCTGTTTGAGGGTGGGAGGAGGGATTCGGTGCTCCACCAACCCGGGAAATCCCACTCATGAGGGAAAATGTGACTAATTTCAGGAGTCACACAGAAAGGCTCTTGTAGTCTCAAGTAGGAGGTTCAGATTTTCAGTGTCAGGAGCCGCTGCTGTTCTCTGAATGATATAGACAGACACAACAGAGACACTATTTCATGAAGTCCAGCCAAAGTCACCCAAGACAGGCAGAAATGCGGCTGAGCACAAGAGAAGCCCTGTGTCCGTGCGGTTGAAGTAAATGCATCTCCTAAAGGCAGCGTTTGAAACGAACGTGCAAGAATATGAACAGATGATGCAGAGATTCAAAGAGTCTCTCTGTGTCTCTTTTTATCAGGGGCACAAAATGACAAGCGAGAGTGAGTAACGTGTCTCTTTGAAGTGTGTGCGTGTGAACACAGAGGAATCAGAGGGGTCATATTCCTGAGCGCACAGGTGTGACTGGAGCTCCCTGACCTCACAGACAATCCATCTCTCTCTCTCGGAAAACATGGCTGGCAGACTGCAGGTAGGAATAGAGGATTCTTTGCATTGCAGCTCGGGGTAACGGCCTGTTTGGGCTTGAGCTGGAAGACCTGCTGCTGTCACACATCTGCCTCGGAGCCGATCGGAGACGGTGCTATCGAGAGCCACGAGCAGTGTTTTTATCCGTTTACGGCTATGCAATGAAAATCAGATGCGTTCAAATACGAATGCAGCACCATGCAAATGAATGATCACCAACAGAGTCAGACCTTTTAATGAATCATTTTACTAATCTGACTAAAATAAAACATCCTCGTCGTCATTATTTTTCTACTTATTTGAGATGTGGACTACTTTAAAGAAAAATCTAAATATCCTGAAGAAGCTTGACGATCATTTAGTCAAAAGACTACATTTTGAGCCACTTGAAAGGAATTTGTCCTCGGGTTAATTCCTTAGTCCTTATGCAAGTCAGACAATATCTTTGAGGAGTAAGAGCATGTGTGTACAGGTATCAGATGTGTCTGACTTCAGGCGTCACAAATTAAGCACTATTAAAGACCACCACAACAAAACAGACCAGATACACATTTAATCCTCCAGCTTATGTGCGTGATGTAAAGAGGACAAGGGCAAAGAGTGCCACATTTTGCTGTTCTTTACAAATGTTGCAAGATTCTGCAGACATCAGAATCTGACTTTCTCTGAAGTATGCTTAGGGCAGACGGGACGATGATTATTTAAGCTACCCATTCATTTCTATCATAACAATATCTCTGAGTAAATCAATCAAACTCCAACACAACGTGTACACTATTCCAATGAATTAAAATGTGGTAATGCCACTGAATATTTGATCACACTTTAATTCTGTTTGTGCAATCAGTTAATATATATCATAAATATCCTGTAGCTCATTTGTTAGTTCTTAAATAGCTTTTGTGCATTCAATGTTGTTACAATTTGTCCTCCAAAAACTGATAACGATGATAAGAAAACACACATTCCTGATCCGCGCACTGACTACGAACGCTCAGGGAGTAATCCATCACATCAGGCATATAAACCCACTGCTCCTTAAGACAGGTTCACACAACGACCCTTCCTCTAACAGACTTGTGAAGACATGTACTAGTTTACTCTTAAACGAGGCTGAAACACTTGCAATAGATGTTCTTTTCCGCCCTGTCTCACTCGCACCCAAGCATTCACACATAAACAAAAGACCCTGATTTATGAAATAGAAACAGAGTCTGGAAAGTTACAGAACTATATTTAAGTGTTGGATGGAAACAGAATACTTTTCTAAAAAAAAAAAAAGAGTGTGGGAAAGAATAATAAAAAATTGGAAGTAAAACAGCACAGCTACTGGAACTGCATGAAATAAAATAGTTTGTAAAGCCTAACTAAATGTCTCCCTCTTGTGGTCACCATTCCAGCTGGATAGAGCAGAGAGACTCAAACCACTTCATCCCTTTATTAAGGACAAGGACCGCGCTTCATAAATCATTCTTGCAGAGATGCCGTTGTGTGCCGAAGTTCCTCACAGCTAGCAGCTGTGTCTAAACGTTTTCAGGCAGTCACTTAGTTTCTGCGGAAAATAAAAGCTGGCTGGTTACGGAGGAAACAGACCCAAACATACAGAAGCTGTGAGTTAAGAACAACCCGGCAATATTTTTAGAGTCACTGCGGTTTTGGTCCAGTGAGGCGCACTTTTCCAAAGTGAGGACATGCTGACATGCAGTTTTACGCACATGTGTTCATAGTTAGTGAAACAGCTCTATATACATGTGTGCATTATATAAAGACTACTGTAATTTGTGTTTTTACACTTTTAATTGTTTCAATGAGAGAGAGAGAGAGAGAGAGAGAGAGAGAGAGAGAGAGAGAGAGAGCCTGTGTCGGTGTGTGCAGGTGCGCATTTATTAATATTCTCTTATCCTTTTTATCTTATCTTATTTATTAATATTATCATTTTTTTATTAGTTATATACTCAGTTATATACACATTACAGACACCTACATATTTTCAAAATTAAAATATCACTTATGTTTTATGAAAGCAATAAATCATTAATTATTTCATCAAATAATTATATAATACACACATACATACGCTACAAACACACACACACACACACATATATATATAAAGTATTACATAACCATATTATTTTAAT
>JAUYWG010000056.1:15613721-15624980 GCA_034779775.1 Enteromius afrohamiltoni
ATAACTATATTATTTTAATTATATATATATAAATACACACACACACACACATATATATATATATATATATAAAATAAAAAAAAATAAAAAAATAAAAAAATAAAAAACATTTTTACGATTTTTAAGTTCTGCTCCACTGATTGGTTGAGCTTAGTATATTACTCGTACTATATAAAACTGCATAGCTGTTTTGTCTCGCTCCGAATGGGTTTCTCTCACTAGTGTGCGAAGAGTCAAAGAAAATAATAAAACTAGAGTAAAGTCCAGTGAACACAACTCTCGTGCAGAGCCGCTGCAATATCCCACATAGCCTGTTCTGAAATTAAATAATAATATTTATACAGATAATTACTAAACTACTAAATTACTAAAATTAGGTAAATTGCTTAAAATTCTGCAAATGTTATATCAAATAACACCATTTAATAAATAAATAAATGTAAAGAGCGCACACACAATGTTTATACCCTTGGAACGCCACAACACCCCTCTCCCTCCCCCTCCAACTAAATAACGCGCGCTCACGCGTGCCCGCCCCGCGCCCACACACACAGTTATCGCCCCCCTCGATCGAACTCCTCCTATTCTCCTGAATCAGACGGCAAAAACCGGTGCCTCGGTACATCAGCACCTACCTGCGCAGCACATGCGGCTGTACAGATGCGGTCCGACTTCACCGCAGCTCATCTCGTGAATGTAGTTCCCGCGTCCGTAAATCACATCCAGGCTGAAGATAGCGAGACACGGCGCAGCTGCCGCGGACATGTCACCCGCGCCAGCCATGATGTTCAGAGAAGGACAAACTGTTGCGCTCTCTCTGCGGTCGAGTTTAGTTCCCCAAACTCTGTATCAGCCTCACGCGTTTGGATTCATTTGTTTTGGGACTGAGAAACGAAGGGGCGTCTCACAGGGAAAGCAGTGAAAGCTTTACCTCAATACTAGCCCAACCCATCGCTGAGATGTTTGAAGCTGCGCGCACTCTGCTGCTCCAGCTCCGGCACAAACTCTTCTCCCGGACTGCCATTGAAATGTGATTCCTCCCACATGAGCTATTCGCCGCTGTTACTGATTAACACCATGCTTTTCCTTTCTTTTTTTAATTCTAAAACATTTTTTTATTTATGCGTCTTGCTTAACGCATCCTCAAAACCATGTTGAAGGAGAAAAAGAGACCTAATTAGAAACGCATTCATGAAGTACTGAAGGCTTAACAGAATAGATTGTTAAAAATTATAGCATGACAAATTATACTAAGTGTAAATATTATTTTAGCACTTTTAAACTAAAAACTCTAGATATAAATTAATAAATAATCACTTGACTTCCTAATGATTTGTTTAAAATCGTTTTGTTGATAGGTGTAGATATAGGTGGTAATTCTAGGTAGCTACCGCCCTGGCTAGAGGCATTAAAAATGATTTTGGTAGCTTTAAAAGAAAGTCACAACTCCCATAAATACCGGCGGACAGACCCTCCTTAACGTCATTGTGGAATTTCAATACTGGTGATATATTGTTAGGCAACAAGTCATGTTATAAATTTATAGCAGCAGTTAAACAGCAATTTAAGGCAGTTGAGAAATATTAAAAACAGATTTTTTTAATTTGTCAAATAATAAATGACATTTAAAGCCAATGTGCTAGAGCAGAGACAAAACAGTAAAACAATAAATAAATAATAATAATTATATATATATATATATATATATATAAGAAACACTGCGTAATGAATACAATGAGACAATTAAATATTTAGAATTCAGAGGAACTTCGACTAATGCTGCAACAATGTTTCCTAGTAGATTTTCCAACCGAAATGTGTTTTAGCTACAGGAAGTACTGTGCTTTGATGTTCAAAAGACTGTGTGGCAGTGCAGGCTATTCAATATTTGAATAAGTATGCAAACAAAGGCGGTGCCTTACAGGTGGGACGTGTTAAGCTGGCAATGCGGTTGTGAGATGACCTCACGTTCAATAGAAAGATGAATTCAGAGTTTCACCTATCTATACTTGCTGCATTCATAAGGGCTTACAAAAGAACCATCTCACCAGGGAATTCTCCTTTCAAAGCCCCTGGCGTCTTCATCGGAGATACTGTTTTCTTTAAATCTACTTATTGTGAAGTGGCATACAAGTACTTGACATGCAAGGCAGCGAGAATCAATTATGTAATTTGTGCATAAAATGGATTCGCATATACGGGGCGGGTAACAAATCAGACTTTGACTCCAACCAAAACCCTCAGAATCACGAAGACGACAGTAAATATTGTGATGTTTGTGAGTCATGCGACATAAGAACTTCATTTGAAGGAATTCTTCATAGTTGACTCATGTAGAAAATCTGACTCACTTGCTCTGTACCACATCTGCAACACAGGAAATATGAGCTTTTGTGGTCCTGTGTACGAAAAGCGGCACTTTTACCTCAAGCGTTCGCACAGTACTACAGCGCAAAGTTGTGAATAATAAGCCAGAAACACAAAAAGCGTTCGAAAAGGAAACTTAACCTGATGTTAAATGTATCTATAAAATTCCCGGATGCTTTTCACGGCTGTTTGACTGCAAGCAAAATATGGTGCTTATCTTGAGAGGAGTTGATGGGTAACTCAGAAATATGTGTTGAAAAATATTTGACAGCTGTTTTTGGATCTTTCTGAAGATTAGTAATACTATAATATAGCAAGGTGTGGTCAATGGGAACACTACACTCGGCATCTTGAAAATGTCAGCACCCTCCTAAAGGCTTACTTACAAAAAACAAAAAAACCATTGAGACACTGAATGTAATAAAATAAGACTCCACGATCACAAAGTGCATGCTTGCCTACTTTAAATCTTAAAATCACCTCTTCAAATGATGTTTCAACCACATAAAAAACAAATATATCCTAAAAAAAAAAGACTGTTCAACTTCTGCAAAATTGTAAAATCATGGCTGTTTTTGAAGCCTTTGGGAATAAAAAAAAGAAAAGAAACGTTGCACATTTTTATTAATAAAAAAAAGTAAATATTTATATATCTATTAAAATTAAATCGAATAAAACTTATTCTAAATGGAAAAACAAGCGATATAAATATAATAACTCAGTAACTGGACTTTAAAGTATTATTTTAGATCTGTGCTTAGGGATCACATGAGCACACATCTAATGGCTGACGTGTTTGAGATCTTCGTGTAACTCGCTGGTATGGTACTGTTTTGCTCGTATCCAGGATACACACATCACTCACAGAAAGTAAACTGTGGTGGCACCGTGTGCGCTGCAGAGGAAGAGCGTTCTTAATTTAAACTGGCTATGGTGAACTCCCAGCATAACCGTCCTTAAAACTAAAACGCCACAGCCAGCTGACGTTCAAATGCAACCTAACACAACTACCCTTTACTACGGCCGGTGCATGGGGCACGGAGCATGCTCAATTATTCTATTTGTGCACTGCAACTGAACGACCTTCAGCGATCAAAGAGACCACAGCCGACCTAGATTCAACTGGCACACGACCGAGTCTCTTAAAACTGACAACCTTTTGTGTAATCCTTATCACCTGCTTCTGAAGCGAAGAGCCACCGCTGGCACCGTCACCACAATTCACCTCATAAAACCCCAACCGAGTACACCCAGAAAGGGAAAGTACATATAGTGCAGTGCACACAACCCTGAAGTCTCTAAAGGCTGCGTTTATTAACAGGAATATTGCAACTATTTATTTAAAAAGATTTTTAAATGTAACTTATTATAGAAAGAAAACAACAGATAAGGTCGTGTATTTTCATCAAGGAACATCTAAAACTAAAACTGCATAACACAAACTGGAGTTTCAGGTTTATCTCTTTAAGTTGAGACCACAGGAACATGCAAGCTAATGAGCGCTGCCCAGGTGTCTCAAAGCAATGCAACCTGTCCTCCAGCACAACAGCCCTCATTTACCAGTCAAACGAGCCCTGAGTACATATCTAACACCCAACAACCACACCCAGTCCCGATGGACATCAGAACAATAGTCAATTATGCTGAAAATGTGCAACACAATTAAACTATTCCATCAGAGCTGACTCTGTTTTACATTAGTAAAAAAATAACATGCATTTGTTACTCCACTTGTATCTACAGTAAAGAATTTAAAACAATCACTCGTGCATATAGGCGCAGTGTTCGTATACGCCATCTCTTTAAAACAAATTGAATGAAGGATTAAATTTGCTTCCTTTGCTGAACAAAAACAGGGAGGGATTCAAAAACGCTGCCAATGGAAACAGCACACCGTCGAAAGCAAGGTCGTCTGGGAATGTTTTGCTCTTGATAACGCGAGACGGTGACATTATTAGAACTTTTCGTTATGATGCAAATGACGCGCCAATCAGCAACACAAATGAACACACAATATGTAAATAATGGCGTCAGTAGTTACAAAAGCGCCCCATCCAAGAACACGCCCCTGGACACCGGTCACCTTTCCACACCTCTATCTATTTAAATAGACTGCCAGATAAAGGGCAGGTTTGAAGGTTAGGTTAAGGGTGTGCACCATCAGAAAAATGTCCCTGCAACCCTCACAGTATGATTAGACGATAACAGCTTTTCAGCATGTCTTACAGTACAACGCCTTAGGCTAAGCCTGCAAGGACGACTGAAACCAGGTGGCTTCTTCCAGGCGCTAAGAATAACAATTTACGTTCTCCACATACCAGTAAGACTCTCCTGAACATGAGGAAAAACTGCACATCATTTTCAAGTTGTAGTGTGACACTGACATTCATAAAAATAATAGTTACGTCAAGAAAAGGTGCTCAGAACCACAAAACAAAATACAGGTTATACTACAAACGCCTGCCAGAATAGTAAAACCCAAACTTCTAATGAGTGAGCTTTATGCCACAGGCAGCCCTTCAGAAGACACAACGTCATCACGCACTGTCCAGAAGGTAAAGGGTTAACCCCGCAGTTTCAACACAACACAGTGAAAAAAAAAAACAGAGAGAGAGAGAGAGAGAGAGAGGGAGGGAAATTGAGGGTGTGCTGCACATGTGTGCAGAGAGAGCAACAGCGCGCTGGATAAAAGCTGTCCGATACGATCACAACACTGACACCAGACTTCTTCTAGCTTTAAGTGCATGAATTTGCTTCTTCTTACCTTCTCTGACTTGTCTTCGCTGCATCCATTTCCACACGGCTATCAAGGTTGCCACATGCCCCAAAACCACCAGGGTTGGGAACACGGTTCCAGGAGGATTTGCCGGCATCGGGCCTGGGATACAGTTTGTGTGCTCACCGGAGCAAGCCTTGAGGTGAAAGGTGAGGGAGAGGAGGGGGGAGGAGGCTGGGGGGCTTTAAATGTACCCAGCAGAATACTTTCTCCAACTACGAGCGCTCTAAACGACAGCTGCCCCCCTCCCTTTTTTATTTTTTCTCCCTGTCTCTCTCTCTCTCTCAGTCCGTGACTCAGAGCGCTGGTAAAAAGCGTTTGAGCTTCCTCCACCTCCCGCCCTCCTTTCACAACCTCTCTCGCCTTGACCAATGGCTCAATTCCTGGGTACTTTTCGTTTTTGTGCGCCTCTGAAGCATGCTCACTCACTCCGCTTCGTTCTGTGCAGTCTTATGATTCAGAAGAGATCATGTTTCAGCACGGCAACTACAGTTGTTCTCTTATAATCCATTGTTGGAGCTTTTTTCTCGTCTGCTCGGGCTCGAGTCTCCGTCTCAAGTTAATAATACATGAGTGAGGTTTGTTTTTGGGAGTGCACACACGCATTCATTCGCCCTCAGCGGCTGATAACAGTCTGTATCTACCATACTATTACATAACCTCTCGTTCCAAGGTTTTTTGGTCTGCAATATGAAAAATTTTACTTTTGCACTGGATTATGTATAGTTTAGTGTAAATTCTTGTACTTTGATTCATTGTGTAACGGCACTGTACTTCCCAGCAGAAAATGACTTCCATATGTTTCCCAGCTTTGGCCACATGCTGTAACTTTCCAGACGCCCCCTGCAATCGAAGGGCCCCCGTGCATGGACTTTCGTTTCTAAACAGTGGGAAATCTAAATACCAACAGATGCACTAGACGTCCTGCCATTACTGCTGAACAAACAAAGCTATTATTAAGGACTGAAAACATGAGAACACGCAGAACCAACAACACAATTATTTGCAAATGAGCATTTCTGCAAGTGCTGTGCTTGAGGATGTTATTCCAGAATGTTTGTTTCCAAACACACTGCTCATGGCACACCCAAAGTCATAAAACACACACACTGCATAATCACATTAAAGGTCAAAGTAATGACATTATTCTGAAACTCTTTAAAAACAGAAGCAATGGCCATCTTGATGATTCATGACCAAGGAGCAGAGAGGGAAGTTAAACACTACCGAATAAAGACGCCGCAAATAGAGCCCCCGACACATTAAACGGGACTCATGCTATGCATAGACGAGACGACGAATAGAGTTTAAAAGTGGAAGAGAATCCAGGTCAGGAATGCAGCTATGCAACAACCCTAAGATACGATCACTCGCTGGTTGTAAAAAGTCACACGCCAACACACACAGCCTACCAAGAATCATCATCCATGATACAGAGAATAAAGTATTGGCAGGTGCTCATCTGGAAACTGCTGATGGATAGATCCAAAATGGCGTCGTCTACAGGCCACACCCTGACCTCACTTCCTTTTCCTTTTCACCTGCCATCTATTTCTTTTGCACAAGGTGAGATATTCAGTAGAGATGGAGCAGCTCACAAGCAGAAGTGAATAAAAAAACAGGATACACTGAAACTCAAAATCAAACTCTATGCATTTAAACTTTTATAATACAACAATTGCTGTGAACACAATTAGGAATGGCAAATTACATTTCACCAAAGTTCCCCCAAAACAAGGGTCAGATTTAATGCTCATACGGTGTCTAAATGTATATATAGCCCACAAAAAGTCTTTAGTATCAACCTACCATCGGGTCGAGATCGGCAGCAACAGCAGCAGAGGTTCATGTCGGACAAAATTGGCCCTTCTATCGTTCTCAAGCAAAACACTGACACCAACTGCTAATGTAGCACATCTGACCTCAAGACATTGTATGCTGATCAAATCCAGAGGGGCGTACGGCAGTCAGAAGCGGGGGGAAAAAAAGAAAAACATGGAAGGAAACAGGGAGGGAGAATGAGGATGAAAAAAAAAAAAAGAGAGAGAAAGGGTAGCGGGTTTTATTCAATCCAAATGTTTTCCATTGTGGAAACTGCATCTCTGGAACGGCGGTAAAGTTCATTACACACTTAACTGTACAAACATAGCAAACAGACTTATTTTCGTACTTTTTTGAGAAGCATGTGGAAGATTGACTATGGTGCAAACCCGCATATATAACAAAGATCTCATTGTGTAATGCCTCTGAAGTCATAAAGCAGTGGGTTGTCCCTAAAACTGCTAGAATTAGAAAATAAATGGCAACCTCAAGTACAGGGTTTGCGAATCTGGACTGCCACATAACTGCAGTTCAAGTCTGCTGGGGTTTGAGAAATAGATGTTAGCAGTACGTCCATGTCGGTTTCAAAATCTCAGGGGAGTAGTGGGTGTACCAATAATATTAGCCTTGAGAATGAAATACAAATGGAAAATGTGGTGACTAAAACATTAGCATGCAGACATAAACTAACTGACATCTGATCAAATACCACTGTTTCATAAACAAAAAAAGTGTGTCCCTTTAAATATGCAAATCAAACGTTGCCTACCTTGGCCCTTTTGGATCAAATCCTCCATGCAGGATCTCCCATCATCAATCTCCATTATAGAGTGTTTACTAAACTGAAATCACTTAGAGGAGGACAGCGCTTCACTTTTCCTCTCTCTTACCCCGTTTGTCTTTATTTCACTCAGCAGCCCGCGCTAAAGCTGGAAATACAGTTTTTTGGTCAGATTGAGGTTTCAGAAGCAGGCATGTTTCTCTGCCCATTTGAAAAGGAGAGAGAGAGAGGGGGAAAAAATGAATGGATGTTAATTGGTCTCAGATCTCCCGTGTCATTTATCTGCCTGGGAAAGGAAACTTCTGGAGCAAAGGACGAACGGTTTGTTTTAATATAGCGCACAGCTCCCATGATCACGTATGAATTAAAGGGTTTACATTTGAAGTTTTTGTGGATATATTTAAACAGGAGGGGGCAGTATAGAGTTGAGCAGATGAGAGAGGGGCGTAGCCTGCATCCTGTGCCATGACCTGTGACCTCTGTGTGCTGTTTAAAGCTGAACCAAGATGAAAACACTTCAAAGACAAGAGCGTTTAAAAGAAATAAAGTCTTAACTGCTGGAATATGCATGGCATATAATTCAATTCTTTCAAATAAGGGTTGATTTACTATTTACCCTCTTAAAAGCAAAAGTTTCCCTAGCTCTCCTTTAGACTTTAGGGAGCCTGCAGCACATATCACTTTCAAATAGCGCTGTGGGCGCCTGTCCTTCTGGCCTCATAAATAGTCTGTCTAAGAGCGGCATGAAGATTCCAGCTGCCATTTCGCTTCAATTATGGTGGGATTGATTTGCAACAGGCTCTTTTGTGTTTTTCCCAAAATGCACCAAACAGCTCCTTCACAACAGCCCACAAACAGCGCAATAATAATACGAAAAAATCCAGCTAAATCCAGCGGTTTACTAAGAAAGGAACTTTTTGCAACTCCTGAGTCATTATGAGGTACAGAAAGAGGAAAGCATGATAAGCACCTCCACACGGGGATCAGACACGGACAGAGCATTTGTGAGACACTCTCTCCATATTAGGCCCATCTGATTTCTTCGAATGCTTACAGTAAATAACGTCTGGAAAGGGATTTTGAAGTATTACTGTCACATCTAGCCTCACGTATTTGAGTTTCTTTAACTTGGTATGCCTTTCATGTGCAACAAAACTGGTTACTCATCATTCAGTTCCTCAGAATAGTAAAGCCCGAGGCACATACTGTATAGTAAAAGCATGAATGAAAGGGAGGGCTAATGCAATTCAACCTGTTTATCATATCACTCCTTAAACTTGAACAAGACAGTATGTGTAGTAGACGTGGCAGAGTTCACTTCATCAGAGTTTAGAAAAAAGAAAAAGGAAGCAGTAGAAATGATGGGAACACTTTCTATGAAGCCTGTATGTATATTAGGTTACAAGAGTGTTCTTAAGGCATTATATTAAAGGCATAATGCAATAAAAAATATATAATTATAATACAATATTGAAGTATTTGTGATTTGTGAAGTTAAGAGTATGATTATTTCTAACACACAATGAACACTGTATTAAATGGACTATGACATATAAAGAGGTTTTTCCAGAATTAACAATCTACAGCCTGGACAGTATGTTTAGAAGAGACAAGAGAGTCCAGCACAAATCCTCACAAGGCTGCAAAATTCTTCAGTTATATAGTTTTTAAAACGAAATGTGCAATGTGTGTGCTGGACCAACATTGTGTGGAATATTCTATGTGTTAATGTATTTCTGAGGAGACAAATCATGTTAGGGTAATGTATTTATGAATGCCACACTCGCTAAAAATTCTACATATCCTTATTATATTAGCAAAAACAGCACTGCAACAGCTTCAAAAATAAATATGATGGACTATAACAGCTTTGTGCTTGAAACGGTTAAAAATGTTTAAATGTTATATTTCAAATAGTTATTAAATTTAAGCAATCGTATTTCAATACTGTTAGATAAAGAGCATATACACCAACGTTTATTTTAGGTAGATGAACACGAATGCTTAGTTCATAAAAATAAGGAGATATGTTGAACAGCTGTTTCCTATTCATGAACTATTGGATTTCGAATGCGGCGTTTTAAAGACTGAATCTATAAATCAACATCATATGCTTTATTTACAGTAACAGGTGATTTAAATATAAGCATGCGCCAGAAATAGAAGATGTTAATTACAGCTCCTTGTGTTTCAGAATGCATGAAAGGCAAATGGTGTCAGTGCTGAAAGGACGTTTTTTTGCTTCATCTCCCTTTAGCCGTCGCTATGATACCTTCACACACAATCATAATGCTAATGGATGCTAATGGAAAATACAGCTTTAGTGCTAATCTCTCAAAGGAAGGTTTAGACAATGGTGCCTATGTGTGCAGCATCTGGTGATGTATATGAGGCCTAACTCCAAATGTGTGGAAAGAAACATGGCTTACGGGTTGAAAAAAAAAAAATAATGGAAACATCAAGTTCTCTTGGACTCAAGTTGGAGTGTCTGTTTCACGTCACACATTTAATACTTTGAATAATGCATCTGTGTAAGTGCTATATATCAAAAACGGTATATTTGCATTAAGGGGTAATAAAAGCTGACTTTAAGCAAACTACACACTGCCCTCTGGAGTTTCATGCTGGTTATATTTCAAATACTTTTAAATGGAAAAGAAATGAAGGAATCACTGACATATATAAATTAAATGAATCACCAGAGTACGACAGCAGTACATTTTCAAGACACTCTTTCCTGATTTCAAACACAATTTTGAAATCGTCCGAGACACATCTAGACATCTGCGTCTCATAAATCTGTACTCCAGTGGCTCCAAACATTCCTATTTACCTGCTGCAGCTTCATTGACAGAGAATGAATTATCAGTCACCCATAAAATCTTACACAAGGTTTATACACGCAATCCGTCATCCATTTAAGTCACTGTTTCGAGAATTCAAGTTTCACAATCTGTTCAGATTTCAGATATTTGGCTAGAAAGCAGCACACGCTCTGATTAAAATCCCGGCGTATGTCGAGTTATGGATTCAGATAAACATCTAAACTATCAAGAGACATAATAGTTGACCACCTTAACTTGCTGCTACAATAACTTAATGAACTAGTCTTCATTTGTCAGCTTCAAATCAGCACTATATAGCTTCCTTTAAAGGGGTCATATGATGTTGCTAAAAAAAACATTATTTTGTCTGTTTTGTGTATTGCAATGTTTATGCAGGTTTAAGTGCATTATTTTCTACATGCTGTACATTATTGTTCCTCCTCTAAGCCCCGCCTCGTGAAACGGGTCGATTTCTTCAAAGCTCATCATTTAAAAAAAAAAAAGCGATGTGTGCTCTGATTGGTCAGCTATCCAGTGCACTGTGATTGGTCGAATTCCGCAAGCGTCTGATGGAAATGCTCCGCCCCTTACCATATCACGATGTTACACCAAAACAATCAAACACATTACAAAGCAGTGAGACATAATTACTGATGATCAGGACTTAGTTCTGTGGTGTCGCATCACGC
>JAUYWG010000056.1:15625080-15638115 GCA_034779775.1 Enteromius afrohamiltoni
TCCAGAACATGGCGCCCGCAGCAACACTACAGACAGAATAATAGCTCCGCCTTCTTTCTTTCTGGAAACATTTGAACGTTGTTATGAAAACACATCCCCACTCTGTGACGGAGGCGTTTAAACAAGTCATTTTTAGGGGGTTGCAGAAAAGTCATGACTTTTAAGAAGAATATTTTTTTTGGTTTTAAAACTTTAGTCTTTGAAACTTTAGACATCTACTGTCTACAAATGTCTGGCAGACGTCTTTCAGATGTCAATTTTACATAAATCTAACATCTTAAAGGCATCTAATAGACGTCTACTTGACATCTAAAAGGAGACGTCCAATAGATGTATTGCAGATGAGCAAACAATCTAAATTATAGGTCTAGCAGATGTAAATGCAGATGTAAAATAGACGTCTCCTAGATGTACATGTGCTTTCAGGGTTGTAAGTTTTGCTGGTTAAAGATTAAAAATGGTTGAGCATTGATTTCTCTTGAGAAAGAGGGAAGATTTAGCAAGTGAAAGCAGTCAAGGTTTCTCTCAGAAGCCAAGCCACAAGTAGTGCGCAAGTCCATCTGTAAGTCATTGCCTGACGCTGAAACTGATTTAGGGTGAAGCTGGGTAAACAAAAACCTTGTGTAGTCTGAACCCCCCGAAGAGAAGGAGCTTAAATCACGCTGATCGGCAAAGCCTCAACCGTGCATATCTCATCAATCAACAACAGCATAAAACAATTAAGACACTCTCAGTACAAATAACTGAGCAGCGGTTTGCTGGAGCGCTCACTGCCTGTCATTTCAGACTTCGCACTTATTTGAGCATCTCTTGGACAGTAGCTGCGCCATGGAGTTACTATCACATAGAAGCAGCATTAAAGAGGGCAGTTCATAAAACAAACTGTATGAAAGGACCTCATTGAAAGCCCCTGGCAGATAAAGTGTTCCTAAAACTCCCTTCGCAACTGGCGCTTCTCACGCATTCCAGCGTTTGGTTTACGGGGTGGAATTTATTGCACATGGTTGTTCTCCAAACCATTCAACACACCCCTGCACTCTGACATTATAGGGGAAAGGAAAAGAGCGTAAACATGGGACAATGAGCATGTGAACAAAAAAAAACACATTCACATCTACCAACTTTTTGATGGAACATACAGTACTATACTGCAAACAAAAACTCAGACTCTTTGTCTACTTATTGCGCAATCGTGCAAAGATGAACATATTTTAACACACAAAGCTGTGTAAGAAGACCCACAGGCCATAACAGCCAGAGAGAAACTCCTCTGTCCTGTACTTGTTTTACACAAAACACTTCAGCAAACTGATTTACAGGTACATATTTCTCAACTATAATGCAAAACAAGCATATTTTATTAATTATATGCTACATACACCCCAACCGTCTAGCAATTATCCAAAGACAGATAAAGACAGGTGTTCCTGTTCCCAATGTGTTTACTCTACAGTGTTGTATTTAGCGAACAGCATTACAGAATATACATAATATATCCAGAACACAGACCTGTTTATCATATCAATACCCATTGCAGATTGATATATTTTGTTCATTCTAAATTAAGCACTTCTCAAAAGTTAATTTATCAATGATTACTAAAAATCTGTGTGTGGTTTTCTCTTTTCATGTTTATTTACTAGTTAAATTACAAATATGCATCTTTGCTAGCTACCCTAACTTAATTGAATTTGTATTTAATTATAAAATGGCACACAACCTCGCTGCCTAAAAATGCTTTTAGTACTAATATATTAATTTCACATTTCAGCAAAGCCCCTCATACTTTATCGATTAATTAAGCTAAAATTAGTTTCGGTCTTAATCGTTAAGACGTCCTGCTCAACGGCATCCCATTAGTTCAAAATTGAGAGTGTGATGTTGGTGATGAGAACCTAATATAATCTAAGCAGGAGCAGGAAGAGATCCATGACAACAGGAGAGGATGCAGGAAGGTCTACCGAATGACTAATCAGCCCAATATCCTCATGTGATGGGCGTCATTTAGCCTCGGACGTTGAGCGAGTGAGTCAGCGCCCTGAGAGCCTGCTGGGTGTGGTTAATAACGATCGACTGTCACCATAGCAACCTTACATGACTCAATCAGACAATGAGCAACCACTGAAGGTGTCGGTAACAGCGGGCATGGCCAAAAGTGGCATGGTCACTAGCAACACTGAAAAACAAACCGGCACCGACTTTTTCCTGGAACAGGCACTTCACTGTTTTAAGAAGTAACGTAAAAGAAAAAATAGGATCTAAATAATGACATATGATAAAGTAAGCAGTTTCGAAGCTTTACTTTTCTTCTAATCTAGACATTATCTTTCTAGATTTCCTGGTAATTTCATTTAAATATTATAGTGTGGCATAGTTTAGTAGCAGAAATAGTAAAAAAACATGTATTTAAAGCAATTTAACATGGTAGTTCAGCGTTAGTAATGAACGACGATGTAATTCTTCCTGCACTATTTGGGCTATGGACATGAATCATATTGAGAAGAGATGCAGTTTTCTAAGAAATCAGATGACTTGAGTTATATTAGACGGCCACGAAGCAACCTAGCAACATCTTTGAAACCACCCAAACTAAATTTTTGACGTTGCTTCCTAAACAAATGTCATCTAACCAACACTGTAGTCAAGCATAGCACTTCATTTTGTAATTTTAACACCTTGCAGGAGATGGAAACTTCATCTGTGATATGAATGAGGGGAAAGTTCAGTCAGCAGCTTCACCGCATCACAGGTGCCAGTGTGAACAACTGTATTATGTTACCGCATTACTAAGGCTGGAGATATCTTTAATAAAACCTGACACAAATCTAAGTGCAGGAACTTCAAGTAGCTATGAATGCAGGTGCAAAATGCATAGAAGCACGATATGTGCCCCCTGGCAGTAACGTTACTCAGAACATTTGGTAACTTGGGTGAGATTTTCGAGGGAAGTGCTTCGCCAAAAGGCCTATTAACTTCCCCAAACGTTACCAACGAACAAAAACTTGGAGGCATGTGATCAGATTTCGTAGCAGCATGTAAAGCCGTTTGTGAAAGTAGAATCAGAAACACAATTCATATGACATTTCACAAAGCATCAAAAGTGTTTTTCGTACAGTAAACGTGAACCAGTGCTTAAATTAGATACAGGGATAACAGTTAAAATCACAGCTGAGGATCCTGGCTGAGTCAGATCCTGGACTCCACCAGTGCCGCCCAGTCTCACGAGGACGTCTCTGAACTATTATATGGTACCACGCCACTTTCCAGACCCGGCTTGGCACTGCCACAGAGCCCTCGGCTCAGTAATTCAACTGCCAATTGAGCTGAATGTCAGTTATATAACAAAATGAGGAGGAATTAAAAGCATATGTCCAGGAAACATTTCCAGACGAAGTGTGCAAAGGAGACGTTTCTGAAGGAGATGATTACTTATTCTCATTTTCTTTTTACGAAAACCAGGCTTCAGGCAGACCAACTAATTTGTTTGGCTTTCTCATAAACGTGGATTCTTTTGTTAAAATATCCTGTCAGACACAATTTTTCTTTTAAAGTGACATTGAAAATGATGCTAAAATTTCTGAATTTTATATTTATTAAAGAAATCTGTAAGTCACTGTGTCTATAAAAATATTAAGCAGCACCAACACTGATAACAATAAGAAATGTTTCTTGAACACCAAATCAGGATATAAGAATGAGTCCATTTTACCATAAATTACATTACATTTTAAAGTATATTCATTTTATTATATTATATTATATTGTATTATATTATAGATTAATCACTATGTTTTCTTTCATCAAATGTAGCTTTTGTGAACATTAACGTTAAAATAATTAGGTTTTTGTTTTTTAATAATGAATAAACATCCCTAATTTGGCCCTCAAAATCAGTACTATCATGGTTATATTTTAATATATATATATATATATATATATAATATACAATCACTGCCAAAAATGCTAAGACTAGATTGTTTTTTGTCTTATTTCCAGGCAAAATATCTAAAAATTCTCAAATCAAGAAGGATTTTCTAGACGAGAAACAATTACTTGTCTTGTTTAAAAAAAAATAAAATAAATAAAGCTAAAATTAAATTAAGTGACTTTTTACTTGAAACAATCAAAATAATCTGCCAATGGGGTAAGCAAAAAAATCTTGTTATTAAAAAAAAATATTTTTAATATTTTTTTTTATATTTTGTCTGGAAACAAGACAAAAAATCTAGTCTTAGAAAGCATTTTTCTGCAGTGGTGGCACTAAATGATCACCAAGTTTATGTAGCATAGGATATACATCCTGGGTACTTACTTTATAAACCGTACTTAATGGTTTCAAGTCACATGACTCGAAAAGTTACCCATATTTTTCTCATAACGCTCCTTGTGAGAGAGCTAAACCAACGTCATTCCAGATGTTTGATGCCGAACGTCTTGGCTCTTGTTAAACATTCCCTTCCTTATCAGAGACAGACAAGCTTCCCACACGTACAGCTCAGCAACTTACCTGAAACACAAGAAAAAAAAAACTTTAGCATTTACATCTCACACGCTTACAGACTCGCAGACTAAACGCTCCCCACCCTCAAGATAGTTCTGAGGTGTTATCCCGAGCGCTGACGTATAAACTGACGTCTGTTTTTACAGGAAAAGTTGTTAAACACATCACACAGGACCTGGCCCCTCCGATGCGCCAGCTATTAAACACAGGCAGGGAAGAGAACGCAGAAGAAACAAAAGAAAATCAATCTCAGGAAACAGCAGCCATGGCACGGAAGGTTCCCTTGCAGGATGGTAGTTCACTTTACAACTTTAACCCTCGATTAGACACAATAAACCCCCTGCTGGGCCACAGCTGCACCCTCATAATGAACATTCGGAGCAGGAGCTCCACGTTATTATCTTTGTGTGAGCACCACCTACTGGACACTGCAGGTATGAGATCACAATGACTTCGTAATCACAGCTACCTTAATCAGAAGCAATTTGAAGCAAGATCAGCAGAATCCTCTTTTATAGCCCTTCACAGCCTACGAGACACTTTTAATACTGAGGAGAATCCATGAATCCACACTCATAGCTTTGTGAGCTGATCAAATCAAATGACCGATATGACACGATGAAGCGACTCCTTTTCAGTGTTTCTCTGACGTCTATATATTCTCTAAGCACAGTCGACGGTATTCTCCTAGCTAAAGGAGAGTAAACCGTAGACATGCAGCTGCAGCATAAATCAATATTTGCATCCCCTGATCAGCATCAGAGCTTTCCACAATAAATCACACGCCCATTAACCACAAAATGATCAGCATCAACAGCATCTAGTTCCTCATCTGAGGTTTGTGATCTGTGATGGACACAACAGCCTAGATAAACATCTCCCTGAACTGGTTTTGACATTAAACACTGTGCATCTATACACTGTAAGCAGTTTACATAGCAGCGTGTTGCTGTTTGGACAGTATGGCCCGGTTTCACAAACAGGGCTTAGTTTAAGCCAGGACTAGACATTAGTTAAATTAAGATATTTAAGCAACTTTTACAAAAATATTACAGGGACTAGCTTAAGCCTTGTCTGTGAAACTGGGGGTGTATGTCATAATGGGAGTAACAATTGGCCAGATTTCCATACAAATATTGACATCATTTATCTTCCTATTCGATTGTTATGTGCACAATAAACATGCTTTTAGTCCTGGTGCGCTCTACAGTGGACATAACAGGAAGTCATATTTGGATTGAAATGGAAAATATTTCCATAAATATGTACAGTTTATCACTAAATTAATTTTAGACATCTTTAACGACCTAGGAGAAGGTGTGGTCACGGTGAAACTGGGACATCCAGGCTTAAAGCTGTGAGAAAAACATTCAAATAGAATATCCACTACAACCAGGAGGATATAAAAGTGAAATAACAAAATAGCCAAGGAAGGGTATCAGAAGAGCAGCATCTAACACCACGTTACACAGCTTCCATTGTTCAGCAAAAATAGTGGGAAAAAATGGATGGAACTCCTGAATGCCTGGGAGTTATGATTGTCCTTCCCTGGCCTGTACACACACACACACACACACACACACACACACAGCATCCTGAAACTATTAACTGCACACACACGACCACAAAAATAATTATCTATTTGCAAAGAAAGCATTATTAAAAGTGCTTTGATGAAGATGTTTGTGTGCATGTAAAAAAAGGCGAAAGACAGCTAAAACAATAAATAAAAGCCAGAATGGACTATCCCAGCTCTTTCCCTTAAGCACATCAATTCAACCTGTTAACTCTTTGTGTAACTGACAGTGTGTCATTTGATCTCCAGGTTCAACCAGATTCCTGCACCAGACGTGCGGTGTCTATGGTGCAGCAGTGAAAGAAAACCATTTAGCAGACATAAAAAGGTTTTCTGAAACAAAAAAGAAAGTAGAAGGCCAAAAGCTCATTAAAAGGGAATCTGGGTCTGGATCCAGTGCAGCATTAATCTGAGGCAAGCCAGGGGGAAACAGCAGCATTTGGCTGGTCACTGAACACAGCAGGAGCTATAAATGCCTTTGGTAAATATGAGTGAAAATCTCATTTTTTAGCTTGAGACACACCGGGCTAGTACGCTGCTTTGAGCTCAGGTTTCTACTTGCCCATCCTACACTATATTCTTTCATACACTTAAGTTTGGGGTTGGTAAGAAGTCTCATTTGCTCATTCATTCGGACAAAAATACAATTAACACAGCACCTTTAAAAATCCTTCTAATATACTGATCTGATGCATAAGGAATTTCGTATCAATGTTGATTAATATTTTTATTTCAGAATGCTTGACTTGAAAGAGAAATCTTTTGTAACATTAAAAATGTCTCTACTGTCACTTTTGATCAATTTAATGCATCAGTGCTGTATAAAACTATTCAAGTGCTTTTTTAAAATCTCAAGCAGTCCTTCAAGCAGCCTCCACTTCCATTGATATTCCTGACAGGTAGATCACACTTAGCTCTGCTTTAAGTCTGCCAAGAGTGTGTCCAGCAGAAAGTGACCCCTCAGTGAAGTGGCCAAGTACAGGGCTAGAGGCTGTCAGGCATATTAACTAGGACTGTTTGATGGGGTTTGCCTTTGTCTGCTCTAACAATTGAGAAAACATTCACTCTGGTCACAACAGCTGAAGGCTATCTGGACACTTAGCAGCTCTATTGAAACACACTCGAGACACAGCAAGTGATTCATCAGAATAGACACCTTTAGATCACAAATTACTCTGCTTTGGACTGAATGCTCTCTAAGAGAGAAACTAACGAAAAGGAATGTGAACTATTGCAACAAATGACAATGGCTGCCGTTTTTTGCAGTTCTAATATTCACATCCAAAAATAAAAAACTTTCTCTAAAGTCATTTTTAAAAATAAGTTTATATATAAACTTATATATAAAATAAGTTCCAGCTTTGTTTGTTATGGACTTTCACAACAATTTTGTCAATAATGCTTATATAGTCTGAAATGTGGCCAGTCACAATACGATAATAAGAAATGAGTGAGATGCTAGAAAAAATAAATAAATAAATAAAATAAAATAAAATAAAATAAAATAAAATAAAATAAAATAAAATAAAAAAAAATTAAATTAAATTAAATAAAATTAAATAAAATTAAATAAAATTAAATAAAATTAAATGAAATGAAATGAAATGAAATGAAATGAAATCAAATCAAATCAAATCAAATCAAATCAAATCAGGCCATTATTGTTATTTATTATTGAAAAATAATACTAGAAAAATAAAATAAAATTAAATTAAATTAAATAAAATTAAATTACATTTAATTAAATTACATTTATTCAGGCCATTATTGTTATTTATTATTGTTGAGAGCAGTAAAAGCTTTTTGCTTTTCGGCTACTCTAAAATCAGTGTAGATATAAAAAAAAAAAAAATTATTTCATGCTTAAACTTTATTGCGCTAGAGTAGTTTTGTGCACAATAAAATATGAATACATGCATTGAAAGGAAAATAAATTTCTTTCAAATCACCAACTTACAAATAAAAACCATACAAGTATAATATATAAATATAAGTACAAATATAACCAAAGCAAACGTAGTAGTTTGGCATATAGTTGACAGGTTTAGCACGGTTCTGGTTTTGAATTATGACTCAGCACAGTCGCATTTTGAGCCAATATCTTCCCCAATCCATTAACTTTACTGAGCAATGACAAACCACACGAGCTTATGTGAATGTTTTGACTCGAGCAGACTCCAAATGTAGTTCTGACAGTCCTTAAAAAAACACCAACCGAGCAACAGATCAAGAAAACATTCGAAAACAATGAAATCTGTTTCACACTCAAAGCCAGTAACCCAGCACCACGAGAGGCCTAATCCCCGGGTATTTAGAGTCATGCTCCGACAGACAGACCCTTGAATATCAGCACTCAGCATTTTCAGCCCAACCTGAGGAAGACCCAAGATGCTTCAACTACAAAACCATCACAGCAATTCTATATAGCTCCGTTTATACTGTCCAGAGAAATGAGAATGCCTATATACGGTATTTGAAACTTCACCCTCTCTCTTTAAAATTTACCCCGCATCAATTAATATTGAATTACACACAACTACCCAATGAAACGCTCAGAGCTGTGTGTAACGGCATCAGACTTCCTGGATCTCTTGCCATCAAGCATGGCGTGCACCACAGGCAGCTCTATAACGGGAACGAGGGGATCCCAGGCCACTGCGCTGCCCGTTACCGTGGTGATGCGGCAGTCAGCGCACCCAGCATGCCGCATGGCTGACGCAGAATCTCTCCCAGCACAGTTAAAAGCAAGCAGTCGAGCTCCCGAACACAGCCGGAGTTCAAGCATGAGGGGCCCTGTACAAAAGACCTGGCCCTTCCCTTCATAAATAACACGGCAAAGTTGAGGCAAAGAGGACACAATGGAATTCAGAACTTTGCATGCCATTCACACCCTGCTTAAAATCCACTCCAATCCCGTTAAACGACTCAACTCGCTGCGTTTCCGCCAGGATTCGATAAGTACCTTTGAGAGAGGTGATCTCGTGTTGGATGGACCGGGCTGTGTCCATGTCACTGGATTCTGTCAGGCTGGTTTCCTGGGAGAGTGCGTGCGTGCGTGCGTGCGTACGCGTGTGTGTGTGCTGCGCAAGGTCAGTCCAGTAAGATTTCACCAGCCACGCTGCTGCAAGACTTCAGGATTCAGTTGTGTCCTCCTCTCGGCTAAGTCTGCAGTGCTGCTTGCTGACCGTGTGCTTTCTCTGTTTTGATCCTCTCTCTCTCGCTCGCTCGCTCACTCCCTCTCTCACACTTGCTCATTCCCGGTTTGCAGGGAAACTGCGATGTGAAAAGCACCCCTCCCTAACTTCTTCCTCCTTCTCCCGCTTTCCTCCAGCCCATCCCATCCCCCGAGGGTCCCACGGGGTGCCTGAGCCAATCAGAATGCGGGGTAGGTACAAATTGTATCTGTTGATGTAACTTTTAAAGGTGGGAGACAGATGCAAATTGTACAAACTAAAAAAAAAAAAGAGATAGATGCGCAGTAGTGAAATGCAACAGAAAGAGGAGGAGAACGTACAAGTATAGAAAGCGAAATTGAGAGAAATGCACTCTGGGAGCATCTCTGTCTTCCCCTGTAATTTATCTAACCACTGAATTTTTTTTAGCCTGGTGTCTTAACATGATGCTTGGAAATGCTTTCCATTAAAAGATTCTCTTTTAAGACTCATTTAGTCTCCATATTGTCCATCTCAATCAGCAGCCCAATGAAAACATGCTAAAACTGCACATGCATAAACTCGCTTGTGGACTGGACTTTTTTTTATTATATTCCAGTGCAAAATAAAAACTATTAATTTTATCTATGAATACATCCCTTAGATGAATTACTACATCTGTCGCGAGTAAATGCATGCAAAATAAGTTTTTGGTGTGTAGGCTATACTGTGTGTGTGTAAATAAATAAACAAACACATGCATGTATTTATTTAAGTAAAACGTGTTTAGTTTATATACATGTATTTAAAAAAAAAAAGTAATGCACTGAATTCAGAAAATGCTTGCGTATACAGCAGTTATCGGCTCTTGGAAGCCTGTGAAAATAAGATCATGCAAATGATTAAATCATTGATTATCTGATCAATCAGTCTATTACTCCTTTATATAATGCATGAGGCTCCTGTAAAGCTATTTCAATGTGAGAACGACCGCTCATTAATCGCGTGATGGTGATGATGTGTGCGTCAAACCGCTCCAAATGTAGGTGTGATATTAAAATCACTGTTGACATGTAAACACACACACAAACAGATGAGCTAAGATCTAAAGCTGAAAGTGACACGATCCCTAAGATAATCAACAACAACAGTCTCATTAGCATGCTCTACTTTTCATAATGAATGAATAAAGCAAGGGAAACAGGCATAACTCGGCACGTCTACAGTGACTCAGCAAGGAATGCTCTACTGCGCTTCCTGCGATTAATACGTCTGCAAGGAAAAGTCGACTTCTAGAGTCACGCGGCAAAAAAAACAGAGCCACGATGACATCATCAGATCACCTAATCTTCTTTGCCCAAGCATTATTTGATTGTGTTGTTGGAATAACTGATGCGTGTGCACAAAATCAAAGCCAGGACACAGACTCTTCTCGGAGCTAAAACACACACAAACAGAGAAAAGCCCCGCAGAGACTAGATGACACAGCGTTTTGAGAGCAGCCAGGCTGGCCTACTGCTGCTCTCTCTCTCTCTCTCTGACACACTCCCGTTATTCTATCTTCTGTCCTTTTTTGCTTTACCTCTGTCACAGCCACAAGACAGAGCACAAAATGAAGCTCGAGGGGTTCAAGCTTCAAATCTGAACCAGAGGATATGACATTAAGGGCCTCTCGCCTATAAAATGTTTCACACAAGCATTGCTTTGTTTTTCATTTCATGACAAAAACATTTTTTCAAACCAATAAGTGAATGAGAACTGGAACTGAAATGCTCCTGGATTACACGACGATCAATTTATGAACTACCATTATAGGTCTTCTGAAGCCAAATAATAGCTTTCAATGAGTAACGGACATAAACGTAAATAGTTATTCACTAAAGAATCTTCCTCCAATCTGTAATGATGCATTACCAATATTTTATTTGAGAAATATGTATATGTTAAAGATTATATGCTTAAAGGATTAGTTCACTTTCAGATTAAAAATCTAAGATGCTTATGTATTTCTTTCTTCAGTTGAACCTCAGTGGACTCCAAACGGTTGAAGGTTAAAACCACAGTTTCAATGCAGCTCAAACGATACCAGACGATGAACAAGTGTCCAGTCTAGAGAAACGATCAGTCGTTTAAAAAATAAATAAATAAAATGCATATGCTTGAATGCTTTGCATTCAATGTAGCAAACATCCCATCAAGCTGCTGAATGCTGAAACATGTTAATATTCTCATATTTCTGACATCAAGCAGAGTAATCTATTAAGAGCTCGTTTACCGCTTAGTTTACAGCTTTAGTTTAAATTCCAGTCGGTATCTAAAGTCCTGGCCAACTCCACTACATTTGATCTGCTCCAAATGTGTGTTTGCAAAAAGTAAAAAAAAAAAAAAAATGCATGTACCAAATATGTGTTGTACTGCTGGCAAAGAAGCCTGCTTTGCTGTGATCAATACTGCATAAGAGCAGGTGGAGAATAAATATTGCACAGCTGCTCTTTGACTGGTTATTCACAACACTGAGAGATCATATTTTTTAACATACTGGTGCTACAGTACTTTCATGTGATGTATATCACTCTGCATTCCTTATTTATCAAAGATAATTAGAATATTAAAACCGAAGCCCATCTTGAAAATCAAAAGGTTAGTCAAACTGAAAAGCAAGAGATGGTGAGACAGTTCTACTCTAAAACTAAGATTTAAATTGAAATCAATTTTACATCCATTAATGCTCAATGTATCTCCATTTATTTGATCAAAATAGTTGTCCCTGCATCATTACTCCAGTCTTCAGTGTCACATGACCCTTCAGTAATCTTGCTGAGAATATATTGTGTGATACCAAATACTGGACACGTACTTTCCCACTGTCTGTGTTGATTTTGATCCCCAAACTCTTTGACCCGGGTCTTATTTTTGTCACCTCACAAAAGCTTGTAGAATTCAGCAACTTGCATGGAGCTGTTTACTCTTCCACATGTAGATCAGTCATCCTGTCTTCCTCTCTGACCCATCAGCCCACTTCACACAGGGCACTGGCGTCGCAGGGGACTGTTTGGATGGTCCCCATAGATACACGTCAGACAGCAAACGGTCAACAGATACATCATTTACATCTCAAGTGTGGTGAGAGGTTATACTAAAACATGCATTCTTCTATCTATCTATAAACTAAAAGGACATTTGAGAGACATTGATTTCAAGCTCATCTTCAAAAGGTTACACTGTTTACTAAGCAGGAGCTCGGTCAATCTGATAACTAGCATGTTGACTATTTGAACCCTGTCTCTAAACAAATTTCTCAATACAGCCCTAAGTACTGAATAGATGCATTCTGTGCTCATCGATTAAAATGTATTTCCCAATGAGTTATTGAGTCATCAGTCAAGACATATAAACACAAAAACCAAACACTCATCAGTTAACTTCCCCTCGTTAATTATGTGTAGACAGTTGACAAATACCAGAACAACACCTTCCAGAAATCCCCTCAAACTTCTGTTCAACCCTTCACCAAACTCGCTGCAAAATTCATCTTATTTGTGAGTCAGGCTTTTTTTTTTTGTCAAGATAACATTGTGAGATTTCCTGCTGACTCATATTTCCTGCTGACTCGATTTGTTAACTGAACCATAGTACTTCAAGAATAATGTATCAGTATTCACATGTCACACAAAGAATGAACAAGTTGTTTATAGCAACTCATTTTTTAATTAGTTAATGAAAAAAAAAAATTGGTTTATAAACATTATTTTTTTTTGTCTCCCCCCCCCAATAATATGCAATAAACAGACTAAATGATAAATATA
>JAUYWG010000056.1:15642893-15668780 GCA_034779775.1 Enteromius afrohamiltoni
TATATATAATAATAAATAAATTATTATAAATAATAATAAACAATGGGTTTAGGATTTTGTTAAACAAAACCAACAAACAAATAAACAGAAAAAAAAAAAAAAAACAGAAAAACAAATAAATATGTGGCCATGTGGTTTTGACCTGGTCATGTTTCTATTTTTCACTTTTCTTCAGTTATGTGTTAATAGTGAATTTGCGTGCAATCTTTGAAAATCCTAAACAATAGTCCTCATCCAGCATCCTGCCAACAAGAACACACATGGCATTCAGCACAAACTGATACAGCACAGACTGGCTAGCGTGCCACTGATCAAAGCTTGCCTGCGCCTTAGACACATCTGACACACGTGCGTACTGCCATACAAACAGACTTAAAGAGAGTTCACCCAAAAATGAAAATGTGATGTCCATCTGTTGACCCCCAGGGCTTTAGAGATGTAGGTGAACTCAAACAGTTGCAGTCGGTCAATATAATGGAAGTCAATGGGTACCAAACATTCCAAAGCCACTATCTCTAATCCGGTGTGTGACACTGACACTTAGATAAATACATAGTATACAACAAAGATGAATCATTAGTGACTGTTTCTATGGGTCACGATACGTAAAGATCTATATCTGTGTGTCAGCGTCACGCGCCGGATGTTGTGAATGAGCTCAGGACAGTCAGAGACTGTGGTGTATAAGAGGTAAAAAATTATATAAATACTGTTCAGTTTTTTTTGCACAGACTGATCGTTTTGTGTCTTAACACCTCGATGTATCGTCACGAGCCGTAGGGTTTCATTTGGTTTTGTTTCGTGTGTGTTTTTTGGACTCTCAGAGTTTTGGAGCGTTTGGTACCCATTGACTTCCATTATACGACTGACAGACTGCAACAGTTTGAGTTAAACATCTTTGTTAATGTTCTACTGAAGAAACAAGGTCACCTACATCTCTGATGCTCTGTGGGTCAGCAGATAAACATCACATTTCCATTTTTGGGTGAACTATCCCTTTAACCTCCTCTTGCATACACATCATCTTAGTCATCTTCCTTGGGTTTGTAATAAACAGGAACATTACAATCTACTATACAATGAAGAAACATTCCATGACTCAACACAATGAAGTGACTGAGATGTTTCTACAGCTCCCAGGTTTCTTGGTTCAAGTTTATGTGCAGTGTTAGCAGACATCCCTGGTATCCCAGAGACTGAAATTCCACACCAACAGAGCAAATTTTTAACCTAGTGACAACACGTCCCAGACAGATAGCACATTCATTCTTCCTCAAGTGTGCGAGTAATCATCCTCATCATCAATCACTAGCAGGAATGATCAAAAACAGGGGTTCCAGTCCAGGCTGCAAAAAGTGGGGAAAAGTGCTGGTATGCAGAACAAACAAGCTCAAGTTTCCAAAACACACAAGATTAGATCAAGACATGACCATAAGCGCCGCAGTTTTTAAGAAGGGACAATGAACATGTATGTTAACAGACACATTAGGATTTATTAGAAAGTTATACACCCAAAAAAATTCACATCTGCCACCTGCAGCCGTGGTGAAGAACAATACTGGTTAACAATACTGACTACAAAGCGTGTCCATCCATGTGTAAAAGCTTTGCACATTTTTTTTGGACAAAAGCTTTGGACAGTTGATAACCTGTTATCTTTTTGGCATCAGCAAACTGCACCGTATATCATATTCTTGTTCAATTTAGCCTCTGCATAAAATGTATGTTTTTTATTTCACATATATGTGTATTGTTTTAGCACCTTGTTCAGTAAAGGATTTATGCTAATGAAGTAAAATGACTATAATAATGCACTTTTAACAGCACAGTTCTTCATCAAGCGCCTACAGAACAATGCAAAATCCACAATGTAAATCTTTTCTCACGACCTACTTCTTACCATCCTCTTTCTCTCTCCCTCTCAAAAACATTTTCACAGTGCATTAAAAATATTCCCTTTCTATTCCAGTTCGGAACATCGTAACTTCCATTACCCAAACTTTCCCTCTTTAAGACGTACATTCAGGCCTCGGAGAGGAAAAACGCTCTCTGCACTCCCACACGCTACTTTTCATTTTCCACTTTCAGTCCACTCGTTGTAAGCTAAGGTTTGTTGATCGTGTTTTATTGTACTCAAATTGACCTAAAAAGGACAATTCTGTATTCGTTTCTGTTTTTTGGGGGGTCAATGGGGTTCATCTTATTCATCTTATACACATTTTTTAAATCATCCCGTTTTGACGCTTTTTAAGCTTGAAATTGACATTTTAGGTGAACTATCCCCTAAAAAGCTCTGTTGCAAAACTACAGATTCAAGAAAGCATTCGTTAACGGTTCATAAGATAATTTCAATAAAGAACGTATAACATGTTATTTAATGTAAACAGACACACATTCAGAGAGGGTGACTCTGTACCCCAGGCTGGGTTTTCTAAATATAAAGAGCTGATTTTCCCAAGATGATCCACGCATTTCACACAGGAACGCTTAATGACATGAATCATTATCACATTACAAAAAGTAATCCCTCAATACTCATTGGTCGTGCCATCATTAGGAGCTTCATTTCAGTCATGAGCTTTACTCATGGGTGTATTTATGTTCAAGTGGGTGTGTCTCAGGACATACTTCCAGGAAACCGCATGCAAGAAATACTACAGAGATACACATCAAAATCTGTTTAAATCTGTGTCATAAGTGAACATACACTTGTGCATACTCACGGATGTCTGTATGTTCATGTGTAGGCTTTTAGAGACACTATTTTAGAACGTAAGATCATGTTGCATAAACCTGATCCTGGCTGAGGGAGTCGCAGCGATAGAGCTGCTCCATATGTGGATGATCTAAAGGTAGCTCAATTAAAGCAAGGAAGTTATTCAGATCAAAACCATGTGTTTGGCCAGTTATAAACACAGATGAACTTTGCCAAAGACACACCAGTTGCTGTTTACCTTATGTCACACGATTATTGTGCTGAAATCTCACATTATAAACTGAAATGATGAGGTTTTGCTGTGATGGTAATAATCGTATAATTATTCGGAATTATTTTATCTAAGAGTGAAGGCTGGTCCCGACCGGGCTAGCACATGTCTATGTCACGATGTGCTAATATTGGTATAATGCTACACAAATGTTCACGCAAAGAAAGAAGGCGTTACAGTAACGCAGTAATGTTGATGCAGTCATGTCAGGAGATGCTGTGTGTTTCTCTGCGAATGCAAGAGAACTTTATTTGGCTTCTGAACGTAGATGCAGTTAGGAATCACCACTGGTCACTATTGACTTTAATAGTAGGAAAATAAAATACTATGGAAGTCAACGGTGACCTAAAACAGCTTCCGTTGTGCTCACCAGAACAAAGAAATTACTACAGGTTTGGAACTACTTGACAGTCAGTAAATTAAGACAGAATTTTAATTTTGTGGTGAATTGTTCCTTTAAAAATGCTTACAACAGAACAGCACAACCCAGATGTGACAATTTGTGCAATGCATTTTATAGACGCCAGTTTTGCTAATCTAGAATACAAAGAGATGTGAAAAGGCTATTTCTAAAAAAAATAGATAAATAAATAAAACCGACTTTGCTCTCTTGAATTTGACAATCTGGAGCTTCTAAATCAGTGACTGTATGTAAGACTGTAAGTATGTGTAGTTATTAGTATTTGACTGTGCGTGGCACAAGCCATTGAAATGAATGCATTTCACAGCGTAGTGCATTCCATGTCCTGTGTGTGTGTGTGTGTGTGTGTGTGTGTGTGTGTGAGAAAGAGAGAGAAAGTAGAGTTAATCACAGAAGAGTTAAATTAGAGTCAATCTTGTGTACTGCAAATACATAAAAGCACCGTGTCTGTCACACGACTCTGTTCCTATTTCTGGCTTGAACTGATGGTAAAACTAATAACATTAACTATCTTACATTTATTTTAAAAGCTGAACTCGCGATTACGGGCGTTACATTTCTGTTGTGTGCTTTTGGGGTCCGTCCAATCACGATGCACTGTGCCAGCTGACCAATCAGAAAAGACTATGCTTGTCAGAAGGAGGGTCTTTGTAGAAAACAATGCATTTAAGAGAGGCAGGGCATAGAGGAGCTACAACGCATTTGTGTATTTGTTTTTTCAACATTAAAGCATGTCAGCATATTCTGTTACACCAAATACTGATTTGTAAATCACTTTAACTGAAATCATTTGCTTGAAAACAAAATGCCACTCGGCCAAATGCTTTTTACTTCACTAATGTACTTCAGGAATTCCAAGAAGGCTTTAGAGGGGGCTTTGCCATGGTGATATCAGGTAAATCAAACAAGGGTCAAAGGTTAAATCATTCAGTGTGAGCGTGCATACCAACTCAACCTAAAATTTGACAGCACCTTGCATTTTTAAAAGGTACTCCTCCCTGAACACAAGGTCACCTCGGGTCAACAGCAACCGTAAGACGGTCATCTATGGAACCTTTTGTTTGGTTAAGGTTAAAGGACGCACTCCGCTGATCAAACACAGGCTCTCTTACCTGGTAACCATACCACCGCAAAATCAGGCATCTCAACAAGCCTTCCCTACTAGGGTCAAAGGTCAGTTTCTAGTTCGGAGACAGATGTGGTCAAAGGCGTGGGCTGAACGTGATGTCATACCAGCCACGAAACCCGATCCTGCATCTGAAGAGAGCTGTGAATGTTTGATTAAAAGAAACCTAAACATAGGACAGGTTTCATTCTAGCTAAAATTAGTTCATCTTATTTAAGAGACATGTGAAGAGTATCATGTTTATATGTTATAAACAGAAATGATACCAAAATATCCGCTGCGCTGCATTTCTATCCATCAGTACTAAACTGGTTCCACAGCGAGACAAACACATACACCGGAAGATCAATAATCTGGGGCATTTAAAATCCTAAAACGGAATAAATATTAATGTTACAGATTTGATTTGATAAATTATCCACTCTAATTCAATCAGCGTCTTCTCTCTAAATCTGCCTCTTATCAGCAGGTGTCACAAAAACCAAAAACAACAAAAAATGGAAAACTGCTCAGGATCAGTGGATCATGAAACACTCAAACTGGTGTCAAAAAGAGAGATTTTGGAATCTGCCACCGTGTGACACTTCAAAAGACACAAAACATTTTACACTTTATTCACAGTTTATTTTAACAGGTTTGGTATTGTATAGGCCTTGCGCAATCCATCTAACATTTGGAATTCAAAGAGGGTGCAACCTGACATCTGGTCAGTAGGAATGCATACTCAGTATCGGCTCTGATACGGTCAATTTCTGCCAGCTCGGGTATCGGTCATTTAGTATCGGGGACCGATACAAATCCGATACTGCGTATAGTATTCTGTTATTGTTAACAATAAGCTAGAAGAAAAAATGATAGAGCACCATAAACTCGTTTTTTCTGCACTGTACTCCAAGTGTTCTGAAGGCATTACAGTTTAATGTGTGCTAGAGATGAATATTTAAGTTCACGTCAACTCTTCTCTCCTCTGCGTCTTCCATCATTCAGCATTCACACTGCATGTAGTGTTTGTTTACGACTGTATTAGTGCCTTTCGTATTATAATACTTTTGCACAATGAAAGATTATTAATAGCCTAAAAACGTTGCTGCCTCCATTACTGTGCTATATATTTAAATGAAATTTGTTTAATTTATTTTGCTTGTTTTTTTTTATGAATGTATTTTATATATGAATTATTATTCACTTTTATTTGTTCCCCACTAATTAATGTTATTTCACAAAATGTTTAGATTTATTCAATTAATGTGCACGCACAATATTTTTCTAGAACAGCTTTTTCTGCTGAATTATACAATAACCTTGTTTATAAAAGTACTTCTGTCATAGGTTATGATTATATATTTTTTCATTTATTTATTTATTTTTTTAGATTAAGCTAATTAGTAGATTGCGTTTAACACACTAAACAATGATGATCAGGCCAGAGGTGTGGATATTTTACATTTATTACATATAAAAAAAATAAAATAAAAACAGTGCTGGTATCGTATCACATCATTATGGGTATCTGTATCGGAACTAAAACAAATGAAAATGAAATGTAATAGTGCATCAAGAAAACCCGGGTCAAGTAACCTGTGTAAAGTTTGCTAACACTATTAATATAATTACCTGTATCTGGAAATAAATTAAACTTTTTGTATTAACCTATAAGTTGCTAGAGTGCATACATTTTTTTGGAGAATAAGTTGCTTAAGTAAATGTGTAAAATTCTCTGCACCATTAGTTGTTGTATAAAACCCTTCTAGAGGATTCATTCAGACTCAGTATTCCCTGATGTTCAGACTTATGCTGGCCGTCTGGGTCCAGTTCTCCTCTACAATAATAAACTGGGGCGATATTTATAGATCCCTCCTCAGGACCCAGTCCTGCAGACATGGGGCAGAAGTGGGATTATGGGAGAGGATGGTTATACACTTAGGAACATGAGCCATGCGAGGCATTCATGCTTTGAAATATGTATTGCGAAAAAGTCTTCACAAATAAATTCAGTAAAGAAAAAAAAGGGTAAAATAGTGGAATATTACAAATGTGTTTTTTCTGTGATTACAAAGCTGATTTTTGTAACACTATCAATTTAATGCATCCTAGCTTAATAATAGTATAAACTTTTTTATATATATATATAAAAAAAAAAAACTTTGCATGCCTTATATGTAAAAATCAGAGTGAATATTATAAGGTATCCATTATGAAATTCCAATAAATTAGTCAGCAAATCTGCACAAATGGGCTGATGCACTCTCCACAAATAAATGATTGACACTTGTTTCATGAGGCATGTTGTTTATAAACAGTCCCTTACTGTACGATTGAAGACCATGACACACCAGGTGGGTTGAAGACGTCTGAATTAAACAGACCCATCAGCATGCGTTTTAACAGAAACAGCTGTAGAACTCATGCCAGTCCAAAGTTTCAGAGCTACTAGTGCCTCTAGGTTTGGTCTTCTGCAACATCTGTGCCAATCAATATGGAACTGCTTATAACTCGACACCAATGACGGAGCTACAGACGCACACAATCTCAGTCGCACATATGGTGCTTTCACACACGGTCGGTGACAGCGAGTACCTTTATACTTCTCTCTGACGTTCTCGTAGGCTTGGACAAACTCCTGCTCGTCTACTTGAGCGGTCACGCTGGCTGGATCGTACATGGACATGGCCCTGGAGTGAGGTCAGGTCAATCTCTCGTCTGTTTTCCCTTCTTCTCTTCGGACGTGCTTCCCTGACGACTGGTCTGTCAGAACAGACTGGTGTGTTTGTACAGACTCACCCTCTCCAGGCTGTGTGTGTGTGTGTGTGTATGAGTGTGTGAGTGAGTATTCCCCCACAGTTCTGGCTCTCGTTCCAGACCACCAGTACCACTCCCCTCCTCAAGCTTGAGAAATACCAACACACACAGCACGGTCCCACCTCTTAAAGGCATACATGCGACACACACGCATGGACACACAAGCAACAAACTGCTTTCTAAGGACATCAGATCAAGTACAATGAAGCATTATGAAGACCGCCAAAAATATAGATCAGCATGACTGGAAAGGCATGCGTGGGTTAATTCTGGCTGTGACTCTCAGCAGGACCTTGACACTCTCACATACAGTCGGACATAATAACAACAACGTGTGAACATACATACACAAACCCTGGCATATACATGAGAATAACATTATGCTTAAAGGGACAGTAAGACTATTTTCTGTGGGAGAGAAGAAAGCACAACATTTGCACAACAGAGACTTCAAATATTCTAGCTTGTGGAAGAGAGGTGTGCTATGACTTTGATAAATCAGGCAAGATCATAAAACAGTTGAAAGAAACGCTTATTATACTACAACCATACCATTCAAAACACCCCATAATCACCAAATTAAAATTCTAGAAACCAACTATTAGTCACCCAGCACCAACATTTTAGTACATATATTAAAACAACATGCAGCTTTCCAATATTTATAAGATGAAAAGGTAGAACAAAGACTAAAGACACAAACAAATAAGAGAACCAATGGCAGGTCTGTTAGTTGAAATGTATTTTTATCCTGTCGTTTGGGATTATCATCACTACAGAATGTTCATGTACTAAGAAGAAAGAATTTATTTAGATTCTGAATACCGTTTGTCAAATACCTAAAATCAAGTTATGTTCAAAAAAGCTATCCACAGTGAATCTCTTACTTGCATCAGGTCTATTCCGCTAAACAACAAAACTTAAGTTGGCTTATATGATCGCCGTTTAAAAATTGCTTCAAGGCAATTTGCTATTAAATTGCTTTCAAAAGTTCTGTTAGGGTCAGAAAGCTGTCGTATTTCTTCAAAAATATCATGATTTGTGTTCCGAAGATGAACGGGAGTCTTACGGGTTTCCGAACAACATACGGGTGATTAATTAATGACAGAAATTCAATTTTTGGTAACCCTTTAAATGCTTCACAGAGCATTTACATTTTTTACCAGCTCCACGTCCCAGATGAACTCATTACAAAATTGTCACCCTTTTAATGATGTGCAGAATGCAGTGCCTAGGAAAATCCCATCTGCCTGTTTACACGACAGTCGCATTGGCACAAATCTGATTTATTTCCACATATGAACCAGGCCTGAAACCGATCTAAAAATATCAGAAAGCATGCATTTTTTCCCCGTTTACACTGTCATGGAACAGATCCGATCTGTGTCACATACATGCAAAAAATCTGAATTGGGTCAGAAAGTGAAAACAAGGCCTAAGTAATAACTAGGGATGTAACGGTATACCGTCATACCGCAATATCAAATTTTTTCGATACTACCGTGGACGCATGACTCGATAAAACGATAGGTCTTCTGAGAAAAGTTTGCTCAGGCGAATGGAGCGAACGGGAGGTAGCGGGAACTACAATTCCCATCCCCTTGGTGACATTTAAACCTTAACAGTACAATATGTTTGTGTGTGTGAGTGTGTTTTGAGAGCGTGACAGTGATTAAATAAGTAGAGAGAGTGAGTGGGAAAAGGAAAGAGGAGGAAAAAAGCCTTTTTGTACGATGCATGTCCTGCAGCCTATCTCAGAAGGAAATGGAAAAGCTTCCTGAGATGAAGACGGGGTTAGAGGAAGTCAACTTTTATCACTTGAAAAAGCAATTAGCTTTTAAAGAATGAAGTGGGTGCGAGATGCAATTCTGCTCCCCTATCTAAAAACGAAGTCAAGCTGGTAGCAGCTATGTTTGACGATTCACAGCCATCTTAAAAACCCCTAACGGTCTCAAGGGGGCAAACCTACCCCTTACCAGAAGAAATCCCCTACACCAGATGGGCCCTCATTAAGAGCATTCCCGAGGTGGCCACGATCCATAAACCCGTCCGCTCTTTTCCAAACCCCTGGATAATGCTTGTCAGTATTTGACATTTTTAATGTCTCTGAGAAACTCTTTCTTCAACTACTGCAAATATTTTGGCTTCGGGAGCTATGAAATGTCAAAATAAATACTGCTGACTATGCACACGCTTATATAAGAGAAGTGAGTATATTTCTGGAAAAAAAAAAGCGTAAATCCTGATCACATCTCCCTTGCTGCTTTGGAAAATGCCATGTTATAAACTCTTGTGAACTATTGTGATATATGTGCGCAGAACACCAAGTGTGGAATAAAAACAGAAAGTGCCTGATTAATCAAGAGATTGGATATATGCCCTTAAATATTTCAAATGGATTATGCACAAATCATAGCTACTTCATCAAAACTAGATTTATTACATGCGCTGAAGAAAATACCTCACTGATAGGATGCCAGTGTGCTGCTGTGTGGCTGAATTTTTTTTCCTGTGTTCCTAAGGTAGTTTGGGTTGATGCTCAGTGGAGCGAGTTAAAAGTAAAAACACGTGTCTATTTTCAAGAGTACAGCAGCATCTCAACACATCTATACTCTCAGATCAATGACCACATGACACTAATGTCTTTACAGCAGCAGGACAGATGTCTTTTTAATCTTGGTCTACGTGATCAGTATCACCCGAACTCTGCATGATTTGTTTGCTGTTCAATCCAAATTGTTCAATCCAAAACACATTTCTCAGGTATTTTTGTTACTACTGACACCATGTGGTGGTGGTAGGACTAACATCTGGGGGATTTAGGACTATAAAATGTTTAAAAATAGAATTGTGCCACCATCTTCTTTATTGACTGCCAAGAACGTTACACTTGCATCAATTCAATTAACCTGGACTATAGGTCATCTACTGGTCGATTTAAACCAATATTGCTCATTGATTGACTTGCTTGGATATGCTTTTGTGGCATGGCATATCATCACTGTATGAAAATATAAAGATAACTGAAAGAATAGAAGGTCATGTGCTTGACTATCTAAAATATCTGTAAATAATTCACTGGACTTTTTGAGGTCTGAGGCATGTGGAATCAGCTTTGTGCTATTTATAGTTAATGGTGAATAATTGATTCATCCTGGTGTGGTCAAGAACTTTCTGGAACCAACAATGTGAAAATGTTCAGCACTAGACTAAACTACAAACTGCAAGATAGCAGTCTGTCACACTGCACTATATCTACACGCTGATTAAATTCTTCGCGACATACATGCAGATCGTACTGGTTCCTGTGAGGAGTAACTGGTAATCAGTGACGGCACGGAGGAAAGACTGAGAAAGATGCTGAATTCCTTCCATCAACGCCTCATGAGAATTACTAGATCTGAATGCATTTGAATGTAAAGACGAAAAAGTTGCATGGGTAATGCATGAAAAAAATGTATGCACACAATAAATTAAATGTGCAGGTAGCTGATGTGAAAAGCTCAGTGCTTGCTTCTCCATGAAACCCATAAAAGTCACCTTTCTCTGATGTCTACACAAGTAAAATTCCAGGCATTTTCGAGCATTCTGCAGTGCTCAGTCTAGCCGGAGGCACCTGCAAACGGAGAGCAGGCCAGAAACTCTTTAATAAAGAGCTAAACTGAAGATGTGCTCACTGACTCAGCATGATAAATATTATATGTAAAAGTTGTTTTGTTTTGCCAATATCAAGGGACATCTTTTCGTCATGATTGAGCAGCACTACAATGAATTTAAATTAGGCATTTAGCAGTGAAAAGCAAGCAAGTAGAGATGCTGACTAACTCATTTTCATAGTGCTAATTTACTGCCACAGGAGGGCAACCAAACCTGAATTATCAAAACATCCTGTGATAATCCAGTTTGTGGGGCAAATGTGCCAGACGTGTTTTAGAGTGTCCTGAAACTTTGGATGTGGTTCATCCAGACTGTGCAGCACTATCCTGCCTTCCACTGTGAGATAACCTCGTCAGTGTACCAGAGGAAACTCTACCCTAATATAAAAGATTTATAGCACAGAGAAACCTAACAATCTTCTCAATAATGGCAGTATCATCCCTGTGCGAGTGTAATGCAGATCAGAGAGGAATACTGCAGTCCTGAGACCACACCCTTGTCTAATATTGTGTGAGTGTGTACAATCTGACACACACACACACACACACAATATAACTGCTGTGTCAGTCCTACTACTGCAGCATGGCAGGGTCACACAAACAGATTTACTGCAGGTTACTAGATATAAACAACCACGCAAGCATATTTTTAATTAAAAAACAAAAAAAAGCAGCCTGTAACATGTTTCTGAACATGCTTTTCTGCAACAAATGTTCTACCTGGATTTAAAACATGCATGGATCCAGAAGCATCTGGTGTCACACTAACAGAAAAGGCTATATTAAGCAAACATAAGAAACCAAAAGCAAGCCTGTTTTAAAAACGGCACATCAGGTACCTGCCAAGCAAGTAATACGTTCTTGTGCGAAGTGAATTGCAAGTCTGTGTGCATGATATAAAACTCTATTTGTTTATGCTAACACATTTAATCCTACCGTGAGTGCAGACGCTAATACTTATTATCCATCTGTTAATATTTTTTGTGGCTAAAAACGTCAAGTTTTATCTTACTGAATAAAGTGTATGCCATAGAAGAATAATTTTTGGTTCCCCGAAGGACCTTTTTCCACTATAAAGAACATCTTAAGTAATAAAGACATTCCACAAATGGCAATAAAAAAGGACTGCAATATTACTCTCTGACCTGCAATGCGTATGACTGCCCTCTCTGCAGGGTCCAGGACGTCTCCGGAGGCAGATTTGGAGCGTTTGACGCGCTGGTGTTTGGGGAGGTTCCATGGTAAGGTGTCTCCAGGAAAAGGTGAAGAGCTCAGGTCACTTGCACTCTCCTCTGACGCAGACCGCTCAAGTACCCGCCGGCGACCCCCTGACATGACCTGGGAATGGAGACACGCGAGTGTTAGAGATGATAAAAATTAATATAACGCAGCAGCAAATTGCTGAGGTTGTGGAGTTTGGACTGCTGCTGGAGCTATTTAGAGTCACTATAAATATAGCCCGTCTTTCGTGTATATAATCAGATCCTTAATATTTTCTAAATAATTACGCTGCCTTTCCTCGAAGAAGGTGGAAGACCTTCTCGGAGTCTGATTTGAAGGTAACCGATTACTCAGAAGTTACTAAGGCAACATGAAGGTGTTGAAAAGAGCATGTTTCAGTGGCCCCAAAGAAAGAAAATGAAGGTCATTACTGTTAGTGGATTCAAAGAGACTTCAGACAGGAGTAAAATGCAGGGCTGTGATTTAGAGAGTTCACAAAGTCAGCCAGCACAACTCTCGTGACCTCTGTAATGAATGTGAAAAGCCAGGACCTGCATTTGTTCTGTTTAACACTTCATTTGCATGCATCTGTACCTTACAAATATTCATGGAATTTTAATATGCTCTACCAGTCAAGGTTTGGACACATCCTTTGTGTAAATGCCTAAAATATACGCTCTCAATACAGCCTACAATCAATATTTTGAGATCAGTATGAAGATAGCATTCACTGAACAAGACACATTAAATTTATTAAAAAAGTGCTGCTCTTTGGAATTTTCAAACAATATCTACGGTTTCTATAAATTGCTGCTATAATCACTAATGATAATAATAAATATTTTTGAGCACCGAATAACGCACATTTCATAGCATATTAAAATAGAAACTTGTAAAATTGTAAATTCCTTGTAAATTCATTTCACAATATCAGAATTCTTACTGCATTTTTGATCAACTAAAGGCGTCCTTGGTCATAATAAAAGACTTCTTTCAATCGTTTTTATTTATTTATTTAACGTTTAAACGCTATACTTTTAAACATCTTCCATGTGTGTTGCTTCAGAGTTATGACTACAATTATTCGAAAATAAGTGGGCGTGTCCACGTTTGTGTTTGCCGCTACCGATGATATTACGTAATACTTCAAAGATCACAGTCATGGTTACACGGACACAGTACAGTCAATACCGAATAAAACACGCTCCTAACCAGCTCAGCAGACTGACGGTAAACCGCTGCTGTTTTTTATGTTTCTCAAGCGCTGCAAATGCACCCATTTGTGTAATAAATCCTCAGCGCGTCGCATATGATCGCGCGCAGAAGTAGGCTATTCTCGTCATCATTGCGCAGCAGATTCAACGATGCGGCAAACACACCGAGCATCCTTTAAGCATCCTTTAGACTCTGTTCACAGCCCATCCACGGCATCCAGCTGTTCACCACCCTCCCTTCTGATCTGTCAACACGCCAATGTCTCCGCGTCCCGCCTGCGAATAACGCACAGGCTATGATGCAGCCGTATGGCGAAACGCACCTGCAGTGGAACTTACCGGGGATGAGTCCAGCACGAGCGCGCTCTAGTTGTGAAAGTCGAGTGATTATACCGCTGGATGCTCCGGTGTTGTTTGCCCGTGGAGATGACGGTGCAAAATGCTGTGGATGATCCCAGCTGGACAGGGGAAAGGTGATCTGATCCAGCTCTGTGATGCTGCTGTAGTGCTTCAGTTCCACACAATGGTGGAATGCCACTGGGTGTTCTGCACAATGCAACTATAGATTTGATCTATTATGTGGGGGACAGTTTATTGCCTTCCCAAGAACAAATGTTCCTCTGTTTGATAAAATATACAGTTGTGTCCCCAAAGTAATGCAAATGCATCCTCTGTACTGACTGAAACATTTGAATCAGAAATCAGTGGGGGGAAAAGTAGATATTTCTTTACTAGGCAATAAGTTAAAAATAAAGTTTATCTTGACTGTGCGCACAAAACATGTTCCAGAAAAAACACTGAGCATGACGTTCCTAACAGGCCAAGCATGCCATTAACAATGCCAAGGTCAGAAACACACAAAAAGTCAAGTCAAATGCATAAATGTAATGCTTAGTGTGTAATATTTAGAATTAACAATAAGAATGAATGATTCAAAACAACGTTTTTTTTATTATAAATACAGTTTTGTATTATTTATTATATATTTTGTATATTACAGAATGGTGTGTGTTCGGTAGTTACAATAAACGACACATTACAGAATTCTTTTTAGCATTAGATAAAAGCACAGCCCTTTTCAGTGCATGTTAGCTCAGGTTCATAAATATTATTAACAGATATAACTCGTTATATTTGAATGAAGTATTAATAAATGATTAAATTAACATTAAACTAGATTTATTTGAAAGTATTTTTTGTAGTCAGCGTGTTACAGAATACAAAGTAATCCATAACGACAGATGTTCTAGTTCCATTATTAATTTTAAGATTGATGTATTTTAAATCACACGTTGCTGGCTTTTACTGATACGGACACATAAGTCTGAAAAACAGTGAAAATAAAATACGTATTTTATTATCTGTTTAAGTCTTTAAAGTAAAAATAAATAAATAAAAATCAGTCTAAAATATACCCTTTGGGTCTATCTATGGGCCTTCATGGGACACATCATTACCAGACCAGTAGATTTTCAATCAAAACAACAGGTCTCAAATGCTGAATTACTCCTTTAAATACATGTGATCAAAGGTACTGGATTCACAGTTGCTGATTTCACAAGCAAACATGGCACAGACTCGTCAACATCTTACATAACAGAAGCTTTTATACAGCTGAATGGCTGGTAAGAAACAGATAGTTGTTGCCATTGGCATGGGCCGGTTGAGTGGGGGGGCAGTCTGAGCGCCAGCTCCAGTCTATTGTGCACAATGCCTACTGAAATTAACCCCCTATTGCACTTCATTATGGGTACAGCTGGGTATTTTACGATGTTGGGTGGTCCAGATAAACTGATCAAATTTACATTTCCTACACACTTCATTCAGGAGATGCTTCTGAAACTTTCTAATGTCTATTAGACTAAAGCTCTCCTATATGTGTACTCAGCAGATGTACAGTCTTACGGGTTGTTCACAGCAAGTATGGTTATATATTATATGTATATATATATATATTATTATTCTTTAATGTTTATGAATTACACTATGTTACAGCCCATAACAATATAATAATTCATTTCAAAAGTGTCTTAAATAGCAGAAAATCCTGATTTCCTCTTGTCTGAATTATAGTGTATTTTTTTCCATCATGTTTGAATGTGAAATCTAAATATTTTATAGTACTTTACTTTTGGCAACATTTTATTTCTAAAGGCCCTAAATACTTAATTCTACAACATAACATTTTTTATTCAGATTTTTTAAAAATGTGCTTCTGTTAATTTTGCGTCAACTCTGTTACCAAACCATTTTGCGTTTATACTGGTAGTATTATCTCTCAGAATTGTGTAAGTTACAGGAAATGATGTCACTTTCACTCACTGATAAGATCTGAAGCACTGAAAAGTATCTGTGCTCTCTCTCTGAGAAAAAATTCTAATCTAAAAACTTCTTAGACCGAGAGTTATTCTGCGGTAGTTCAACTCTGTTACCACAATATCAAGAGGAAAACAGAATGTATTACTGATCTCACATTGGGTTATTTAAATCACATTGCCTCTTTTAATCATGTTTTCATTAGTGTCATGTGCTCTTAGCATTTATGACAGCAAGTGGAGTTTTTGGAAAAAATAAATTAAACTGTTAATTCTGTTACACTATTATCAGCACTGTTACACTACCTTGGTAACAGAGTTTGACGATAACAGACTTCTGACACCAAATGTGTATTATAGAATCACCCACACATATAAATATATATATATATATATATACTGTATACAGTACATAATATACATCATACATAAAGGTAGATGAATAATGAAAACATTCCCAGCCAATCATAATCGATCCTGCTTAAGTATTTAAAGCGGAAGGCCACATAATCCATCTTTCTGGATGACATTCTAGGTGTGAAATGCCTTTACAAATGGACTAAAAATAACTTACACTGGACACCGTACTCAAATTGTTTTTAAAAAATGACAATGTTCCTCCCCGAATACCAACTACCACCAATTATCAAGTAATTAGTTAGGAATAGCAAAAAACAAATCGTGGTTAAAAACTACTGGAAATAAAATAAAATATGCCATTAAACACAGAAAGCACTGTTCAAGTTCAACAGTGTTTCAAATACATAAAACAAAATCTTTATGCTGCTTTAGAAATAATGTATATATATATATATAAAATTTGCATCTACTACCATAACAAAAGAGGACTCTCACCTGCTCAGCAGAAGCTGAAGTCACAGTGCCAGCTGCGATGGTGACTTTCAGGTGGCGTTTGTTTCTCTTCCTCACAGCTGTAGAGGGTTTCTCTTCTTTCTCCTCCTTCTCATCCTTTGCATCCTTCTTAACCTCCTCTTCCTCCGACTTCTTCCCGTGTTTTTCCTTGTCTTTCTTCTTCTGTTTCTCTTGAGACAGAGGAGTTGCCAGTTTGATCACCCCGACGATCCCCTCATTTAGCAGAGCCGCTGAGACGCTCTTGTCCTTCGGCTTCTTCTTCCGCTGAAAAAACAGTGAAATCAGCGCATTCATTGGAACACCTACAACTTCTAAGTGTACGCAGGTTAAAGAACCTTTAGCCAAGGCAATTCTGAAAAGGCCCTAGAAGGGTTATCAGTGGGTTTAGAGATTTGGTCGGCTTTTTCTGACACCCACTGCCTGGATCACACAAAGAAGTCCCTATGTGACAGTCTGTGAGCGTGATCGAATCTGTCAGGTGCACAATTAGGAGGCCATTTCTATCAGACAAATACGTTCTTAAATAGAAAGCAAGTGTAAGAACATTATTCTAGCTGGCTTTTATGCCAAGATCTGAATCTGGGCTTTTTAATTACCTAATGGTCATAACCAAATGAGATTGTAGTACTTTTACCAAACACTTAAATCCAGAAAAACTGCTGTGGACTATTTCACCCATAAATGAACAGAAATCACTTGCTCACACTGCAGTGAATGGGTGCCGTCAGAATGAGTGTTCAAAGGGCTAATAAGACATGACAATAATCTACACCACTCCAGTCCCCTATATCCTGGATGCCCCGAGAGTAAGTTTTCAACTCATTTTTGGGTGAAATATTCCTTTAAATAAACACTTTCGGTTTAAGGAGGAGAATGGAAATTTGTTTGGCTTGACAAAATAATGAACAAATGCAAGAACTAAAGTTTATTTTTCTTCCTTCAGAACACATCATGTATGGCTTAATTCATAACTGAACGTCATTGTATCAGATACAGATCATTTTTAAAAAAATAGCATACAAAAAAGACATGCATCATACAAATTATGCTAATGTTCTCAAAACTAACTAAGCATTTCTGGTGCCACCGCAAGGTATTGCACTTCAGAAAAATTCTACTCTTTTTTTTTGGGTTTGTTTTTAATACTGTAATCTGGGTATACCAGCAATACCCAGAATAAATAATTACGACTATCATCATTTTGACCATCTGCTCTGTAAATTGCACAAACAAATCTAATATATAAACTTTATCTGCCTCTTCTCTCGGGCTGTGAGATAATGTCATTTGGATCTGTTTTTCTCTGTCCACTTGGAGGACAGGGGAGGAAACAGCCTTTGTTGTCCTATAACAGTGCAGAGACAAAGTGTCTCCATTCATGCAGACAGAGCTATCACAGGCCCTCTCTGTCCGGGAGTCCATCAAACCCGCGTGAACAAGCCTGCACTGACGACTCACCCATAGACTCTATCATCTTTGTCTTATACAGCAATTACTATCTGTTCATCATTTATTAATTACAGGCTATCAATTATAGCGAAGTTTTTTTCTACTATAAAAGGTTTTAGATCACTGAAAACCTGTGTACCGTGTTATCAAAGGCTTGTTTTTACAATACTGGCCTCTAGAGGCAGCTAGGTGAAATACTAGGCATATACTGAATGGCATTTCTTTTTTGCAGTATATATGCTACTGTTCAAAAGTTTGGGGTTGGTTTCCTGGTTTCCTGATTTCCTTGACAGAAGTCTTCAGTGTAGGCAGCAGAATAGGTTCTATTGTCTTGTTTTGTGTCGCTTGTAGACATGGTGTTAAGATATTTTTGATGATTTCAGAGAGCTCTCTGTCCCTCCATAGACAGCAACACAACTGAAATGATCCAGATCCAGAAACATAGTAAAAACATTGGTAACCCGGCTGAAAAAAACAGCATATGCTGGTTAGGTATGTTTTGCTGCTGGTTTAAGCTGGTCCTTTGGAAGCATGCTAGCATTCCATTTGGAACATATGCTGAGAATTCACGTTCAATTGTATCTGCACACTACATATCTCTCTTTTGTCTGGGAAATGGACACAATTGGTGTTACACGAGAGTCTTGAATACTAATGCACTTCGACAAATATCAGCTGCATTAACTTGATAAGAGGCCGATGACGTACCTGGCTCTGGTGTTTTGTCTTTGACTGTTTCTCCACGGCTGAAACAGAGACACAGTATTAAATTAGTTAAAGGAAGCTCATGTGGAGGATGTGTGAGGTCTGTCCTCCTGATATTCTGAATATAAATGAATAATGATAAAGCTTCTCAGCGGTGTGTCACGATACAAAAGAAAACATTTCATAAGGAGGTTCGTGCATTCGTTTTTTGGAGGTAAAAACATGTATATATAAACACCAGAGTGTGTGTAGCTGTCACAACCCCTGTTAGTCATTCAAACAGCAAGTCAGAGCCTGCTTTGAACCTTGACCCCAGATCTGTGAAGAAACTAGTTGTGTGAACTGATTCTTCAGCTCTTTCATGCTTAAATGCATTTTTTTTTTTTTTAACACATTCTGCGTTTATGGAAATCTAGGAGAATGTGTTTCATTTATTCAAAGAACATACAATTGAAAAGATTTAACAACCTTCTCGAAATAACTTTCTCAAGTGGCTCTTAAAAAAAAAAAAAAAAAGCCAAAATCTGCACAGGCTGCCATTGCATAACATCCCACAGGACATTTAATTTAGGGATACTGCTAGACAAATAGTAAACTGTGATTTGAAGATTCAAAACGCCCCTTCAGATGACGTCAAATGACCGAACAACCACTTTTCCATGCTGTGCCCACTAAAAACAGCCAGTCATGAAAACCACTTTTGTTTCCACTGCAAAAACATAGGGTTTTTTTCCCCTTAAACTCTCTGTATCTACTGCAGATCCAGAAAGAGCTGAGGAACATCAGCAGGAGCTGATTCCAGGTCAGTTTGAGTGAGAATAAAAGCAGCCGTGTTACCTGAGAGGTATCTCTCCAGAGGGGAGGTGGAGCTTTGGCTTCCCCAGCAGCAGAAGAACAAGCTCCAGACCAGGACGGTGGCCAGTACCAGCACAATCACCCAGAGCAGCCGGGCCAGAGCCGGGTACGCCAGGGCCCAATCTTGCAGCGTGTCCATACTTAGCCACTCTTCCTCTGTGTACTCCCTCTTTCCTCTCGTCTAGCTCCTGTGGCTGCTTCTCGGTGGCAGATGGGCAGCAGCTGTGCAAGGCCACAGCCCACGTCAGCTCTGGAGGAGTGTGTATACGAGGCTGCGCGCTTTTCTTCACTGAGCCGAGTGTGGAATATCCAGCAGCCACTCCCAGGGCAAAACATCTCTCACACATGCACACACACCCTCATTTCTCTCCGGCTCAGAGACCTGTTGGTTAATGGTAGGTAGGAGCAGAGAAATGCACCCGAGGCGATTTAAAGCGACAACGTAGCTCACTTCACTAGAGAGCATGGAGATAATGAACGTAAACAGCGGCCTCCAAATGCGTTTTGGACACTTGAGTCACACTTACAAAAAAGATCTCGATGGGAACTGATTGCATACAACCACTAAAAAAAGACTGAGATTAGTCATTGCTTAAACGGCTGAGAAAAGCGAAGTTAGTTCTGAGAAGGTCTCTAGAATTATATTCACACTTTAAAGTGTGACAGCTGTGGCTATGAAGCAATGTTCTTGTTCCCATTATAAACTGGATTTGATGCTTATACTGTATACTGTGCGTCAAAAGTTTGGAATAATTAGCGAATACAACTTTTTAAAGAAATTATTACATTTATACAATACAGAATTAATTTGATGAAAAATTACATTAACATCAACATTATTTCTATTTTGAGCACTATTCTATCAACGAATTTATTAAATTATTATTAATAACTGGTGCAAATTGAGAATGACTTCAGAAAGATCATGGCTGCTTAAAATTCTATTTTCATTTTTAAAGTCTTGTATCAATATAACACTGTTCTTTTGAATTGTTGTAATGCCTCACAGCGGATTTGCTGAGTCTTCGTGAGCATAAGCCAATTAATCGTAACTATTCCAAGCTTTTTTTTTTTTTACCAGTACTGAATACATCACTGTCTGTATTTCAATAAACTGACTGAACTGATCAGCTTCCAGGAAACATGCGTAAGGTAAGTTCTGAACAGCATGTTTTCCACAAGCACTTTGGATAAAATATAAAAATGACTAAAGGAAAATCTGCCATCGAGAGGAAGCTGGTCGTTTATGAGTCACAACAGGATCTTTCCATCTCGGTTTGCTTCTTTGACAACACACCCTGTGTTTACACACTCTGGCTCGAAATCACCTGATCCCCCCGAAAATCAAACACAGATGCCCAACATTCCTAGGTTTTGGCTTGTAAACACACAGGAAAATCAAGACGGCTTTAAAAGACATGATGATCAGTCAGGCAGCTGGTAATGACTGGTTTGTGACCGTCTTTGGGTAACTAGCCAGACAGTGGTGGAAAAGTTAGTCACTACTGCCACCTACTGGATGAGACTGCTTGTGTATCTTCATTCCTGTTATACAGAGACTTTTCTGCCTCTATGACTTACGTTCTCACATTTTCTCTAAAATAGTCACATATTAACAAGAAGTTGCTACAGGGAAGGAGCCTGGATAGCTCAGTCGGTAGAGCATCAGACATTTAATCTGAGGGTCCAGGGTTAAGTCCCTGTTCGGGCAGCAGTCTCTTATATTACTGCATTTCATTGGCTATGTACTCTGCACAATGACAATAAAGTTGAATCTAATCTAATCTAATAGATGTTAAAAATATTATTCTGCTTTTTACATATGTTTTTTTTATCATGTCCTCAGTGCAACGTAATTAACTTCCACTAGAAATATAAACCATGAAATCATGTGTTTTTTTTTTAACTCAAAACATTTTAAAAATGTTATGGACTAGGCTAAACTTAATCTACTCATACATATAAATCATGTGATGGTATATTTATTTTTGTAGAGTTTACCTAATTTACTGTGTCCCTAAGCTCATTTTCCACCCTGTTAGGATGTACTTCCTGCTTTTCACACTCTTAAAGTTCCACCCTGTTAGGCTATATTATGGAGAATGTTTATCCGATCCAAAAAGTTAGAAAGGTTATGTTCATCTGTAGAGGGTTAGAGAGTTAAATGTTGATCTGTGATAAAATACAGCTAATTTAGCTCCTAAAAATTCCACCCTGTTTATAGACTGTAGAATGTTAAATGAATAGAGTGCAGAGCTTGGCTTGTGTTCCATATAATTAAACATGTCACTATTTTGGTAGAATGTAAAAAACATGAAAACCAAAAATTATGAACCCAAAATATTACCGGATACCAGGAATGACCCTATTACTAAAATAGTATCACTATCGACTTGATACAGCGTGCCCACACTTTATAACCAAAGATATCATTAAAGCCTTTTTTGTTCATTTTTGATTGCATACATTTCTTTTATCATTAATTAGAAAATTGGTCTTAAAAGAAGTAGATCCTAACCAATGAAATGCTGTTGAAGAGTTTCTATTAACACTTCTAAAGTTCGTGGTCAGTAAAGTTTGTTTTTTGTTTGTTGGAAAGAAAATATTTTGTATTTAGCAAACGTGAGAAAGGGGGAAAAAAGGTTTTTAATAAAAATGTATACTATTTGAAAAGAATTCTGAGAAAAGAAAACTATCAAAGTTTCCAAAAATATTAGGCAGCACAACTGTTAACTATGATAATAATAAGAAGAAGAAATGTTTCTTGACAACGAAAGCCGTGACACTGAGGAAAATTCAGCTTTTAGACAATATTGCTGGTAAGCTTGATGAGCATAAGAGATTCATTTAAAAACACTTGTAAAATTATTATTGACCCCTATAGAAGCCCGTTTTCACCACTGAATAAAAAATAAAATACATTGTTGCGACTTATATTATATTTTAAGAAACAGAAATCAGACAGATCTCTTTCTGGCCTGAAAATAACATTTAATATTCTCTAATTGTGGAAGGACTGTTGAGTTAAAAGTGAAGTGTGAAGAATAAATAAATAAAATAGAAAACACTCCTGAAGTTATCTATTTAAAATGTTTCTGTTTAAGCGGTCTCATGTGACAAACCTCACCGTTAAAGTGCAATAAACAAACAAATATCCTAAAGATGAGATGAAACAACGTACAACTGTTTTTGAAACAATCCAAAATAACACACTTCACCTTTAACCAGTAAAGATTTCCAGAAGTATGTTGCAAGATCCCTGAAAATGTGTTCAGAAACACATTCCCACTGTTTATTGTTGTGTTATGATGCTTAAAACAATGAGAGAGAATGTCCTTGTAGATTACACAGAACTGGAACAATGAATAAACTCCTTCCTTCATACAGAAAACGTAAAAATTCACAGCAGCGTCCCAGATCTCCGTAGCTCCGTCAGTCTTTCGTAAAACTATCCTAATATAAAACACAGCTAAATAAAAAGAGATAAATACTAAGATGAGGTTCCACTGTTTGCCTCGTGTCTCCAGTCTAATAGAAGCCAGTGTCTTGTGCCGCCCAGTTCGGCGTCTAGAAATAAAACGGAGGATCATTAGTGGCATCCAACATGCAGAATATACAACAGAAACTATTTCTTCTATTAAATGTTTTACGTGAATATTTAAAACGGACTTAATTTTAAGCTAAATGCATGATGTCAGTTACTTCTGTAACGCTCAGTGGAGGAAAAAGCAGAGGTTTCCCAGCACACTCATTTCTTGACGGTAATGATTGCAAAGAGGCTCAGCTGAAAGAAAACCTCATTAGCTCAGTCTGCATTGTTAGCTTTGGGTCTGGTACCTCGTTCCTGGTGCTGTGGCTGATCTTCTTCTCGATGTTCATGGCCAGCATCTGACTGCGGAACGACAGGCTCTTGGTCTTTTCGATCACCTGCTGATACGGCGACACGGCGTTGTTTCCCATCACCACGTGACCCTGAGCAGAAAACAATCGTTTAAGCCTTTAAAAGAGCACTAGTATAAATTATTTTATACGTTAATATTATTAATTACACATGTGAAATATATTCATCTTAATTTCCTCAAATAGATGTTTTTTATTTTAGATAAAAAGAAAACAAATGTAACTGTGTTAAGTGCTACTTTTATAATATGGGAAAGAGCGGCTTGGACATTCTGCTAAACATCTCCTTTTGCTTTCCACAGAAAGAAAAACTCCCGTCTCACTCAGTGAGGCATTAACCAGCTATCTTCTTAATATACAAACTCTCAATAAGCAATATATCGTTTATTAATCTGTATTAATGTTATTTATTTATATTAGTTCACAGCACATTAATTAGTCTTCTAATTTTAAAACATATTAGTAAATGTTAAGATTAATATTGAATGCTCTAGAGGTTGTAGTTCATGTTAACTAATAACTAGATTAGGTAGAACCCTCCTGTAAAGTGAAACAAGTGTTACTATAAACATCAGATATTTCTTATGAAATAATAAAATGTTCCAGGCGATGTGCGCCTTAGTCAAACATCACACAAACACAGCCCTCCCCATCGGAGGAGTCTAGCGCGTCTCAATCTAACGGGCTTGGTGTTTGGACATGTGTTCTGCACCCCAGAGCTCGCTCACCAGTTTGGAGTCAATTTTGGCATCCAGTCTGGCATTGCGGATCAGGTTTACGATCCATCTCTCGGCCTCCTCGGGGGTCATATTCAGCTTATCTGCCAACATGCTGCCCAGAGACAGGAAGAGAGATGGGTGTGAGGGGAGGAAAATGAGAAATACGGAGATTGCCTGAGGTCAACAACAAGCTGTAGCTCTCGTCTTCAAACAACAGAAATCAATTGTTGTGATAAACACGAGCTGACGATGAATTAAGCCAGACCACCATCTCATTTAAACGTGAAAACAGGGTTCCTAGCACTTGAAAGAGTCACTGAAATATAGAAACTTGATTTCTTTCAGCTAGTTATCACTTTACTTCCCTAGTTGATTACACCGATTTGATCATTGCAAACATTTTTGGTATTAAAAGTTTTCAAAAATATGCAAATTATGCATGATTTAATCAAAATTCGTATTATTTCTTGACATATTAGAGTCAAAAGTTTACTCTTTACTCGCTCCGTAAAGGAAAACAATACATTTTGAAAGTGTTTGGGGGGAATAAAATGTAAAATGTATATTATCAAGCTAATTATATATGAACAAATCCCTCAGGATATAATAAAGTCTGGTGTGTGTAAGTACTACTGAAGAGAGATACGACTCAGAAAACAGCTTTTAAAACTACGTATTGTAATGGAAATCTATTGACATAAATAGATGAAGTGCTATGAAACGGTGTCTTCTGGAGGTTCTCTTTCATCCAGTCTGAAAAAAACACTTTATGAAAAACCAAAAAGCCCATCATCTCAAATTTGACAGGTACATGAAAAAAAACCTCTTTTTACCTCTAGTGTCTTTCCTTAACTAAATCCACATTAAAAACGATATATTAAATAAAAATCTGTATAAACAAATTAAAACGCAAAACAAGATAAAAACTAAACTATTCATAAAAATAAATAACACTTAATCTCTACACACACTGTCGCAATCTCTGCTGCTTTAGAATGTCTGCTATTGTGACGTCGCTCAGCTTTTGTCAGATTTGGCTGGAATCCATTGATCCTGGCAGCGTGTTGAATCATCGCCGCGCGGTGCGATCTTTTTACAGAGCTAAGAGGATTAGCGCACACTAGTCTATCAGGATTCCTCCTGGGAGGCGGCACTACCTGATGCTGATGCACTGATGGATCCGGCAGAACGTCTCGAAGATGAACAGCCGTGCGTTTTCAATGAAATCCTCCAAGCAGGCCACCAAGAAGAAATCGTTCACCAGAACCTTCAAAAGAATAAAATCCATTCAAATGATCTGCTTTGACAGTTGTGTAAGTGTTATTGATGGTCCACTGAAGGGCCTCCAGACTGAACCTTCTACTCTGTTTAAAATGAACTAGTACAGGTCCTTCTCAAAAAATTACCATATTGTGATGAAGTTGATTATTTTCTGTAATGTACTGATAAATATTAGACGTTCATATATTTTAGATTCATTACACACAACTGAAGTAGTTCAAGCCTTTTGTTGTTTAATATTGATGATTTTGGCATACAGCTCATGAAAACCCAAAATCTCAAAAAATGAGCATATTTCATCCGACCAATAAAAGAAAAGTGTTTTTAATACAAAAAAAAGTCAACCTTCAAATAATTATGTTCAGT
>JAUYWG010000056.1:15675064-15700724 GCA_034779775.1 Enteromius afrohamiltoni
TCGACTGTTTCCAGCACTGATAATAAAACATCAGCGTATGAGAATGATTTCTGAAAGACTGGAGTAATGATGCGCTGTGTCACAGGAATAAACTACATTTTAAAATATATTCACACTTATTTTAAATTGAAATAATATTTCACAATATTACAGTTTTTTCCGGATTTTTAATCTAATAAACGCAGCCTTGACGAGCAGAAGAAACATCTTTAAACACCGTTCAATATCTCACTGACCCCGCGTTTTTGAACGGTAGTGAATATTTTAAATAGTCAAGACGTAACCGGTTACAAGCAAAGCTGTCTTGCGATATACTTTAACATAGCTCATTTAAAAAGCACAATACGTTGGCAGTCGTTTGTTCAAATAAATTATTAAAAGCCAAAGCACTCAGGAAAGAAACCTGCTCCTATGTTTCTCCCGAAGGCAGTAATTTCAGTAATTATTTGTTTATATAAAAACAGAAGGATAAAACACTAGCCGTCTCATTAACATAAACAACAACACTTACAAGCACTCGGAAGAAGTAAAGATACTCTGCAGCCCCCGAGTAGTTGCCACACTCATACTGGAATTTAGCGTAACGGTACAGCGTATCCAAATATTCCTGACGAAACTGAGAAAACGAACAGGGAGAGAAAAGCGCCGCTGGAATTAAATACTCAACGATGCATATAGTTGGGTAAGAATAGTCTGAGACACGCTGCAGAACTTACACCATGCTTGTCTGCTAAATATTCAAACAGCATCCTCCCATCTCTACAGGGGGGGGGGAAAGCATGGTAGTGGTGGTTTTACACATCACAGCCGTACACAACAAACAGAAATGATATTTCAAGAAGCAGCGAGTGTGACGACAGCGGACCTGGTGGACTGCATCTGTCTCTGAGTCTCCGGATCTTCGAACATCTTCACAATAGGCTCAGTTTCAGACTGGAGCTGCTTCAGCTGCGCCACCACTGTGGTTCTTTTCTCCCTCAAAGCTGTAGAGGAAAATGACTCGACACGATCTGCATATGCTTTTAATTCAATCTGTACTCGGTGTGCATTCTGGGTAGAAAGGGAAAGCACTCACAGTGAGGAATTTCTTTGTCAGGATAGAGGTTTTTATACACGTCCATGGCAAAGTCCACCATGTTGGTGTCGCTGAGAAGATCCAGCTTCCCTTGGAGAAGTTCTTTCTCATTGTAAATCTGAGAAGAGGGGAAACGTTAGATGAAACAGCACTTGTCTATCTGTTCTGAAGAGAAATTGTGCAGCATGAAAACAAGACTATGTCACAATGAGTTGAAATTGTACAGGTACATAAAAGAAGATATAAAGATATTTGTACACATACCACGGTACGGTACTTTAAACCACGATTAAAACCAGTTAGCTGCAAAAAATGCTTTCTAGGATTAGATTTTTTGTCTTATTTTCTAAAAAAATCTCAAATCAAGAAGTGTTTTCAGGAAAAAAACAAGCTAGTTTTTACTATCTGCCAAAATAATGAAATTGGCAGGTTATTTAGCTCGTTGCTCTTGTTCTAAGCAAGAGTCACTTCATTTTAGCTTGTTTTTTTTCTGAAAACAAGACAGTAATTGTTTCTTGTCTGGAAAATCATTCTTGATTTGAAAATGTTTGTACATATTGGATGGAAACAAGACAAAACATCTACTATAGCTACAAAATAAGACATACTTTACTTTCGATCTGTCAGGAATACGAATAAATACATATTAAATGCAATCATGTCTATAAAAGGTTTAAAAACAGATCATTTTTTTCGAGATCAGCTGACTGTTCGCCACACGTGCTGCTGTCCATTTAGCGATTACTGAACAAATACATGTAACCGAACAATAAAGTAATGCTTTACGTTACTGAAACGTATATATTACCTCCTTGACGGACAGAAATTCCAGCAGCGGGAAAACCAAATGCCGGTCTAGAAAATGCGCGATCTTGGTGGTGAGATCGTACTCCGCCATTTTGGAAATGAAATGAGCCTTACAAAAACTTTATTTACACCCCGAAGAGAACAGTGACCTGCAAGCACTGCTATCCAGAAAACTGAAATTAATCACTCATGCTGTGTTAATAGATGCTTATTGTTTTGTAAAACTTGTCTTCATGGCATTTTATTTGGCTTATATGGCTTTTTTGATGAAGATAGGCTATATTGAGTTCCAAGTCATTCATTTTAGTCATCAAATTATTATATTTGTTTAGTAATTCAAATAACTGTAACTGCCAAATGTAAAAAACATACCTGCATTCACACATTTTATTTACACAATATCCAGGTCAGCAGGAAACAGGAACAGAGCTAGGCTAAAGTAAGCATTGAGAATTGGCTTTAAGCGAGGATGTGTTGTGAGATCATGTCCACAAAACAAGCAACCAAAAAATGCCCAAAAAGCAATTTTCCTATACTCTAAGCAAAAATTAGGTGACCTGTTTTCCATTTCCCAAAGGATTGTGCTGCAGTTTGGCCAGAAGATTTTGTCCTCCAACACTTTCTGTGTAAATGTGCGCTCACTGAAGATATCGGGTTCACTTGCGTGACAAAATATCCAACTTTGAATAAATTAAAATCATTTACATTTGAAGATTGTGAGTGAGTCGAGTGTTTTATCTATTATATGATTGATTTTATAATTGTGGGTACATTTGGTACCACAAAAACAAGTGGTTATATATATATCTTTATTATTTTATTTATTATATACATACCAATATATATACTAATTATTATCTACAGTCCATAACAATATGATAATTAATTTAAAAAGTAATTTAAAAGATATTTAAAGTGTACTTTTTAATCATATCAATGTGTAATCAAAATATTTTTTTTGTACTTTTCTTTTGGCAACATTTGATTTGTTTTATTTATAAAAACCCTAAATAGTTATTTAATTCTACAACATTAAATTATTTAAAATACATTTTTTTCTTAGAAAAACGTGCGTCTATAAATCTTGCATCAACTCTGTTACCAAATTGTACTTTCCATTTAAATCGTTGGAATTATCTCTCAGAATTGTGTAAGTTACAGGAAATGATGTCATTTTCATTCACTGATAAGTTCTGAAGCACTGAAAAGTATCTGTGCTCTCTCTCTGAGAAAATATTTTAATCTAAAAACTTCTTACACCGGGAGTTATTTTGTAGAAGGTCAACTCTGTTACCACAATATCAAGAGGAAAACAGAATTTATTACTGAACTCACATTGGGTTATTTAAAGCTCTTTTAATCATGTTTTCATCAGTGTCAAGGGTTCTTAGCATTTATGCCAGCAAGTGGAGTTTTTGGAAAAAAATTAAATAAAACTGTCAATTCTGTTACATTATTATCAGCACTGTTACGCTACCTTGGTAACAGAGTTTGACGATAACAGACTTTAGACACCAAATGCAATTATAGAATCACCCGTATGTTGAAATGTATTGCAGGAAGGACCCAGAAACTATGATTTCCAAGGTTATTTCGCAAAGGTTATTTCAAATCTTGATCCAAAAGTATACCTATTTTAATAAAGAAAAAAACAAGAACTCAAGAAGAGAGTGACTTTCTTTATGATGGACATATCATCGTTCTCAGTTAATTGCTGAATTTGTCATGGTCCTTGCTCTGTTAAATGCCACAATACATCTTTTGATGTTTTTTTTTTTTAATCTAGCATTAAATTAAAATATGCCAAAACTTTAAAGAGCTGATTTCAAAGTCGATGTGTCTGAGTAAACAAAAAGGTTGAGTGAACACATGCAACACTCATCTAATCTAGTGCGGCACATTAAAAAGAGTTTTAGACAGGAGGTGATCTAACCAACTCTCTCCAAAGCCGCTGGGCTAATGAAAAATATACTCAAGATAAGAGCACATAATTATAAAATGAAATGATAAAATCTGTGGTTTATTTCCTATTAAAGTGTCATTAGTCCAGAGTGGTCCTTGCCTGGAAAATGCTCTTTATTGCTGATCATAGGCTATTAATTGAGGCAAATTAAAACATATTATGTGAAGATATTAATTTGTTCCCCACTCTTGCAGAGTAAACATGTCCCGTATGAGATTACACTATAGACCATTAGTCATCACAATAAATATTTCAGTTCATGAGTAATCTCATGATAGTCTTCAAGCCTATCATGCAGAGATACAATTTATTGCAGTACTCCTACGTGCTGTGTGTGTGTGCTGCATTAAATCAGAATGACGAGGATAAATCTTCATTGAAGCCAGTGGGTTTTCTACATTACATTAATTTGATTTAATGACAGAAGTTATTTTTTAACCAGTGGTTGTGCTTTGCTTTGCTTTGCCCAGGACTCATGTTTACACTGGACAGTTATGACTGTCCACATGACATGACTGTAATTGTGTAACAAAATAGTTTTTTTTCACAAAAATAAAATTGGAAAAATGTATTATTATTGTTTTGTTGTTGTAAGTTGATTAATAATAATGTTGATTTATCATTTTAATAATGAAGTAATAATAACAATAATAATCATAATCAGTTACAAATTAAAACTCGCAAAAACAATTGTTAATTGTTAAATGTAAGTAGATTAATCTGATATTTATCCATTTTAATAATTAAATAATAATAAAAATCACAATATATATGTATATATATATATATATATATATATAGTGTAATATATGTAAGCTGATTAATCAGACAATATTTGTCCATTTTAATTTATAGGATCAGTCGACAACCAAGCATTTAAATATATATTAAATATATATATTTTTAAGGTGTACTTTTTAATAATAAAATAGTAAAAGAAAGTATTGTAACATAAAATAGTAAACCAGTTTTAATGTTCGTTTCATTACATGCAATATGAATTTACGTCATTATATTACAGTAGTACTCGTAGGCCAAATATATTTACATGTATTTAATATTAAATTCAATATAATATTAGATAGGCTAATTAAAATAAAAATAATAATGTTTGAAATCAACGTCTTTCCTAGGCCTAAAGTGAATTCATTCATGGGGTTTTATTCATTCATTCATTTAAATATATAAAAAAATATATTTATTCATTGGATTTTTTTCATTCTTTGAATGGATTTATTATGGTGCACTGGGGACACTAAATTCAACATATAATTAAATATTATGATGTGAAACAGAAAGATCTCCATGGTAACTCATGGTAACTCAGTTATTCTGATAAATGTGACAGATCATCCATAGCCTTGATAACAGCAAAACATCAGACTCACTTTTAATCGTGCAGCATGAAAAGCATGAGGGGGTGGGTAATTCAGTATTCACAAATTATACGGCTATAAAGGGCTCATTTAGCAGACAGAGCACAGGAGAATAGAGCGGAGACAGACTGATCTGCATCACAAAGGAGGTCGGGTTTAACTAACCTGTAACAGAGCTGTACTAGATAGTCTCAGTGCTGCTCCACCTCATTAATCTCACTTCTGTTTCAACTCCATTGTGGGTATTTTTACACTGGCGATTTTATCACTGCTTCTCAGTAGCACTTTCCACTTTGCCTCATAAAAGCACACGGGTTTGACAGATGGCTTAATTTATTCTGGACAACTTCAGGAGCAGGTTTTCGCCTGTGCTCGCCCAGAAAGTGTGGGCTCAAGATTTTGTCCTCCGGCACCTTCTGTGTGCTAGAGGGGTATCACTGACAGAAGATCATCCTTAAGGGACAAATAAATAATCCATCCGTGCATTTGGTTGCTACAGTGAATAGACTCCTTGGGGGAAAGGGTTTGTCTGCCTTGCTTGCAGATCTCAAAAGCCTAGTGTGTCATGAGTCATCAGCCAAAACAGAGCAGATGTAGGGGTCTTTCAAAAGCGCTGACTCTCTGGCGGTGCAGTCTTTTAATCTAAATCAAAGGATACTGGGTGACATTTTTGATCGAGCATATTGCTATAAAAAGTGAAGGAAGCTGAGTTTGATTTAGTCCTGCTCTGGAGAAAAAATCTCTGTAACTAAAAATGTTTACTGACCTCTTGCATCTGTATTGAGCACATAACTGTGTTTCTGCATAGAAATTCCCTTTGGCTGAATACTACTGACCTTAATCGCAGTAACCCATTGATATCAGACACTTTCATTCACAAAACAAAGGCTGAAAATAACTATTTTTTTACAAGCAGAAACCTAAGTGTCAGTTTAAAGCATTCCCTGCGTGTGTTGGAGGTAAAGGCCAGTTAAACCATAGTAACCACAAATTAGCCATGGTTTTGCTACACTAACCGTACACTGCAGCTGTGGTTGCCAGAATTCGACCGTAAAAAAACGGTAACAAACAATTTAGGTTTTATGGGTTTAAGTTAAATTTACAGTTAAATACCGTAATTTCATTAACTGATATAATGCTAATATACCAACATATTAAAGTACTGAAATCTATTTTCAAGCTGTGAAATACACTGATAAACACCAAATGCAGTGATGATGAGAAAGTCACATGATGAGCCAAAGCCCATCACAAGCAGCTTTTAAATATGAACATATATAGAAGGAGCTCAGAGTCATTCACACAAACACTAAACACCATCGTGATGAGACTCATTACACTCAAATATACAGTAAACATTCATTTAACAACACACAACCCTAATAAACATACATTTTTTACAGTGTATATTTACCGTGGTATTTGTAGTACCACTGTCTAGTCAATATCCCAAAAAAGAGAAGCATTTCAGCATTTCAAAAGCATTTCAGGGCTCCAGATAACTATAAATGCACCAATTAATTAAAATCTACACACAGTAGTCTAGTTTATTCTATCAAAATATTATCTTCAGAGTCTGCGCTGCATTTGTTCTGCATGCAACACACAACAATACACACAACAAAACTGGTTGTTTTATGTGAATCAGTAACACTGCATACAAAATAGTGAGAGGTGTTACCAACTTAACATTTTACATGTATCATATTTTAAATGATTTTTATTTATCCACAGATGCCACAGTGCGTGACGTCCTATTGTGTACATTTCAGTGTCTATAGAAAGTCTACAATTAAGCCTACGTTCACTGTGTTAACTGCAATTTCTTATAGGTATGAGTCCCAAAATATCCTGTTGACACAGCAGCGTGTAACAGAGGCTCAAATATTCCGTATTAATATGCAGCTGAAGTCAAGTCTGTATTCTATTGTGACTATGACCTGTAACCATAGCGACAGTGACTAAAGTAATATTGAAGATGACAATCTCGAAAACAAAGAGTCTTATTACATTTGACTTGACGAAAGTTCAATTGAGGAATGATTTCATCTGTCACATCTTAATTAACCAACGGCAGCTTTTAAAGCGCGGAGGATTTGAGTCACACACAGACAAAACTCTCTGGAGTAGATGTGGTGAAGGACAGATGACACACAGCTCAGATATTGGAACTAGATGTGTGTGTGCAACGCAGAGCAGCTCTCTTGCACTTTGTGACATAACAGACCATTAGTTGTCGAGTATGGTTCACACAGCACAGGTTTTTGAGTTCTGAATATACAGATGAGAGTTCAGTCATAGAATGGGGTTGTCACACAAATATTAATAACTGATAATGTGTGAACGCAACTGCGTTAATGACCCAAACACAGGACTAACAACTGTATTCTGGTGCTGTGAATGTGTATTTACACCATTATCTATTAAACGTTTTGGCTGTGTATTTACAAGACAACATTTTAGGGGCCCACCGTTATGTGTGCAGGAACAACCCTAACCAGGTTTCTTATCCAACACTGTAAATTTACAGTAAAAAAAAAAAACGGCAGCTGTGATTGCTTGAATTCAGTCGTAAAAATACAGTAACAACATTTTAGGTTATACGGTGTTAAGTTAAATTTACAGTTAAATACCGTAGTTTCATGAACTGATATAATGTTAATATACCAACCTATTAAAGTACTGAAATCCATTTTGTAGCTTTGAAATACACTGATAAACACCAAATGCAGTGATGATGAACATGCATAGGAGTCATTCACAAACACCATCATGATGAGACTCATTCAATTCAAATATACGGTAAACATTCATTTAACAACACACAACCCTAATAAACATCAATGCTAAGAAAACACTAATAAGAAACAGGGTTATTTCAAAGAAATGCAATGCAAGGAATTCTGAGAATGTCCGCGGAGTCATGTCTTGATCTGCACTGGATGTGGCACAGCACTATGTTTCAAGTTGCTGACAATAAATGATAAATGGACGTCCCGTTCTTTTTTTTTTTTTTGACGTACTGTAGCTACTCCATAAGCTGGCGCAACTTCCAACGGATTTGGAACACTGTGAACTGAAAACAGCTTCTGTGACACATACTCGAGGTTCAGGGGACTTCGCTTCTTCAGTGTGCATGCTGAGTTGTTTTTGTCATGACATTGAGTAATAATAGATACCTACTCTCAACGTTTTTCAACAGAAACCTGAATTTAATAACAGCCTTTATTTGTCTTTCTACTAACATTTATTTCTTATTATACCTAAATATATTTTATGGTGAAACCCAGCAATGTGCCAGGTCATAAACACTTGCATTTACCTGTGCCCTGAGCACTTAAAAAAAACAGATCAATACAGAATGGAAACTTCTCATCTTCTTGCCTCCAGCATTATTGACAAAGCCTGAGATGAACCTAGCATGAAGCATAATAGCAGCATAAATCAAAAGAAAGTAAGTAAAGCTTTCCCACAGCGAGATTAATCTCACTTTGCTCTCAGTGTTAAATTATGCATCTCGCAGAATTATGGGGCGCAGGTTATGAAGTTCCCCTTCTGATGCAAACGTCCACCCACATGCTCAGCTTTTGAAACTCCCAACATGATAATGTCATGAGTCAGCGCTTTTCATTCACCGCATAAAAGGGAGCGATTTGCACATATTGTCTAACAGTTCACCTGGCCTGTTCATAAAAAGCAGAAAAGACATCACTGTCTCCGATATTGTGCGCCATCCATCACTGTCTAGAGTCCATATGCACATTAATGAGTTCTCCGAAGCAATTCCCCACTTTAATTTGGTCTCTGGTAAACCGTAGAAGCCGTTTCAGGGGGGAAAACATCATTTACGCCACTAGCACTGCTTTGTAATGGATGGGAAACAACCAGCAGAACTTGTTTTCTTTGAGGCTTTAAATTAGAAACACAAAGTTAGACTACGTTAACTCAGCAGCAAACCTCAGCAGTATTGACTCCACAATTGATGTTACACATATTCAAACCTCAGCAGGGTTCTTTCCCTAGCAACAAGGGAAACTTGGTTTCTATGGATATGTGCCCTTAACAGGACAGGAGAGAGAGAGAAAGGGACACTGCTGTGTGGGCGATGCAACACGATCCCAGCTGGCTCTCATTAACTCAGCGACCAATCGTTGCCGATCCATATGTATGCTGCGTAACGACAGGCACAGGAAGTCGACGAGGTGAGCCGTTCACAGACACACAAACGCTCGCAGGAAGTCCAATTTGCATTTTAATGGCTGAAGAGTACTTGCTCTGACATACTTTCTCTTTTCATTGAAATAAAAAGTGATGTGGCTTCGCTTTTTTCATCGTTGATGTCTTTTGTAAGGTACGCTCCTTTTGTTAAAGCATCACCTGACAGAACCCCCAACTCGACTTTTTCTGTGCTGGCATGAGAAAGGTGCCACATCTCTCATGGGACTCATTACCCGAAGAATACGGTTAAAGAAAGGATTCTGGAAAAGGTTGCTGCTCAGAGCCCCTAACATCTTCACCATCCAAGTATGAAAATAGCATCAGCAGAAGTGAAAAGAAAAGCTCGATTTTTATTGACTCGTGACCCACTGAGTTCTGGCATCAATAGTGGAGAATCGTTACAATTAAAGCGCTTCACAATTGCACAGATTTTATTTTATTTTCCTAACTGGCTTAGACATGCTATTGGTTGTAATTAGTGTTATTAAATATGAGCTCTTCGCTTATCAAAACTCCTGTCCCTAAAATAGACAAGTTCATGCTTTTGGATAAACTGGCAGTTTTCACCTGCAGGAAAATAAATCATAACTTGGGGGTGGATTTTTATGAAATTGGGAGGAACCAGCTAAATGTCATAGATATCGTAAATACTAGACATTTTGGTATAATTTCAATCTTTGTACTTCTGCGCAATCTGCTTGTGTTGCAGCGAAGGTTATTCTTAGGGCTGCACCTTCATGTCTTTTTCTAAAAACGTACCATTTTTGTATGATTCACGTAACAATTGGTGTGAAATAATAACATTTTCCTGTAAGATTAGGCTCCTTAGAAATCGTCCATTGGATTTTTATCATGGGTAACTCCATTCCGCTCCTAAACAGAAATGAGAAAATCACTTTATGCTGCGTTCATCATGAAAATGTGGAAATGAAAGCTAGAAATGAATCCTTTCTGTGTTTTCGTTTATCCTTCAGTGACAAGCTAACAGCCTTAGCCTAGTGCTATCTGCTTCCAAAAGTGAACAAATCTGATTTGAAAGCAGCAACATGTAAATCTAATCAAATGATGACTGGCTTGGCTCTTTTTTAGTTTTGCTATTACAACACTGAACTTCTGTGAAACTCTCTGCCGCAGTAGGTTACAGTAATACATCATCAACAAGGCACAATGAGGGTCCCAGAAATTATCTATAGAGCACTGTGCTTTTTCCCCAAGGTGCCTTTATTTCCGCCACCTAATTTGAGAAACTGCTGCTGACGTTGCTCTGTCATAAATTCAGATCCCATTGAAATAAGCACGCCTGCTACATTACTATGCAGCGACCCGACTCTCTGTTTCCTGTAGCCTTGTGACTTTATTCTTTGGTCTTCCTGATACACAATGAGCCTCCGAATCAAAGCGATGAAAGTGCCTTTTCACCGGAGATTTTTCACTTCATGGTCGCTGACTTTTTGTACATTTTATCTTTACTGTTGCTATGCAACAAACTCTAGGTAACAAGAATCGTTTTGTCGAACAGGCCATTAAACAGCACGTGCAGCCAGGAATGTCCAAATGACGAATAATTAGACCAAGCAGTAAAGAAAACAGCAGAATGCATGAGCTGACGGACGGGTCACCCACATGACATATAACTGACAACTCCATCTGTATCTCGCACAGCCTGGACGTTTTAACGTTCTCACTCAGACCAGCTTAGGCCGTTTTTTTATCTGAATAAATAAAACGAGATGATATGTTAGGATGTCACTGCGCCACAGGCAATTTATGATATGGCACAGCTAGGAGTTGTATTGTGTGTATGTGCACACGATGACCGTATCTTTGTCCCTCGAGACGATGTCCACACCCACTCCCTGACCCATACTGACCCTTTAATCAATTTAGCCCCATTTCCTGATGCCAGCGGCCCTAAGTGATTGAGTTATTATACAGAGTGCTGGTTATAAAGTATTAGATGGAGAAAAAGGAAACCAAAGAGAGATGGAGACAGCCAGAGAATGAGAAATGGCATATAAATCAGTTCTTATTTCAGCAGACGTGGTCATGCATTGTTGACATTTCATTAATTGCTATCCACACCGCTGTGTGCAACCTAAAAAATGTATGCGCCTTCCTCTCCAAACCCCCCCCTCTATTAGTCTTCACCCATCTCAAAAGCATAATTCTGAGTTTGTTTTACGGTGAACCGTTAAGCTTTATTAGAACCACAGGTGATGTTAGGAGCATGCAGATTTAATAGCGGCACAAGCATTTGTTTAAACATCCAACGTGACCCTTAAGTAAGTGTTCCCATGCAAACAGACACTCGAGGGGCTGTTAAAACACTCGTGTTTGTGCCGTCACAAAGAAATGGGATGAAAAGAACACTGGTGTATAGTGCTGGTGTATAGTGAGGGATAATCTGATCCGGCCCTCGGTAAGCGTTTCTGATACGGACCGCACTCCTCAGCAGAAGCACCAGCAGAGCCTACTGCTTGCTCAAAGCTTAATGGGTACATTTTTTTTCCCTGACCTGCAACCTGAGGCTTATATGCCGAGATTTTGCTTTGTTGTTAAATTCCTGTGATTATTTAGTTATCTTTATGTTGCTCCAATCCAAACCAAAGAACCGTTTATGCACTGTAACGAATTAAAAGGTTCAATCGATGACCTTAACTTTTAATCGTGCTCTGCAAAACTCAAAAGAAGTCATTAAAATAAAGTCATTCATTGTTTTTCATTTAGACCCAATTGACACACTTTTTCAAAATAAAGTCATTTAACTTTCGGAATAAGTAAATTCCCATGCTTTTACCAGTTTGATTTTAACCTTGTGGAATTGGTTTGTCAATATTAGGGTTAATTCCCTTTACTTGTTTCTGACAGCTTGTGCTTCGGGGGATGAGAACCTACACATTGCTTTTATGAGCCTTTTGCTGCGGTCTGCATTCTGGAATCTGTTCTTTCGGGTCATTACGTGTTATGATGTGTGACTCTAATGGGGTTAGTTGCTATTGGGAAGGAGAAACATAGAGCAGTCATTTCCCATGAGACTCCTCTAGTACGCGGGCTCACTGAAGAGAGAGAAAGAGAGAGAGACATCTGCTCACACATTTCCTACATCCCATGTGCATTAAAAGCACAGAAATTCTCTAACTAAACTAAGCCCACAAAATTTAGTTCAAACCTCCCTGGTGCACACTCATGTTACCTGTGCTGTTGCAAAGCTGTTTATCGTGTGTATTTTTATGCAAATATACAGATTTGAGTGGCTTCAGAGGCATTGGAATAAATCTCCATCCCTCCTGATTGGAGAGAGGTTTTCATACAATGACTGATGATTAAGTCAGCTATCAGACATGCCAAGCCAAGCCAAAAAAAAAAGAAAGAAGGAAAAAGCCTTTTTCTTTTTCAGTGGCGAAATATGACACAAATGTACATTCGGTAAGTTAGTTGAATTATCCTACAACAGCAAAAATTCCCATACTTAAAAAACAGAGGCTTATATAACTGTACTTATAAAGCATGCTGTATATTTACATGAACACATGTTTTGGAAAAATGCACAAGCTCACACAAATATATTTTTTCACATAAACAGCACTGGAGTCCATGTTGGTATGGTGACATTTTGTCCATTAAATGCACTGCAAAAAGTGTAGAATTATATCTTAATTGGATCCTTAAAGTTGAATCATTATAGTCTAGTCAAATTTAGTAGTAATTTAGTAGTTTAAAGCAATATTGTTGTATGTGTTTTACAGTGTGTCAACCTATCACAGTATAACAAAGCTGCTTTGTTCATGTTTTCTTATGGAGATAACAAGTCAAGATGCTCAGCTTCAACTTAAGACTTCAACAAGACCCTCATCTTCATCAAGGGACAAAAGCGAAGGAGCACCGGTCGGGCTCGCACCGCTTCTAAAATTCATAGAGCCATAGAGTCTGGCGTGGTGCTTGGAGTAAGCGAATGCTTGTCTCCTGATCATCTCCCCTTTATACATGGAGATCATTAACAGGGTTGACAGTACCACACCACCGAGTGTGAGGAGGCACAGTCCTGCAATCACACACCTGTCCAGGTGAGCCCCCACCCGTGCGTTCTCTCTCTCCAACCGCTCCATCTCCCGGGCAGAAACGGTATCAGGATTCACCTTGACATCACGTGGGACCGTGTAGGAGATGACAACCAAGGAAATCCCAGTAACTAAAAAGGTAACAGCACCTATAAATCCATAATCCACTGACTTTTCTGTTGGATCCACCATGAAATCGTCAACGGACAGCAGGGAGCATTCCGGCCCGCCTTCTTGGAGCTCTTTAGAAGAATTCCAACTGAAGTTGTCATAGTTGGTCTCCTCTGCTAACAACTGACTGTCTTTATGGTCAGTAAAGTCAGCCACGCCAGGAAAAGCTGTTTCGAACTGCTCATCGTAACATACCTCGACTTCTTCATCAAATCCCCATTCATTGAGTTTGCAGAGTCGTCCAATTGGCAGAGCCGCTGTCCATGGTTCTGAAAGCCTGTTCGCCTCATTAACATTCTCCTCCAGATACGCCTGGCAGCACTCTTCATTGGAAAGAGCCCTTTCATCTGCACACACTGAGTGATGACTTTGCTGGTGTTTTAGGGACCAGTCAAGGTGATCGGTCTGGACAGCGTCTTGACCACAAAAGAGGACTTTAAGATCAGCCATTTGAACTTCTAATCATACGTTCATCTCATAGCATGCTGGCTATAGCATCCCTGCATCCCTGCAGTATGACAAGGGAGACAACCATCTATAACAGGCAATGAAACCATTTCATTTTAAATACAACACAAATATTTTAAGGGAAAAAAATTCAATTCTGGCTTTTAGTATAATTTGTCAAAATATTAATTGCAAAACGGGTACCAACAGAGCTACCAGGTTCTGTTGTTTACTTAACCTATATAACATCCGTAAGAAAGAGATGTGTTTTCTGACCAGATGGGAAGGGTTTGCAACATGCTACTTGTATTGGACGGAAAACGATGACACAATGTATAGGTTTTATGCGTTTCAATAACGATAATTAAAATGTTCCTGTCAAAAAGTGACAGCACTGATAGCTACTTGACATTTACATTGTTTAAAAATAAGTTATACATTTCGAAACTTCTTTAATTCGAAGCAGCAAATATATTGCAAGGTTTTAAAGTCTATATTAACAAATATATTAACAGTACTATTCAAGTAAGGAAAATATTTTCAGCTAAAGGGTGAATACTTACTTTTGATGCGTATAATTAGTATTTAGTGTCATTTTCACTACCGAAACGTTCCTAAAAGTGCGTTTTAATCAATCATCAATACTTGTAAATATTAATCTCAAGAGCTAAACGACGCCTCATCATCAGCGCCGAGAGGAAAAGTAAAGCGTTTCCTGGTTTTCAGTCTCAAAAAAAGTAGTCAGTATGAAAAGCACTCGGGAAAAGCTGTTGCCTGTGTTATGTATCATCTGTTTTGCCGTCTTTTTTGTCACCTTAAACTCACAAAAAATCAAGGCATCGCCTACCTTCTCCAAGCAGCGCCTCGCTGGCATTCCTGCAGGGCTCGCGCTCGGTTAATTAAGCGAAGCTCGTCCTGTTCCACCCGCGCGCCGCGCTCAGGTCGCCTCGACGCTCCGCGAGCCTCTAAGACGAGCTGCACAGACGAGGAGAGACGAGGAGATGAGAGGAGGGAAGAGAAAAGAGGGAGGTTTACTAGTGTCGTGGGGGAAATTAAGTCTGATCAAACACTTTCGTGCTGTTCTCCTCGTAAAAATTTATGTCTGTGACGCACCCTATACAGATTGCATGCCCAAGCTGTGTCCTAAATTAATTATCCCAGAAATGAACATCATTAAAACATTCTTGAAAATGCAATTTAGAAAACATCCGATGACGCAAGCCCCATGATATTAATGTTTGATTGCTTTTTCATAACACAATGTAACAATAGATTACTAAATAATTTAGTTTGTTTTATTTTTGAAATACGTTTCTGTACAGGCACAGATTTTAACGTCTTCTCACCAAGGAAAGAAAACTAAGTGTTTATTTATCTGCAAAAAAAAAAAAAACATTAGGCTATATTGTTGCCTTAGGTATACAAGACAAACAGGTAGGCTTATTTATCATAGGGGAAACTGTCACAAGGTCTATCTTAAGATTTTGAGTTTATTAGCAATATGTGAGACCAGGGCTAGTTGTCACAAATTTTATACTGAAAATAAATTATTACATCAATTCATATACAGTTTTTGTATGTTTGTTTTTTGTTTGAAAGTCAATGTCTGACACAAAGTCATTGCTTCAAATATGCTTTTTCTAGTGTTGTATGTGGCGAAACTGTTTCTACTGACAGGAGAAGGGGCGAAGGCAGCCTCCTGGCGCCTTAAAACCAGTCGCTTCGGGCAGATGGGGCTCGTTAACCTTGGATGGTAGCTCACCCAGGAGAAGACAAACTCTGATTCCAAACCTCCGCTGCCTTGCAGCATACCCTCTCATGGGAAGGCTAAGGGAGTAAACCCTGACAGAAAATCCGGAGCTGGAGTCCCTAAGGTGGTTTGACCTTTTATTGTCAACACCGGCAACTCCTGTGGCGCAGCTGAAGCCAAGTTGTACTGACTTTTTTCAGCTTCACAGAACCCCCCACAGTAGGCACAGAGAGATTACTCGCCCTCCGGCTGTCAACGTCTTCAGGCCCAGTCAACATTCTCAGCATGTATGCCCCAACCCTCTGCACCACTGCCGAGAAGAAAGATCAGTTCTACCAGACCCTGGATGAGGCGATATCCAGGATCCCTAGCACTGATGGCCTTTACCTTCTTGGAGACCTCAATGCAAGAGTAGGAGCTGACCACGAGGCTTGGCCCACCTGCCTCATATGCTTTGGGAGGGGAAAGGTCTACGAGAATGGCCAGAGACTGCTTGAGCTTTTGTGCCACCATGGCCTGTGCATGACCAACACCTTCTTCAAGTGTAAAGAGATCCACCAGGTGTCATGGAGGCACCCGCGCTCCTGCCACTGGCACCAGCTTGACTTTGTCATTAGTAGAAGAACAGATATTGGCAGCGTCCTCCTCACCCACAGTTACCACAGTGCAGACTGCGACACTGACCACGCCATTGTGGCAAGCAAGGTGTGTATAACGCTGAAGAGGTTGCACCATTCGAAGAAGAAGGGGCATCCATGCATTAACACCAGTTGTGCCAGCAACCCGGAGAAAAAACAGCAGTTTATCAGCAGGCTGGAGAATGCCCTCAGCGAAGAAGTGACAGTTGATGATACCATCGACTCCAAGTGGCCATGTTTCCGCGATGCTGTGTATAACTCTGCCATTATCATCTACGTGAAGAAAGAATGGAAGAATGCTGACTGGTACGAGGCCCACTGGGAGGAAATGGAACCCGTGACTGAGGCGAAGAGAAAAGCCCTATTGGCCCTATTGGCTATTGGCTAATTGACTGCCAGGAACAAAGCCCAGCACACCGCCCACCACTGTGCCAACACCTACTGGCTGAACCTCCTGAGCAGCATCCAGGCAGCTGACTATATAGGCAAAGCAAGAGGGATGTACGAGGGCATCAAGAAGGCTATAGGCCCAACCCCCTGCAAGACCACCCCCCCAAAGTCCAACACGGGTGAGATCATCACTTCCTTCCATGGTACCATACACAGCACGGTTTGCTACAATGGCGCAACCTCCAAGTCCTTCCGAGTTAGCAGTGGAGTGAAGCAGGGCTGCGTACTTGCGCCTACACTCTTCGGCATTTTCTTTTCCATGCTCCTCCAATACGCCTTTAAGGACTGCAGCGAGGGTGTCTACATCCATACCTGGTCCGATGACAAAGCTCTATAACATAGCCCGTCTCCGTGCCAAGACCAAAGTCACAGAGGTACTCATCCGTGAGATGCTTTTCGCAGCCTTGAAATCACACACCGAAGACGGACTTCAGCAGCTTGTCACCTGCCTTTTCCATGCGTGCAAGGAATTTGGACTGACCATCAGCCTGATGAAGGCCAAAGTCACGGCTCAGGGCACAGAGAGTCCTCCGAACATCGCCACTGACGGATACACCCTGGAGGTTGTCGAGAACTTCACTTACCTCGGGTCCACCATCTCCAGCTCGCTGTCCATCGACTCAAGAGATCAATAGCAGGATTGCCAAAGCAGCCACAGCCATGGCTAAACTGAACCAGCGAGTGTGGAACAACTCCAGCCTTACTGAGAAGACCAGACTGAGCGTCTACCAAGCCTGCATACTCAGCACTCTCCTCTATGGCAGTGAAACATGGACCACCTATGCGAGGCACGGAAGGAAACTCAACAGCTTCCACATGAGGTGTCTGCGTCGCATACTTCAGATCAAGTGGCAGGATAAGGTCCCCAACACCGAGGTGCTGGAGCAAGCAAACATGAGCAGTTTGCATGCAGTTCTCAGTGAGATGAGTCTCGGCCATGTCAAGAAAATGGACACAGGCCGTATTCCCAAAAGACCTCCTCTACGGTGAACTTGGCAAAGACCAAAGGTCAACAGGGCGCCCAAAATTGCAATTCAAAGACATCAACTCCAACTCATGGGAAAGTCAAGCAGATGACCGCCTAGCCTGGAAGCACACAGTCAGGCAGGGTACATTGTGCGCAGAGGCTGAGCGAAACGAAAATGCCACTCAGAAATGATCCAGGTGGAAGCAGCGGCAACAGCAGCTACAACAGCCATCCACCTTCACCTGTACCAATTGCGGCAGGAACTGCCACTCCCGAGTCGGATTGCACAGCCACTCTCGTCTGTGCAAGTAGACTCACAAGAAGCTACACCAGCATCTCCCGAGACGGATGGATGCCGAGGATGTAACACGTTAAGTTGTCACAATGTAAGCTGCTTATTTTCCAAATATAACTATAAATTCTAAATGTATTATTGTAAATGTATAGTAAATATATAGAGTGTTTTGGAAAGATCAGGACTACTTGTCACAGGGGGGTGCTGTCATAAGATCTATAAGATGTATGTATTATACAGACCGGGGCTAGTTGTCACATATTTCATGCTAAATATGTTTTTTTTTGTTTTATTTTTGATTGTCAGTTTCTGGCACAAACCTTAAAGTCTTGGCTTCAAAAAAGTTGTTTCTGATGTCACTGGCAAAGAAAATATTTAAGATCTTTAGATTCTGGGTAAGCTAGAAGGCTAGTTTTCACGTTTTACTAAAGATTTTTGTTTGTTTGTTGTATTTTAACGTTTTTTTTTTTTTGTACAAACACAAGCCTTGCTCCAAAAAAAAGTTACAAAAATTATAATCTTGTTGTCATTTTAACCATTTTCACATATAGCGGGGTAAGTTGTCACAATGTAACCAGATTATAACCAGATTTTAAGCAAAAATTTTACAGTAAATCTACATTGAAAATGTTAAATATTATTTAACATGTAAATGTAAATACATCAATTTATAACAACTTTTTTTTTTTTTTTTACATCAATACATAAATTGTTTATGGGTAAAACCAGGTAAATTGTTATTTTGTACATTGCATTACGAAACAGTTAAAAAAAAAAAAAAAAAAAAATATATATATATATATATATATACACTTATACACTATATACATATACACTTTTTGAAAGTTCAGCAGAATGACTATGTTGAACTGTGATGTATTTTTTTCTGAAAAGCCCCTGACTTCACAAGCCCCATGATGACCCTTGCTGTTCATGGACATGATGCAAGCCAGTGTAGCGTATGTTGAGGTAGCCATAGGTCATAATCAGAGTGTGCCTCACTGATTTCTCACTGAAAGCTCAACGTGTACAAATGCAACATTCTGCTAGCGCACTGAATTAAACAAGACTGGTGACATCAGCTGGTTAAAACACATGAAAGACATTGCTATGCTCCAGAGGCTGGAACATTACTAGAGCGTAAACTGTGAAATTGACATTTATGAGAATTTGCCCCCTGTGTGTTCAGATCTTATGTTTCTCTCTATCATGGGCTACACATTGCATTAAGATGACTTGAGAAAGGAGCAGCAAGCGCACAGAGACGTCTCCATAAATGACAGCTGAGATGGCCTCTATTCAAAATCAGCCATGAGAGCTGCAATGCTCACAGTTTAGTCGACATAGCGTGAACAACAAAGCATAGAACATTTCTAACAGTCGGTTCATGCATGCTATTGTTCACACACATGCAAGTAAGCATTATAGCAATGTGCTTCATCTGACGTTTTGACATGCATATTGCAAAAAGTGCTTGATTAAACCTTCTGACATGATCGCGTGAGCATGCTAAACAAATAACTAAATAAACTTCAGGTGTTACATCACCTGCTCACTAGCGGATGCTTTGCAGTGAATGGGTGCCGTCAGAATGAGAGTTCATACGGCTGATAAAAACATCATTGCAACCTACAGGACTTCAATCAGTCAATAACACACTGAGAAATTGAAAAGTTGTATGTTTTGTAAAACCATTAATCCCATGCTTCAGGCTACAATATGAGTCCATAATCCGTAATGACTCTTCCTCCAGTTAAAAATAGCTGTTTCTCTGATATTAGAATCCACCATCATATTTCTTTCCAGCAGTTTGAAGTGTTATTGCTCATAAACGGTGCTTGATCTTTGCATACTTCTCACCTCATCCAGCAAGACCAGCAGCATTTTCATTTCATTTAAATGATAAAATACCTGACTTGAAATAGGAAATACAACAAGTGTTACAATAAACTCACAAATCAGTAAAGGAAGAAACATTTTGTAATGCAAAAAAAAAAAATAATGTCCAGTGAGTGGCGCTAAAACACAGATTCAATATGTGAACCCTTGCACATGTTAATTGCATTGACGTGGGTAAGTACTGCAGTTATATGTACTTATTGAAAGGCCTATTTGTTTTGTGTCTCGCTAAAACGTTAACCCATTTATGCCATGAGACCAGGGGCCTGTTTCAGAAAGGAGGTTAAGTGTTAACCTTGAAATAAGAGAAACTCTGGGTTTTCCATTTCAAAATGGCAGGATTGTCAAATTCGGGAAGTAGGGTAACTCAAACCTGTTTCTGAAGGAGAGGTAACTTTTACTCCGAGTCAGTTACCGTGGAAACTTACTCTGTGAACATAACCTGGTCAGGAGCAGGTTTTATTCTCTAAACTCTGAGTTTCTGTCGGTCTCCTCTCCTTTTTCAAAGATGAAGCAGTATTTCTCGCCTTAGCCTTAGTCATTCAATGCCCACATTACAGTCACACAAAGAACACATTTACGAGAATGGCTTGTCCTTTTTTGCAGGATCACATAGATGAAGAGGCTGTTTAAATTAGAAGAAAATGACATTTACGTCGGGCAAGGATTTTCAGACCAGAGTGTCTTTTCCCCATAATGTTACATTTTTGTTTAAGTGTTACAGTTTTTCGTTGCTATCAATGACATATATCCATAATCTAATCACTAACATCCCCCATCGGGGTCGCGCTCTTACATCAGAGCAGATACTATGTGCAGCTTTATGTTTCTTTGCTAATGAAAGCTTTCTGTATTGGGGAAGGGGAGTAAGGCCACTGTACGCACACACACAAACACTGTGACCAGTGACTATGAACAGTAGAATTTTTTTAATCAAATGGGAACATAACAGACATCTTAACACTTGATCACATGTTAAACACTACATCTGCAGCACTAATGTGATGATCAAGTAAAAGCTTAACAAGGTCTACGCTTCACCGTGATGGTAACATCAAAAACCAACATAAACTCTTTTAAATGTCAACTATAACTGAAAAACAAACTATAAAAGGTCTTTCCTTTTACTAAAAACGCATGAAACATTTCAACATTTATTCTCATGATCTATTAATATGCAAAGCATGCTGGGAACTAGAAATCCACTGCTCAGATTCAATCGGTGCAATGAACAGTAAATGATTTGTTCAGGCCCATAACAAATGGTTGAAGTAAACTTAGTATTTTACAAATGTGTAAATGAGTGCAAATGACACCTGAGTAAAAAAACTAAAGATTTGTGTTGTTTTAGCTTTTTTTTTTTGAGTGTAGTTTTGAGTTTTATCTTTGATGTACTGCAAAAAATTAATAATTAGCTTTAATCCACTGACCTTCAACAGGGACGTGTACTGTAACTAGATTAATGGGAATATTACTCGTTCTAAAAACTACTTTTGGTACTGCTTACATTCTAAATATCATATCACCTGATCAATAAAAAGACAGACACATAAGTGCACTTTTAAATCTTTTAAAAACTCAATTTGTGACATGCTATCTTAAACTGATCAACGAGGGAACCTTAAATCAAACATTTCCACTCAACATTTAGTTAAGGTTTTATTCTTAAATTCTTAAATGTAAACAGATGCATTAAGTGTCTCTGTTTCGCCGATGCAGTGGCGTTGCTTTTCTTTTTAAATATGTGCTCATATTTGCTGCATGAGCACATCAAATACTGATCCCCTTTTTTTTTCAGATGATGCCATGGTGACTCGTAATATCTGCGCTCCATTGGTAATGCCTTTTCATAGTCGCGGTGTACAAGCTTAACTCTGAGTTAGTCTACTCTGAGTTGATTGAGCTTACTCAGATCAGCTGTTCTGAAACCCAAAACTCTGAGTTTCTAATCTCTGGGTTAGTCAACTCAGAGTTCAAGTTTAAACTCAGAGTTGGTTGAACCTCCTTTCTGAAACAACAACAGTGTGAATAAAATTAGCCAAATAACGCAACCATATTAATTATTAATGTCCCAGTGCATACTAGGAAGATTGCCAGTGAGGCAGAATCACATTTTTAGTTTTTTTTTCCCAGTTATGATTGTTCATAAAAGAAAAGCAAAATTGTTGCTGATGGCTTGTGTGCAGTCCAAGAAAACTTTTTTGGGGGGTTATGTTATTTGATCTAAGAATAATCATTTCACAGAACATTGACAAAAACATGTTTGCCATCTGCACACAGTATGAAACGTGGGCTTGTCTTTCAGAATATGCAACTTATCATACGCTTGACACTTTTCAACCAGACAGAGAATTTTATATCTAGCAGCTGCTGTCAGTGACGTCGTATCCGAGAGCACAAACCTAAGGATTGTTTGGAACTTGTAAGAGTAAGATGTGACACTTTATTTCCCGCTGCGTTGTGTGTTTTGTTTATCTGCTGGCGTCTGATGTGGCATTTCTGCTGATGGATCTTTTCTGTAATAGGGCCTGTAACAGAGCTCAGCTAAGAATAGCTATGGAGGAGCCAGCATGAGACATTTAAGACTCCAGCCCTTCTGTTCGTAAGGGACAGACACACAAAAGCGACCTTTAGTCTCCGGAAAGTTTTGACATAGCCAGATCTGTGTGTGTGTGTCTCTCACCATGGGAAGATACACGCTGGAGGTTTTCAGAGATTGTGGGCATGCCCTGATTTTTTTGTTTCTGGAAACTATTTGTTCTGACAGATTTGACACATTCACTGCAGGCCTACCCTAACCGAAAGGGCCGCCAGTAGCCTGAAGTACAGTACATATATTCAGCAATATTAGTGACTGTGTTTGGAAAAATACACATACAATTAAAAATAACGTGTTTGAATTATTCAAATTGTCTAGATGTTGATATGTTGCGTATATAGACAGCGTTAGCTAGGCTGTTTTATGCAGTGTGTGTATCTATGTGTGCAGAAGAGGATTCTTATGCAGACGTTCAGATACAGGTGCAAACACATTCAAATTCAGTGTTCTTATCCTGTTAAATGGTTAATGGTAAATTCCTGTACAATTTACAGAGAAAAACCGTAAACTGACATTCCCAGAATTCCCCAAGAGGACCTGGCTGCAGACATACGTCACCTCCACCCTCAAACCGGACCTCCACTACAATGAAAATGATGTTGCGCACTTTAATTCAGGTAACGTAAATTTTTTTTTTTTATTGTAGCCTATTAATGTAGCATTGGTACAATAGCGAGTTACAACGAGGTCATCATATCGTAACAAAACTAGCTTGTGAAATTTCAATCTTTGTTTTACGACAGCTTTGTGACCTATGTTTTGGTGGCTAAATTTGTTAACATACCGTAACGTTTCTAAATACTGAAAGGACACCAAAGTTTAGTAGCCTATGTATTGTAACGTAGAACGTAAGAGTGCATATGAGGAGTTTGTTTTCGCTTAATTCCAGGCACAGGATTATCGTGTCTGGATATATTAATGATGCATCATTCATTGCATTTTAAAAGTATGTTGTCACTCAAAAAGACACAACTAATTCACATGTGACATATTTCCTAATTTTTATGTGCAAATATGAGTTGTTGTTTTTTTGCTATTGTTACTTCATGTTATACCGCACATTTGTGGTTAGATTTAAGCTACATTTTTTTGGTGGCATTTAATGATGCACTGAGATTTTCACTTAAGCTTCCTAGCCAAATTTGCTTCATGGTTATTGTGAGTTGTCAAGCACATTTGCAGGCTATTTAATGATTTCCACACAACATCCGTTGGCAATTATCCCATTAACACTGTTACCTAGCACCTAATTTTAATTCATGATGTTGAATCTTGATTTACCTTACATCTGTTCTTATGTTCTTATGTAGTACATTATTAGTAAATGTTATTGTCCAAGTGGGAAAGCGTGATTGATATATTTGGTCAATGTTACAGACATAATAAGACAGACATAATGTACAGACATAATAATAATACATTTTATTTGTAAAGCACTTTTTACAAGAAACATCTGGGTGAACATGGGCAAAGATTCACACATTTTACTTCAGAGGGCAAGAAGATGGGAGAAGGATGTCTGACACCCATCTTTTGTGTCAGAAGGAAAACGAGACAGAGCACTTTGGTAATATGTTTATGAAAAGTAGTGAAAGCAGCATGTATAAATGTGTAGCTGTTTCCTAAACAATATTTTTTAACAACGTTTGACTTTTTGAAGGTGAATGCACTCCCACCAAAGGTTGCAAGGGTTTTGCAGGATGGTGCTGTGACCACTGACATTAACACAGGCATGTGTTAATAATTGCATTATTTCTTATGAAAGTGACTTGACTGTATGTTAATTCATGTTTCATGTCAACAGTTGCCATCCTGCAGAATATCCTGGTCTCCGTCGTCCTAGAGGATGGCTGCTCTGCTATCTTAAGGCTGGCTCTGACATGTCAGAAATTTGAACAAATTGTCAGCCAGGAGGATTTTCAAAAGGAGGCTTGATAGTAAGTTCAGTATGTGCAGCCCCTTCTTGTTTTTGTGGGTATAACAATTAGCCTAGGTAATTTAAAGACAGTTAAAGATTTGTTCATTTAATGTGTGAACTGTGTGACTTAATATGCTCTCATACTTGTGTCTTGATACTTAACAGATGTAGTTAATTGGAAAAGACACATACAGGAATACAGAAAGCCCTTCACCTTCATCTCTAGGTGCAGTCGCCTGCAGTGTAGCCAGCTGTATAAGGACTGTGGGGCTGGTTATCAGGGGAATGGCCAACGGGGAGTGCTTTTGTGGTTTTACTCCTCAGATGACCACCCAGGCTACTGTAGCTGGGATTTCTACACTGATGATGGAGGCTGGGAGTGTGTGTGTGTGTGTGTGTGTGTGTGTGTGAAATAAGTTGTGTATTTTGTAAAGGTGTTGTGTTGTAGTTTAAAATAAAAAACTGTTGCATGGATGGAAAACATTGTGGAAAGCATTATTTCACTGTGCTATGTATATGTTGTTATTTTGTTTAAAATACAAATTGTGATTAAGATGTTTAATAAATTAACTTCTCAATTAATATCCAGTGATATTATAGATCTGCTGTTTATTTTCTAAAATAAATAATTATATACATATATAATTTTCCACGGTAAACATTTTAACAAGAAAATGTAAATATTACATACATGTATATGTAACTATAAATAATACAAAACAAAAGATTAAACATTAAGTTTTAAATATGCAATGTCTTAAAATTTTGCCCCGACCATCAAGGTGACCGCGTCATGCCTGGACCAATAATATGCGTCGGTAGTGGAGGTGACATATTAAATCTCTCTGAATGGAGCTCCACTTGCATCCACAGTCTGCAGCCAGACCCTTCTCGAATTTGATGTTTTTCTTTAAAATAGCTCTGTTTCTTCTTAGAGTTTTCTTACCAGTTCTGTTTATTAGGGTTGTGTGTTGTTAAATGAATGTTTACTGTATATTTGAGTGTAATGAGTCTCATCACGATGGTGTT
>JAUYWG010000056.1:15709089-15720782 GCA_034779775.1 Enteromius afrohamiltoni
AGACAGACAGACAGACAGACAGACAGACAGACAGACAGACAGATAGATAGATAGATAGATAGATAGATAGATAGATAATTGATTAGATGAATAGATAGATAAATAAATAGATAGACAGACAGATAGATTAGATAGATAGATAGATAGATAGATAGATAGATAGATAGATAGATAGATAGATAGACAGACAGATAGATTAGATAGATTAGATAGATAGATAGATAGATAGATAGATAGATAGATGTTTGACTCGATAGAAACTTGGTTCCGTTCAGATCTATCTAACACTATTACTGTGGTTACTGTGAAAGGTTACTAAAATGCTGGCAGTGGTGGTGGTTCTGTTCGCTGTTCTCTGGATGCCGTACCGTACTCTGGTGGTGGTGAACTCCTTCCTGCAAGAGGCCTACCTGGACACCTGGTTTCTGCTGTTCTGCCGCACGTGTGTCTACCTCAACAGCGCCATCAACCCTCTTATCTACAACGCCATGTCCCAGAAGTTCCGCGCCGCCTTCCAGAGGCTCTGCCGCTGCGGACGAAATGCCCAGGCCAACAAGGCAGCCTACAGCGTGGCACTAACCTACAGTGTTGTCAAGGAAACCTCAACGGTGGAAAGCACAGGGCATTTTTCTACCGAGATAGACGATTTGACACAGACAGACGAGCTGTTTCCTGATAAGAAGCTTCTGTATCCAGAGGACTGTGACTTTAGGAAGGAGACTTTCAGTCAGGCCTGATAAACTCACGACAGCTACACACACCATAAATCTCAGAATATATAACAATACATACTGAACTGCAGGGACAGCACTTTGAAAGTTTCACTTTATCTTGATTTTAAAAAAGCATGCTAAATACAGTCGACTTCATCTTCCTGTCTCGTTCACTTGCCAAACCAGCTCTTTAGAATCTGAAATGAAACCACCATTACATAAGCTGCACGGCTGCATTATCTGCTGGAGTCATGATTCTTAATTAAAATCGCTGTGTACTGCATATGTAACACAGCGTAAACTGAAGTACATATTGATCTGAAAATATCTTCAGCGGTTGCCATTGTGATTAATGAGTGGCCTTTTCCCCGGCAGACCCCTGGGAAAGAAATGCTGAAACTGCTTTATTCTGCAGTTGCAGTTGTTTCAGGAATGTTCAATAAGAGTTAACTTAGTTTACATCCCACTATATGAATATATATTTATATAAAGCGAAACGCTTTCAATCCAAACTTAAAATGAACGCATAGCCTTTTTTTGTTTTCATTAGAATTCTGATATCCCACGAAAATTTAGATTTTCTGAGCACCTTTTTTTTATGTTAACTGAATGTAAATAAACAAATGAATGAAGAAACAAATGCATGAACAAAAGATGAAATCGATATTACGTTTTTTACATCGCCAGCGTTTATGTAAATTTCTAGTTGAGTCATCCCCAAAGCTTCACCAGCTGGACAGGGTTGCCAGGTGTGCAGAACAAAAGCATCCTAATTGCTAATCAAAACTAGCCCCAAACTAGTCCAGTTGCTTGCTTTTTTCAGTTTCACTGAAATCACATTCTGGAGGGAGGTGAGATCACACTGCACAATTTAAGCCCAAATTTTCACTTGCTCACAGGTTTTGCAAAATGTTCACGCGACAATCAATCATGCAGTGTAAATTACGAGACGCGATCTGAGAGAATAAATATTTAAATATCTGGACCTGGCAGCGATTTGAAATCCTACGGCGAAAACTATAGTTATCTGACGACTTTCAAAATAGAGCCGCGTGAACTCGTCATAAGAAACAGAGTAGGCCAATTCTGTGGGAAAACCACAGATCTGGCAACACTGCAATTGGAAATGCAAGAATAATATTTGTTTCCAAACACCTCCCTTGATTACCATTGGTCATATAAAACAAATAGTCCCGCCCTAAACTCATGCTATTGGCTGAGACAACGTGGCTTTGTCCTGCAGATAAAAGGGCAAAAAAAACGCCATAGTGTGTACTACGCCTTACTTAAATTTAACAACTACTTAGCATAAAGAATTGTATCATTTATTATTCTTAAAGTTAATAATTACATTTTTTGGAGCTTATGTAGATTACTAAGTAAATGAATGTATGAAAAATGTCTAAAAATACTTCACATCTGATGAATGAATCCTATGTATTATAAATGGTGTAGACAGAATATGATTGTATTGGTGAACTTCATACTAGCCGATAAGCTAAATCCCAGCACATGGTTAAATGTCTTGTTTTCGTCATCTATGTCACAGCTGACTGTATTCAATTATTCTACATTAATATGTTGTGTTTTAGGTTTTGAATATATCTTAGTGTTCTTGATGTGAAGAATGGTCTGTTCTGTTTTGATAGCTGAAGAATAGTCTATTTTAGTGAATTATCTAGCTCAGTTTAAAGGTTTTATGAAAGCTACAGTCACACAAATGGGTTTAAATCGTGTTCTGAAGCATTAATGCACAGCATATATACAATTTTAAAGCTCTTTTTGGCTTGAAACAAATGTAAAAGTGTTCCGAATGTTTAATTGTGCTGTAATTGTTGTCTCAGTTTGGTGATTGCTTGCCATTTTCATTGATATAATTGATGCTGAATCATTCGATTAAACACGTTAGCATCCATATTATGTATTTGATATTTTACCTGTGTGTTATTATCCAGGGGTTATTAAAAGAAGTTACATCTACATCTATTTTAAAACATATTTCTGAATAAAATAAATGTACTGGTTCATGAAAGGCTCATTATTATGTTTAATTCATTATATTTCATTGTCTGACGATAGCGGCGGTTTCTGAAAATCTTTTCTGATTTACATTACAGTACTGAATAATGCTCTGCATAATGCAGCACTGATGTCTAATTGGGCTATTTAAACTTAATTATTCTCTGTCTAGCACATTTCTACTGCCACATGAAGTTAACATCCAGAAACCGTTATACTGCCAAGTACCGGCATTCAAAACACTCAGCTAATCAATTCGACATTGTGGCAAACGGATGAAAGGACAAAAACGCTATTTAAAAGACTGACCACTGTGTTCCTGTACTGGCAAGCTCAGCAGAAGAAACACATAAAATATTAAACATAATTCATTTAGTCATATTAGGAAAAACACAATCAAATTGCATTCTAGTAAATACCCAGAGAGGTTCATGTGTTTAAAAAATACGGTAACGGTTTTATGGTTTAAGACAATAACATTAACATTTCTTTAACAACATTAAAATATTATTTCAAAGGAAAACATCAAATTCAAATAGAAAATTGTAATGTAATGCAGGTAATCTGGGTTTGTCCCTGTACATTTTACAGGAATTTACCATTAACCAAGTTTTTACTATAGCATTTTTACAGTTTTTTCATTTTTAAAATCACTGTCATTTTTTACCGTGTAGGGTTTTGGTCAACTCAAACTGAACTAACTAACTACATTTTTTGTGGTCTCAACCATGAAACTATCTTGGTTTGGACACAATTGTTTTTTAAAAATGTCTCATACACGAAGTCATACAGGTTTGGATCGACATGTGGCAAATAAATAAGAAATGTAATTTTGGAGTGAACTGTACCTTTAAATACAAACCGGATTCAAAATTGGAAATTTGGAATCAACATATTTTTCCTTTAAAATGATACATTTTCTCGGATTAAACTTTTGATCTGTCATCTATGTTCTGTTACAAATAAAATATTGACATTTGCCATCTCCACACCATTGCATTCAGTTTTTATTCACAATTTGTTTGTTAATTCACAACTTTTTTGGAATCCGGTTCGTATGAAAGTAAGCAATAAAGATATACAAAAATAATAATGTAATAATGAGTATTAAATATTGAGCCTAAACTATTCTGCTTGTTGCAGGTCTTTTGGAAACTTTGTTTCAAAGCTATTTTATCTCCTGCAAGCCATACATTTTCTGCTGGTCTCTTTAATTAGCTCTGCTTTTACCTTTGCTTCTTCTTCCTAGCACAATATTGTCCACATATTATGTCCACTGTCAGGTTTACAATTTGATTCGGTCTGTAATGATAGTAATGGCCCAATCATCATTTAATCTTCCAATGATCTCAGACCTAATATGAGAAGTAAAGTAAATTCATTGTCGGATTATTCAACTCCGCTGAATAAAATAAGACAAAATTACTGCAATTACAAAGCATTATGGTGTTTATGTAGCCATGGCTACAACACAGCTGCCAAAATGCTATGCATGTTGACCATTTGATGTCTAGACTTAACCGAAATCCATTCAGTGGCAATTAAAATTGAAATATCAATTGCAAACACGTGTTTAATCCTGCAAAAAAAAGTAAGGAGATTGGAAAGTGCTGAAGTTAAACTGTTATGCTGTCTTCAGTTAGAAAACAGAGATGTGACCATCCAAAAATTATGAAAGTTATTTATAAGTACCAGTGGTTACATAATAATAACAAGCAACTTGGAGGAAACATTAAAAACACAGATAATGTTTGATGCTTGAATAAATAATACAAATGTATGTGTGTGTGTATGTATGTATATATATATATATATATATATATATATAATATATATAAATAATAAAATAATTTATATTATTTGGAAAAGGTTATATATATATACACACACACATACATTTATATTATTACTTTATATTATGATTTATATTATTTGGAAAGGTTAAATATATATACATATATAAATTTATATCATCATTTTATTTGGAAAAGTTATATATAATTTAATATATATATAACTTTTCCAAATACACATTTTGACAGTTGTAGTCCATGTGCTTTTCTCTGTGTGTTTACATACCCGTTTCCCCATGTGCTCTACCAATTGTTAACCCCGCCCTCGTCATTAGTGTTTCATCCTCTGCCAGCCGTGTTTTGTCCAGGTGTTATTGATTAGTCTTTGTATAAATCCACGCCCCATGCCTTGTATCTTTATGATTCGTTGTTATCGTTACATGTGGTGTTGGAGTCCTTTGCTTTGCTCGTTGTGTTTTTCTCTCTATGTTCTGGTTTTGTTTGTTTAATAAATGTTAAGTTTACCTCGACCTCTGCCTCTGAGTTCTCCCTGCTCGTGAGAAAGCGCGAGCGTGATTGACTTCAGCCGGCGCTCGTAACAGTAGTAGAGAACTAGCTTCATGCTGTGCATTCCAACACCAAATCCAGGACAAAAGAAATCCACACGCTCCAATGAAGCATATATGAGCCTCAAAATATGCTGAAAATTACACTCATTGAAGACTAGCTCTAAATAAAAAAACCTACAACCAGCAATTGTGTAAATTACTCACTACGGTCTCTCTAACAGCTTTCAAGCTCGTTTTAAGAGCCATCATTTGAAACATTCAGTCTGGTATGATTTTTACACACCTTCTGCCACTGGGCTGTGTTCGTTACAACAGGGACGCTCTCATCATACTAACATCAACTAAGACTTGTTTCTCAAACCCTTTTACTCACTAAAAGGCATTTATTAAAAAATATTAAAATAATAAAGAGTGTTTGTGAATTAATAATTATTAAAATACTCTCTCTATATATATATACTATACAGTATATTAGTGACTACATTCAACAGGATGATATTAAAACATTAAATCATTTCATCAGACAGAAAACTGTGCCAAAGCCCACAGCTTTGTTCAATGTCATTGTTCCCCTTTTCTCCCCAGATGCAATTATTCACAAAAGATGGATGTGATCTGTTGCTGAGAAAAAAAGGACTGCAATTATATTAACTTGGCTTTGGCGTTGCCTATAAAACCTGTGATGAAGTTGCATTCTCTCTTTTTATCACAGAACAAGACCTTATTTTATCACGCAGCATATTCAGTCCGAAATTAATAGGCCAGAAAATAAGTTGTTCTTGAGATTAATACATCCATTACAGCTCCTTTTCATACCTCATTTACCCCATCTCACATCTAAAATAAGTTTATCATGACATGCGGTTCTATAACCCAGAGCTCATCAGTACAAAACAGCAGGGTCTACAGGTCTAGAAGATTCTTGTATATGATTGTCTTGGATTTCTAAGTACATTGGTCATAAAATATCAAGACAAGCTATTCCAAAAAGAATTGCTTAATATAAACCAGGACTCAAACACTTAAGCTGTTACGTGGAATTGCTACTAAACTTTTTATATTTACACAATGTGTTCTCGATCATTTAGAGAGCATTATTTATGAATTATGACAACAACAACAACAAAAAAAAAAATCAAGCAAAGGGTTCACATACGTTTTCCCGTCAAACATGATCAAAGTTTTCTTATTAAGGCTACATTTAAACAAAAATACAGTAAGTCAGTAAGAATAATTATTAATAACTGAACACCAATAACTGGCACCAAATCAGCATATTAGAATGATTACTGGAGCATCACGTGACACTGACTGGAATAATGTGTGCTTTGCCATAAAATACATAAATTAGATTTTAAAACACATAACATTTGAAATGGATCAAAATCACCTAAAACGACGTGCATTCAGTCTTAGGACAGCTTTTATGCTCCAATTCAAATGTTAAACTGTAATAATATTTCATCAAATACAGGCTACGCAGAGCATTTCTTTCAAAATCATTTAAAACAGCGTATAAAATGTTAATGCTGTTTTGTCACACCAATGAGAGTGAAATATGGAATTTAATCATATTCGGGAGCCTTTACTGCTGCTCTGGTGTTTCTAGCGAGTCCCTGAAGCTGACAACGCTATAAAGGATATTGTCTACCGAGGTAGGGTATTATTTTATTAACATCTTCAGTACCTCCCTTTGAAACTCCACATTCAGAGTGAAACAATTCAACATAACCCGTTTTGAAAATTAATAAACACGGAAATGAATAGTAAAACATGAGCCCAAAGGGTAAGCTGACGGATCCCAGAAATGCCCATATGACTGCCCCTCAGGTTATGTTTGGACACTTGTGGAGTTTACCAGAGGCTTCAACTTAAATGGGTCATTCATATTTCTGTTGTTGTTGTTGTTGTTGTTGTAGAATACTGCCGCTCTTTCCGTGACGCATCTACCTGCAGACGACTGTTCGGTAATAATAAATAAAGAGAAACGCACACTCAAAGAGTATACTACAAAGAGGGAAAACAATAGCACACAAGCTGAAGTGGCGTTCTTAAAATAATTTCCATTACGCAAATGTAGCAGCCAATTTCCTGAGGTTCTATGGTGGCTGCTTTTCTGATGTCCAATGTTTTGTGACGTCAGTGTCTAGTTCTTAACGGCCTTGGTTGTTTTGTTCATGGAAAAGGAGTTTCTAAAATAAAACCATGGAAGGAAGGACTGAAAAATGGTAGAGAATAGAGCTTGCGTTCTTATGAAACATCCTTTTGGATTGGGTTGGCATGATCTATTGTCACACATCTTTCTCATGAGAGATTGCACTTGAGAAGATAGCTAGAGCTCCACCACAGAAGGCTTTATTTGAACCACACCAGTGTGCCTTGAAAATACTAACAGGACACAAATACAATGAAACACTTTCCATTTCTTGGAGATGTTGCAGTCCCAGTTTAGTATTTTTTTTTATTTGTTAATATATATATTTTACCTAGACTACATAGAGAGTAGTAGATTTAAAATCTTAAATATAGAAAATTACAAAAACGTGAGTTAAAGTTGAACATGAACTGCTATATGAAACCTTTCTATTTCTGAGAAAGCCAGTATATTATTTAGTAAAATAAATATAGGACAGGATTGGATTAGAATTATTAGGACTTGACTGGACTGTAAAAATCAACAGTTCATATCAGAATGAAGCTAAATTACTGCTTAGACCACTATAGTACATACACGAATGCACAAATTTACTGGAAATGTATTCCTGATGTACAAGCATCGCCTGATGATGACCGTCTATGCACATCACGGACAGAAAGCAACATCTCCACAAGCATTAGAAGAACTCACGGATCGTTCTCTCAGCTGTCCAGTGATTCTGGTGCAGATAATGAATCCAAACATCACAGGCTAATTTAATCACAAACACATGATTTAATCTGAGGCCTGAACAAATAAGGTTCACCCCACTAAACAAAACAGCTGGGACAGATCTGTCTCCCAGGCACATCTCTATGGATCCTGACAAATTATATTTGAAAGGGCCGTAACACAGGGTGAAAAACAAGCATGCAATAGCCTGAACAGACTTAAAGGAGATTCATTGCAAAACCAAAAAAATAAAAAGCACGAGAAACTATAAGGATATGTTGCTTGGTTGTTCAGTTTATAGCCTTTACGTGAATTCAAGAAACGGAGATGTGTGATTAATATTATACATTAATATTAACATTAACATGTTTCTGCATATTTATTCAGCATTTTATTTGACATGTCCAGTATGTGTGTATCTATCTTTATTTATATATATATATGTATATACATGTAATCTTAATAAAGCGTAGTACTACAGAAGCCCATTTCCGCCACTAAATAAAAAATAAAAAAAGGTTATTGCAACTTTTTTTCAGAATTGTGAGATATAAACTCGCAACTGCAAGTTATAAAGACGGAATTGTGAGATATAAAGTCCAATTATGAGGGAAAAATATAGTGATATATTCTCAAAACTGCAAGTTTATATCTCGCAATTCTGATTTCATATCTCTCGCAATTCTTACTTTATATCTCCATAATTTGCAATTCTGACTTTATATCTTGGAATTGTGACTTTATATCTTGCAATTGCAAATTGTCTTTTTTTTTATCCACTGGCGGAAATGGGCTTTTATATAATACAGTATAAATCAAACATAATACTGTATAAATACACACCACATACAAATGAGCGAAATGGGTATAAAGCCAGCTTTTCTGAAATGCGTCACCCCTGCCTGTCCAGTTTCGATGCAGTCTCATGGCATTTGGCATCTGTTGATTTTGACTGCTGACTCATGTCTGGTGAAATAATTGCTTTGTCAAAAAGGGTCGCAGGTTTGTTCTGATTGGGTCATGGTCTGCGAGAAACACAACAGGGGCCAATGTAAATACTTTCTATCTTCTGCACTGATTGTGGTCAAAATGTTAACAAAAAAACATTAAGAGTGAAAAACAGACAGGGTCTTATAGACGCTTATTTATTTTATGTATCAGTTTTACATTCAAAAGGAATGCAATGTGACATTCATGCTATAGATTGTGTCTCTGGAGGAACGTATGAACATGTTTCAAGCTTCACGTTTCACATATATATATATAAGACAAATACTAACACACGCAGATACTTTAGAGAAGTTCATACCAACATGGTCATATACTGGATGAGTCCAATGTTCACCAATGACCTCAACCTTGGAGCAGAAGGGTCAACTCATCCAGCACCAGTATAGAAGAGTCTTAATTGTTGACTTTCAGCACAAACAGGTTGTTTGCAGTCAGGACGAACAGTCTTTCATTAGTGGCCCTAAAGCCAAGCACAGGGTCGTTGGTGTCCAGGTTGGCTACCTGTTGTTTGGCCACCTGCCCGACCTGCCGACCCTGCTTCCGATTGAAGAGCACCGTGTCGACCGGCGAGGGTTGGCGGTAAATGAACACACGCCTGAGGCACTCACAAAGAGCAGCATAGGAGAAGTTGGGTGCACAGGTTGCGAACTTTTTATCACGTTTGGAAGCCTGAACATAACCTGAACAAGAAATAAGAATCAAGACTTTCTGTACAAGAACAACTGGGAGCAAAACATTGTCTAAAGGCCCGTTCACATCAAACATGATAACTTTGAAGTTAATGATATTCGCATCCACACCAGGAAACAATATCATTTGTTTATTCTAAGCACCCCTGTCTGCCTCTTTAAATGAATGGTTCACCCAGAAATACTCACTCTTGAGTTATTCCAAACCTGTATGAATTTCGTTGTTCTGCCGAACGCAAAGGAAGACTTTAAGAAAGTTTGTAGCTAGGCTGTTCTGGTCACTATTGACTCCCATAGTGAAGTCAGTGAAGTCAGTGGTGACCCAAACCAGCAGAACAAAGAAACTCCTTGAGGGTGAGTGAGTGAGTAAACTCATTATGTTGCTAAAGATTGGTTACTTTGTGCAGTCTTCATATTACAGATGACAGGAAGTATACTCAGAATTGAGGCAAACCATGAGGTTTTGGATTTTAGATCAAACTACGGGTAGTGAGCATGACCTGGATGCTTCAGTGAATGAGGAGATGTTTTCATAAATAAAATTACATGAGAAATTATTATGTTTGCTCCATCTGCATCACCTCAGTGAACAACTAATGTTGAAGCAGAGCCTTTTTTGAAACAAAAATCTGTATAAATGTAGACACGGCTCAATGAATAGGATAGAAAAAGAAAGTCCTTCAGTTTGTAAAAACACTATGAGGACTTAAAGGGTTAGTTCACCCCAAAATGAAAATCCTGTCATTAATTACTCTGCCTCATGTCGTTCCAAACCTTTATTCATCTTCAGAACGCAAATGAAGATATTTCTGATGAAATATTCCCTCCGTAGACAGCAACACAACTCAAATGATCCAGATCCAGATACGTAGTAAAAACACCAGTAAAACAGTCCATGTGGCAAAAGTAAACAAAAATAACATAATTTACTCAACCATTCTTTTCCCAATCAAACATATATTTTTTTTTGTTTAGTGTAGAAGGATATCTTCCTATTATTTAATTTTTCAGTTAAATGTTTGTTTATTTGAGCATTTTTTGAGAAATGTATAAGTATATTTGATCAAACTGAGTTGACCCAACTCAATAAAATATAATTGCATTAATTTCTTTTTTTATGAGTTGGGGCTATACATTTATTGGATGGAAATCCTGCCTTCAATTAAATTGAGATCATCCAATGAATCATTTTTTTGAGTGCAAGCGTATGTTTTCCTCTAGATGTTCATCCCCCAGGCAACAAGACCGATTACGAAAAATACATTAAAGCTTACAAACATGCATGTGCTGCGTTGTGATACTCTCAAAAAACAGCGTAAGTCACAGCAGAAGAACGGCTGAGTAAATTATGTTATCAATGATGTTTTCAATAGACGTATTCTCATATTGTCAAAAAACTGAAGCTGATCCATTGATGTCACAAGCACTGTTACTATGTTTCTGAATCTGGGATCATTTCAGTTGTGTTGCTGTATAGCAAAAATATCTTCATTTGTGTTCTGAAGATAAACTAAGGTTTTAAAGGTTTGGAACGTCATGAGGGTAAGTTATTAATGACAGGATTTTCATTCTTCAACATTTCACATTGTTCGCATACAACTGGCCTTACCGAGAGCGTTAAATGTTGAAATGTGTTCCCATATGTCGTTGTCCTGGTTGGGATGGGGCTGCCAGAGCAGCGCATCAACATCGTGCCGTAAGCAGAAAGCAGGCATCTCAGAGGGGTCAATATGAACAGAGAAAAGGAACTGGTGGCTTCCAAGGCTCACCTAAAGTACAAGAAACATATAAGAATCATTTTGAAAATCTATACCATAATATATATCCACTAATACATGCACATATTACGTAATCTTTTATTTCGAATGCGATTCATCATTTGACAGCACTATTAAATATATGTGTATATATATATATATATATATATATACACAGGTTCTTTTAAAAAAAATTGCATATTGTGATAAAGTTGATTATTTTCTGTAATGCACTGATAAACATTAGACTTTCATATATTTTAGATTCATTAC
>JAUYWG010000056.1:15721050-15734581 GCA_034779775.1 Enteromius afrohamiltoni
TTTGAAGGTTGACTTTTTTTTGTATTAAAAACACTTTTCTTTTATTGGTCGGATGAAATATGCTCATTTTTTGAGATAGGAGTTTTGGGAGAGAGAGAGAGTATTAGATATGTAGAACTAGATTCTCTGTGTGATTGCCTCTTTAAGATTTCACATCATATCTTCTCAGTAGAAACGGAGACTGGCAAGCAGCATGGAGATGAATGGATATTGAATTCTTTTGAGTCTGTTTTTTATTGTACTGTCTGCCTATTATGCAATCACTCTAGCAGAATACAAAATGAGAAAGGAAAAGATCTCCATGCATATTCTCATAAAAGAGACAATTATGATGCGCCCTTCTGAAACGACAGCAGGATTGAAACGTCAGGAGTAAACAACAGCAAAGCAAGACGGCAGCTATAAAAGGTCTCTTACTTTTTATGAATCACCACCGTTTTCATGTTGTACTGAAAATAAGTGTTAGGACTTCTGATGAAGTCCTGGTGAACGCCGGGTGTCGACGACTTCTTAAAAATGCCATTTTTGAAATCTCATCTAGCTCTGCTCACTGCATATTAAATTCAGAGTAGTGTGCAGCAGTCCTTATTCACAACTGGTGACTCTTCACATGCTTAAATGCGACTACCGATGTCATTTAGACATAAAACACTCTAAATTACCTCTATAAACCTGTCTTTAAGAATTAGCTTAATTACTTGATTTCTCAAAAAATATGTACCAATGTAGAAAGAACATGAGTGATGCTAAACTACAGTAAATAACTGGATGTCAAAAGTGTTGAACAGATCATGCCTAAACAGGAACTAGGGCTATCAAATGATTAATAAAAGTTTGTTTTTGCATAAAATTTGTATGTGTTCAGAATATATTTTGAAAATATTTACATGTATTTATTTATATTTATATAATTTATATGATCAATAAATACTTTTAATGTATAAACATAACCTATTTTCCTGAAATAGATGTGTGTACATAATAAATATACACATGTACATACGACCCATGATCTTACATTGTATGGGTCAAATTTTTAGGATCTAAATATCATTAGATCATTCATTCTTGTTAAGAAATTCACTTTTTCGTCAGTATTTAATGTTTCTTTTTTGCATTTAATTTTCAAATGGAACCATACCATACATCAGTGGAAAGCTTATTTCATCTTTCAGGTGTTATATAAATCTCAATTTTGAAAAAGTGACAATTATGACTGGTTTTGTGGTCCAGGGTCACATTTTCTAAAACAAAAACCTTTATTTTTGAAGCATTTTTTTTTAGAAGCCAATACTTTTATCCAAAAAAGGATGCACTGAATTAATAGAGCCTGATATTAATAATGACAGACACTTGTAATGCTGAAATAAAAATCAGTTTTAAATGCGTTCTATTTATCAAAGAATCAAAAAAAAAGCACAAATTTGGATACATTGGTAACCTTTGCAAGCAGAGTCTGAAAGTACTTACAGTCCAGTTATCAACTGTCGTCACTCATTTTCACTGAAGAGAATTGCACACAAAGCCAGCTTCTCTAGGCCCTTAAAACCTTTGTTTCATTCTGTTCAGAGTTACACTGTTTGGTCTCTCAGAGAGAGGTCGAAATGTTTATGGCTCTCCACAAACGGGCACCTGGCTGTGCCAGAACTGCTTCACAAGAACATCACAGAGTCTGATGTTTAATTCATCAACACAGCAGTGGTGAAGGGTTTTTTCTGCTGGCCTGCAGTTCAGGTGTTTACTTGGCATGCCAATATTTTCACTGAACCCAATAAAAAAAATTAAAAAAAAAGATTAAATTTTTTTTTTTTTTTTTTTACAGCCAGCTACATAACCTTACCTTGGTTTTAAAATTAGTGCACACACACCTCACACACAAATATGATGACAATAGTTATTGTAATATAATTTAGATACTATATAATACAATAATATTCTAATAATAATATTACACTAATAATAATACACTTTTTGAAGTATTTAATTATTTATATAATTATGTTATTATTATAGATATTATTTTAATGTTTTTACTTTTTAGTATTTTTAAATTTTACCATTTCTTTTGTGTTTTTTATGCATTTTTATATCCGTTTTAAAATATGTTTTAAAAACTATTAATTACAGTTACTGTTTATATTATTTAAGTTATTTTTCTTGCGGTTTTACATTTAGCTGTATAATAATATGAATATAATTATTTTTTTTATGCTCCATGAATTAAAGCGGCAGCTAAAGGGTTAATTCTTCATTTAATCAATGCATTACTACAGATCTCATGGAAACAAATATTACAGTAAGCATCCAACAAGCTCCACATCCCCAGCATTATACTGTCTATATTTAACATAAAAGCTCTTAGCTCATCTTAAATTGAGGTGAGGAGCGCTTGAGATACACATCGTCCACATATACAGTAAATGTCAACCGTCTCCTTCAGTAGTTGCCGTGGTGGCTCAGAGTTGAAAGACGAGTGTGTCTCTCAAAGGAGAGGTGCCACTCTACAGGAACAAATAATGAAAATACAAGTTCTTTCAGGTCTGTTCCAGCACCCAGCCGAGGGACACTAACACGCAATCTGAAATCTCTGAAGAGGTCGACACGGGAAAGGCTCTCAGAACCAGGAGAAGAGGCGGCTTTACAATCTGTGAGCAAGCACACTCAGAAAAAGGTCAGTGCGTTTCTCTGCATCCATCTAAGTGATTTAGATGTGAGAGGAAGAGAGGAAATGATGGGGGGGGGAATTCTACGTCTGAAAGCCTTTACAAAATATACTACATGTAAAAATGAAAGGCAAAAAGACATGAGATGATAATAATGAGGATTATTCATTAATGCTGTTGTTGTTACTACTACTAATACTAATAATAAACGCAGAATAAAATGCCCTGAATTAAAGTTTCTGCCTGCTATATACTAAATTCAGAAGATCAGACCAATCATAATTTAACATAGCCTCCCATAGGCTTCAGTATTAACATGTCACTAATTTATGGACATACACTACTGTTCAAAAGATGTTTCTTCTGCTCATCAAGGCTGCATTTATGTAATATTGTGAAATATTATTTCAATTTAAAAAAAAAAAAAAATATATATATATATATATATATATAATGCAACACAGTTTGGTTACAAACATTTTTCAAAATCTATTCTTGTATGTTTTGTTCAAAAAAGGAGTTTGAGTGAATTAGACAATAACTACTCATATGTATGTAATTATGTACAATGCTCACAGGTTTCTCAAATAATTCACGCAATTATCCTACTATATTTTATGTATTAAAGAGTAAAGGACGTCTGTGCTTCATAATCTAAGAACTATTCATAATCAGCTGTAATTAGGCTTAATTCTGTCTTGTACGGATAGGTACAGTATATAATAAATGGCTTGATTAGCACAGCTGCACCTATAATAAAAGCACTTTTTGAGGACTTTATCTCTTGCAATTAAATGCTGAGATCTCTGGCATGAAAGAGCATAATGTTATTGGCTATGCGTTCGGCCACGTCATGTTTAGGTGATTGATCCTTTGATTGCATGTCAGCGTTAGATCGTGTCGAAGCATCAAGTGCAGATTTTTTTTACTCGCAGCACGAGACGCCAGAAGAGAAAAATCAATATTGCGTTTCTGCACTCACGCTCTCTTACAGCACAGCTTATTTCAAGATGCATTACATCTCAGCAAAACGGCACAGATCCTGAGCCTCTTATGGGAACTTGAACAAGATAACGGTTGCATTAGGTCAGACGCAATTTAAACACCTATAAGAGCTGACTCTTATCTACCTGAGAAGATTGGTTTAAAAAAAACTACATTGATCCTAAAGGGATAGTTCACGCAAAAAAAAAAAAAAAAACGAAAATAGAGTGCATGACAAACAGAAAATGAACGTTTTGGAATTCATTTTGTTTGAGGTTAAATGGGACATTGTGCTTTAGTCCTATCCTCTCAGGATACCTTTCCTTTTTTTTGAAGCAACCCCATAAAAACGTTGCAGACGAAGTTTTTGGGTCCTCGCTGAAACCTACAGATCTCTATGTGCAACTGATACTCGACTGCCATTGGCTCATCTGCATTTGAGGGGAGGGGCTTACCGATAGGTCAACTGTAACTGATCTGAAAGCATTTTTATTTTATTTTTTTAAAGGGACAGTTCACCCGAAGACATAAATTCTGTCATTAATTACTTGTGAATGACGAAAGAGACTGACCGGAAGCACAGCTTCATAAAATTAAGGTTGAGCCCTGGATGTCAGATGAACTGCTTTAATGATGTCCTTACTACCTTCCTGGGCTCTGAATGTGGTAGTTCCCTTCCTGTGTATGGAGGGTTCAGAAAGCTAAAGGTTTTACAGGTTTGGAATGATACGAGGGTGAGTAATTACTGACAAAATGTTGTGAAATATATCTATATTTCTATGGTCTTACCACGTGGGTGGGCTTCAGAGTGACACCATCAAAGCGCATCAGTGTAGAGCTGTCCTCCGGAAACATGTCACAGTCCTCCAGTTCCTGGGCGTTGCAAGGAGGCTTGTCCTTCTCTGGGTTTGGATTCTATGAAGACAAATAGGAAAGAAAAACTAATAATTTCGAAACTTTTTCCAGCGCCACATTTCAAATGTATTTTAAACGTTACTTTTAAACAAATTCTAAACAATAAATATCTGCCACAAAAATATGTAGGATCACATTTAAAGGAACACTCCACTTCTTTTGTAATTAGGCTCATTCCCTAATTAATGAGCTGAGTTTTGCCGCTTTGGAATCTATTCAGCTGAACACTTTTAGCATAGCTTAGCATAGATCATTGAATCCAATTAGACCGGCAGCATTGGGTTAAAAAATGACCGAAGTGTTTTGATATGTTTTGTGTTCAAAACTTGACTCTTCTCTAGTTCAGTGGCTCCCAAAGTAGGGGTCGCGAGACATTAAGGGTTGGGGGGGGTTGCGAGAGGATTTCCAAAAAATCACAACTATTATAAATAACATATTTTATCTTATAGATTTTATCTATAAGCGTCTGAAAACTCAAGTTATTAACTCAGAGTGTTCCTTTAAAATTATGATCATCTAAACAGAATGAGAAATGAAATTATATCATTTACTGTGTGAGAATTATTTGTACACATTTTCCAAAAATTAGAACAACTGACCAGGTCTTCAGCAGTGAGATACGAGAGTCTCTGTTGAAGCTGTGATTTTTGTTCATCACTCATTAGATATTCTCCCCTCCGGTCCCCCAGAACCACCTCGGACCACAGCGGCCCTTCACTCCGCTTCTGTAGACTCACCTCCAAACTACACAAACAGAAATATAAATAATAATAAAAAATAAAAAAAACTGACCAAACAGTTTTTATAGTGTTTCACAAAAACATCATGTCAACCTTCTGGATGAAGAAATTCAAATCACAGAGATAAAAAAAAATCACATTTGCATTATGGTGCATTAACAGTTCTGTTAAAAAATAAAGCATTTAAATCTAAACTAATTCCATGTTCCCTTTGAACTCTGTGTACAAAGAGCTATTACGGATGGAACATTTCCAATCTATTTGATTGCATCTGATAAAAACAATTCCTTTTATATATATATATATATATATATATATCCCATTATACTGTATATTCCTCATAATGAGGACCGCTTTGGGTTTCCATACAAATGCAAATGACTGCAAAAACAAGACAGGAAACATAAACACCCGTATAAACACTCAGACAGCGTCCGGCTCACACACTCAAGAGCCCAAGAGGGGCCTCTTATTAAAATCAAGGACCTGGAAAGACAGACGAGAGGACTGGGAACAATGAGGGAGGGCTTGTTTGCGTCTCAGGAGGAGGTGGTGAGAGACGAGACGTGAGGTGAGGCCATGTTTATTAGAAAGAGGAAAGAACGGCGGAAATTCAAATCCGATGAACAACTAATGCGCTAATCACGTTTCTGAGAAATGACTACTTCGTAAAAGCGACACGTGTGATGAAGGAGTACAGAGGCACAGTGGCAGCTCACACCTCTCATGAACATACAACACTGTGGGCGGTTGGTCTCCATATGCGTCTCCTCGGCTCAGCGTTTGCCAAAATCCTCTAGTGCATATACACAATACATCTAGTCTTTGCCAAGACATAACGTGGAACAACAACAGTTCTTAAGCTTTATTTAAATTCAAGAAACTGTTGAACACACTGTTGAACTTTCAAGAACTTTCAGTCATTATTTACTCACCTTCATCTTGTTCCAAAACTACGAATTTTTTACTTCAGTGAAATGCTAAATAAAAGGATTTCCAGTCTGCTCTTTACCATATAGGGAGCAAAAACTGACCAGCTCCAAATACGCACGCAATCTGGGCCTGTATTCAAAAAAACATCATTACTTGATGATTTAGGAGAAGAGCTTAAACATAATGGGTGTATTAGTCCTCTAAGAGTATTTAAAAAAGCGTTTTAGTGCTGCTAAATCTGTAAAACATCAGGAGTAAAGATCCTGAAACATCTTGTCCCTCTGAGCGTAAACATTTTAGAAACATTTGACAATAGTGAGCTTTTAAAATTGTATTTTTATTTTTAAACCCAATGAAGTCAACCACGTCTGTCTCAACAGCTTTGTGAATAGATTTTAAGAGAAAACTTTTAGCTAAAAGATTTTACTGCTATTTAGGAGATCTCTTAGTTTTAAGATAAAATGTTTGGTGAAAACGTGCCCTGGTCCGTGACATTAAAGATTTTCTCCGGTCAAGCCAGTACAGTACATTTTTTGTTTGAACTGCAAAAAGACAAATAAATGTTTTTAGTTTTTAAAAATGCATTTACTTTGATTTTTAGAATTTAAAATAAGTTCTAAAAACTAGTGGTGTCAATTGATAAAAAAAAAATAATATTAATAATATACAATGTTATATAATGTGAATATATGTCCATACTTAAAACATTTATATTTATATATTAAAAAATGATAATATATAAATGCATGCATACAGGAAATTCACAAGTAAATTATAGAAAATAATCTATGAATTAGTGCTGTTAATCGATTAAAAAAAACAAAAACGAATGAATCCTCATCCATGTCTAAATCCAAGCGACGGGTTGGTTTCGGGGCGGGGTTAGGTGTAGATCATTTGTACAACTGGGAAAATACAAACGATTTACCAAAACTCAAATGAATTTGTACGAGTGAGGTTGTGCAAATTTGTACGAATTAGTCATCTCGTAAAATATGTATGAATTGCTGTGAGACTGGGCTGAATAAAACATGATGATTATTATTATAAGTAAAATGAAGGAATGCATCAAATAAAAAAAATGGACTTCTAAAAAGTGAGACTACTTAAAAATATCCAATATCCGCATTTTTACTCTATTGTGGATATGAGATTTGAGAAATGCAGTTATTTTGGAGTTATTTTCAACTATTTTTGTTTTTTGTGTGTGTGTGTGTGTGTACCTTTTGGACGTTGTAAATCACTCTTGACACTGTGCAAAGCATCTGTTTGTGTACTACAAACAAAGTCAAAGGAATTCAATTCTAATTTAAACTCTATACTATTGTAATTCTAACTTCCACCTAGATCTTTCACCTCTTATCATCTTTCATGGTCCAGGTGCTGGCCTCAGGATCTACAGGAGCGAACAGCTGTCCATCCAGCAGCGGTGCATAATCTCTTACTCCAACACGTAGACAGTCCACAGTGAGCTTGAAGCGGATGTCATCTTTGGTGGTGCCTTCAGGTAACCGCACATTCACGGTCACATCCTCTTCTGTTTGCTGCCAGAAATAGATGGGATCTGTGGTCAAAACAATGGAAGAAGTGACATGTGATTCAAAGCAGATGTTTTACAAATGAATGCATAATGAGATTACACCTTATTTAACCTTACAGGTAATGTTCTGAGTGTATCCTGAACAGCCCTTTAAACGATAAAACAGCACCAGTAACATCAAAACACAAGTAAAGCAAGCTCTCTAACCACTAGCGTCACTGAACCATGTGTGTAATACAAGCTATGATGAGTTCTGAGAATTCTGTCACAGTATGGTAAAAGATGGCAAATCTGCAAACAACCTGTGTAACTGTATGGCTTTATTTACCAAACGGAAGGCCAAGCTCTGTGTGCTTTTATAGAAGCCATTTTAAGAACATTAGTGGAGAAAAAAGCTTTTATATGCTATTGAGTTCCACTGGTGTTGTGACTACATACTTTACCAACAAATGAACATCGCAATGAATAAGGACGTTGTAATGACTATTGTGCACTTATGCAAGGCAACAAACCTCAGGTTGCTCCAGGAGGAACGGTTTGGATACCATAAGGCACTTCAAATGAAATTTTAAGCTAATTGACAAATTGGTAATTAGGCTTAATGACACCTCATGCAATTTAATCCAATTTGATTTTCGGCTTTCCTAGAGTTACAGCAGCAAACAGAAATTATTACATTTTTACCACCCTAACTGTGGGTAGACATGGGTAGGAAATTGGTTAATAAATAAAAATGGTGTTCATAAATAGGTAATAGATAAATACTACAGTTCAAAGGTTTGGGCGAGAATTTACTGAAAAGAAATGACAAGTATATTTTAAACTGATCCAAAGTACCAGTAAAAACATTTACAATGCTGCACGCACACACATATATGTATTTTAATACTAATAATAATAGTTGCTACAGCACCAAATCAGCTGATTTTTGAAGGATCATGTGACACTGAAAACAGAAGTAACATATCAGAGTGCCGCTAAAACACAGGTTCAATATGTGAACCCTGGCACAATTTTATTATGTTGCTATAGGTATGTATTGCGGCAGTCCAGAATTGAAATATCTGTGGACTGTCTCTAAAAGTGTCCCTACACCAAATCCAACCCTAAACCTACCTGATAATGTTAACAAATGCAAAACAGATGCATTTGTTAATACAGCCGTGGCATTTCAACTTCCTTTTACGCAGTTTTGTTGAACCGTAGTTACATAGGATTCGACCTGGAGCTCTTCTTCAGCGAAGCGCAACGCCGTATCACGTGAGCTACCCGAACAAACCTACAGTCTAAGAAAACGCATAGATATGAAGCTGCATATGTGTGATGATAACGTTCAAAAGCATCAGTTTTTAAATATATCCCAGCATGTTATTTAAGTCATAAGATTATGAAAATTAAGCTTTATTAAATCGAAACTTTGGGTTAAAAGGTGTCAGAGTTTTCCAGTGTTCATTTCTTTTGGAAACTGCACTGATATGTACTTATCGGTACATATTTTGTGTTTCATTAAAAAGTGCACCCAGGAACGTTTATGCCATGAGACCAGGTAGCCTTGATGAGCACAAGATTTTTTTTTTTTTATAAAAATCACCAACCAGTTAAAAAAAGCCTCTTATTTACCAAACACTTGTTTACCAGGTGCTATGCACATGTCTCCTTTAAGACGTGCTTTAGTCAGTGCAGCATTTAGTGCAGCTGTATTAGGAGACACGGTTGTGTACATTTTCTATTGATCACACTGTCATCCAGATTATGTAGTAGAGTGCACTTAGCATTTTAAAGAGCTGATTCAGGAGTCTGCATGACAGCGATTGCCACAGGTTTTAAGCCATGTTTCTCACTTAACCTACAAATCAGGTGTAGTAGAAAAGAGCAAGCGTTAATAATATACGACACTATAAGGAAGCTCAAATTCATTCTGCATAAAAGTTAGCAGCAGTTGATCCCTTAACCAGAAACTAAGGTAAAAAGAGAGGCGGGTGAGGAAATAAAGGATCTGAGACATCCAGAGAGGTCGGAGTCTCGCCCACTCAGTCTTAGCTGTGCTGGCAAAACCTTATTAGTGAAATTGGAACAATTTTCTCAAGCCATAACGCTGCTTTAGAGTGCAATGAGGAGTGCGAGCAGAACACTCATTATCTTCTTTTGTTGCAGGTCTAGTCAACTTGCAGCCCAACAGGAATCTTGCGGAGCAAAACAGCATAATGAAGAGAAGGGCGATGATGTTACGTGACACTGCTAAATCACTCTGACTCTGTACATCAGGAAAACAGGATTTGGCTCTTTTTGAGATTCAATAATTTGTTATACTATGTAGACATGATGCAAAACTGCCTCCCAAATCCACCTCGACTAAAAACTAAACAGCAAAAATATGTTTAGCAATATTCATGGTTATGATGCCACAGCCACAAGGACACGACCCTGCTCATATGAACATATTAACATTTCAGTAGTCAGCACCTTCCTTTGCGCTTATGATCTATTCAGTCACAATAAAATATTAATAATAGAAGTCTTACAGTAGTTACTTAAATTCTCAAAGAATACAAATGGCGAAAAGTTTAATTACAAACGCAGACTAACATAAATAAGTGAGCATAAATATTTAATTTTCTAAAATATGGTTTGTTTCTTTATAGTTCACAACCACAGATATATTAAATATGTTTGCCTGTGTTTTGATAATCGCTTGACCAGTAAAGAATTGATTTAATCACAATAAACTTCATAAATAAATATATATAAATATTTGTTTTTATTCTAAGCAATAAAGAGCGTGCAAAAATGGTCATAAAAAAAATCATACCTATTTAGCATTAATAATGAATTAAGAATGAAATAATAATAAAATTCTGTAAAATATAGCCAATTTACAGAAATAATTCATTGAACATATAAATGGTCATCGAAAACTAAATCATGACTGTTCTGAGTGCAAAAAAATACATTATAAAAAAAAACAAAACACTGCATTAATGAAGCCAATTTTATAGGAATAATTCAGTCCAAAATCCATCTTATAAAATTAAATAATGAGCATGTGGGTGCCAAAAAACCTTTAGGAATAAAGTGTAAAATCTACACAATAATTTCTATCCTTTTTTTACTCACCCTCTTGATCTTCCCGTGTTTTGTTTTTTCTATTTAAAGAATATCTTAGCTAGTGTTATCGGCACAAATGGAGAGAACCATTGTTTCAAGCACTGTGTCTCCGTGTGCATTACAAAATGACTGAATTAAAATTTGTATTGATTCTGTATGGCCTAGAAAGACTTCTAATTCACACGTCATTGATTCTTCAACCCTCTCATAACAGCGTTCACTGTATAAGCTTTGGTGTCTTCATGTACCCTTAAATCAAAACACCATCAACAGAATATCAATGTCTGGTGTGCGCGTGCCCATTAACAGTCTTTTGTGGCTAAGGAAGGTCGACCTCTATTTCTGAAACGAGCTAATGCACCTCCATTTCATCCACCTACCAATGGAGTCTCTCAGTACTCTCAGCCTCTTAAAACGGGAGAGAGAAAGAGGAAGAGGATCACTCTTTTATTTCTCAGAAAATAAAAACTCTAAGGGTGCATAGGACACAAATGGCCCTTTCTCACAGGCTCTCATATGAGTAACACCGGTGTTAGAGGGAAAAACAGGAAATGAGATAAAAAGGATAAGTTTAAGTATAAATCATTTCCTGTCGATGTTTGGGATTTTGGTTTTATAAGCTTATTGTCCTGAGATTACAAATATTGACTGCTTTAGCTTTGCCAGAAAGGAAGTAAACGCAAACACGTCACTTAAATAAAACAAAAGTGCAAGTAATAAGGTAATAAATAAATATTGGGACTCAATCATCCAAGTCTGAGCTCTTCTAATGAGGAAATATATGCAAAATATATTAGCACTTTCTGAGCTAAAGAAACTGTCAAATGCTAATGAAAAAGAGGCATTGGTTAATTCAACACGCCAGACCACGCCCATCAGACTACATACATAAACCGCTTATGACAGGAATATAGGATAGCAAGAAAAACATGCTGTTAATCACAGAAAATAAACCAATGTTTTAATCAGCGGAACCACTTTCATATGAAACAAACCAAGCTACTTTATAGAAACTTTCTTGCCAATGCACACAACTGTTGACCATTGCTGGGCAGAAGCGCTTGGTCCTCTCCAGTCCTCATCAGAGTTTATTCGAGGAATGATTCGTTCTGATGTTTCTATGGATACAGCAAGCCTTTGAATCATTGCATGAACGTGCGCTTCCTCAAGACTGCAGCACTTGAGAGTTTCTTGGCTGATTGGTCACTACTTCAAATGTCTTTTCTAGCAGACTTTCAGAATTCAGTAACCCAGAGGGAAATTGTACTTCCTTTTTTTGGGACTGGTTCAAATCGCACAACATAAAAGCCAATGTTTCTGCCAGCATGAATGATACACGCTTATGCCAACGTGATCTTCTGTTTTCCTGGCCGTTTGTTCTCACCTGACCTCTCCACCTCCATATCCTCAGCAGGTGGTTCTTCAAGCGGAAGTCCATCGACCTCGGTAAAAGCGAAGGGCTTCTCTGAGGCTACTACAACTCCTTTACCCTGAGACTCCACCGCAGCATAGTGTGGGACGGACTTGCCCTTCATCATCCTCCTCTTCCTCACACCATACTTCCTCTCCTCATCTGCAGGAAAGCAAACACGTTACTGGCTGCACTTGTTCCTTTTACCTGTTCTCCAAATCTAAAAATGACATCATAGTAACTTAAAATATTAATTTATACACCTATTATATAGTTCAGAAAATACGAGTCATTATGTGAACACGATAATACTCTTACTGTACACTAACATTCACAATTTTAGGTCAGCATAAGATATATTTTTTAAACAGCAAATATTAGAATGATTTATAAAGGCTATAAATTATAGCACTGAAGATAGATTTTTGTGCATAGTAATTAGTAGTTAAGCCAGCTAATATAAAGTGGGAACAACTACTTGTTAAGATAAGTCCACTACGTACCCACGCAGACAAGTGAAAAATAAATAAATAATAAGTCCCTCTCACCCTGCCCAGCAGAGTTGTCCACAGTGATCCACTCCAGTGAGACCGAGAAACCGCTGCCTTGGGTATCAGATGGATCTTTCTGCACTCTCAGAAGCAGCACTTCAATGGTGTGGACATGACAGCGCACATGAGCCAGGCTGTGAACGATGATAAACGGCTCTCCAAGACGCTCGCTGAACATCGGCTGAGAGTGAAATAAAGCAGTATACAAGCTAAACGCGTAGTGCCTTTCATATCTATATTCTGAGAACTGTATCTTCCAAAACGTGAGAATAGCACATGCATTAAGCCAACAACTGAAACAACCGAAAAGCTGGATACTTTCGTACCCACCTCCCATTTAATATGTGAACTCTCTCCTCTCTTGCTGGTGCGCAAAAGTGTCAGCTTTCCGGTTCCATCAGAGAGCGCAGCCCAAGTCATGGAGGTCAGGCTCAGAGAAGCACACAACTGTTCCCCCTCACTGGAGCCGGAGTCTGATTCCAAACAGAACATCTCACGAGGTTTGCCCAGAGCCGTGTCCTGGAAAAACATCAGATGGACACCAGTCTCATCTCTACATCAGAAAACTAAAAGTAAAGCAAGGCACATTTTCTTGTACATAGGATTAAATTGTACAAACTGGATTCCAAAAAAGTTGGGACACTAAACAAATTGTGAATAAAAACTGAATGCAATGGTGTGGAGATGGC
>JAUYWG010000056.1:15734681-15754554 GCA_034779775.1 Enteromius afrohamiltoni
GATAGATAGATAGATAGATAGATAGATAGATAGATAGATAGATAGATAGATAGATAGATAGATAGATAGAACGGTAGATAGATGGATGGATGGATGGAACAATAGATAGAACGGTAGCTAGATAGTGAAAATCATCTCGAAGTAACTTCTTTACTTAGCGATTATGTTCCTGTCATCACGGAGACAATGTTTGAAATGACGTATGTGCAACAACTGAGACATCAGCCGATGAAACAATTTCAAAATGAAACTAATTAGTGCCACACAACCAAGTCTGCGTGTTCCTGAACCTCAAAGCCAGCAATTTGAAAAGGATTACAATGAACTTAATAATCATCAATTACACTCTTTATAAAGGCAGCAATTTTTCCCAAAGAATCGGGTAGCAGTCGGCCTTCGGTTGCCATGGAGATCCATGCACACATTATCAGTCTCAGTTTTCACTTCTTTCCCAGAAGTAAAATGCCCCCTGCCTAGTACCCTCGAGATAACACAAACAGTCCCCAAAGAGCGATAATTACAGTATTTTACCTATAATTATAACGCCAGGAATATTTCATAACGAGTAATTTCTCAACCCAGCATGTCAGTAGCAAGAATGAGAGAAACTATTTAAAACTAATTCAAACTATAATCAGGTTAATGAGCAAACAAGCATATTTTATGTATTATTTTGATACTGCTAAGCTTCATATTTAATACAAATCTCAAGGAAAGTTCTATTTTGACTCTACTGTAAACCGGTAATGCCCTCTGCTGGTTGAGTAACACTACACACTGTATATCCTGGTCCAAAACTTCCTTTCATGTTGGACAATGGGTCTTTTTTGACTTTCCCAGCACAATATTCCCTCCATAGTGGCTGAAACTCTCCATCTTGTACTTCTGTGTTGCAGAAACACTTGAGTGTTGATATATTAAATTAACAAAACATTGAATGCAGTTTAAATAATCCTGTTCCCCTTTAAAACCACCCAAACACCCCACTTTTTTCCTTTCTCTCTCTCTCTCTCTGACTTTTTTATGAGATATAGCAAGAAGAATGCATGTGGATTGGTGTGTCTAGAATAAAAATGGCTCTAGGCTGGAAGTATAAGTTAATCCAAATGTATAAATAGCTTTAATAGACTCACCAGTGTGACTGTTAGATTGAGAACTCTGCCCTTGGTGTCCACAAAGTAGACGCTGTCTTCATACCAGGGGTCGATATGGAGGTAGTTGTACATCCCAAATGCTCTCACATGATCCAGGGTGTACTGACTGTCTTTCAGTTTAACCTCAGCCACAGCTGAAAGAAGACACACACATTATTATGAAGAAGGCATCGCAAACCTCAGATGACATGACGTCCTGTGCCCAAAACACTAATGTTACAATTAGAATTAAGATGCACACATTCATTAAGAGCAATGCACATGCTGTAAAGATGCATTTAGACTGTACTCTACAGTGTAGCTATATTGTTTATGTGTTTGTCACGCTGATGATCAAACAAACGCGTGTAGAATACATATATTCAGACAGGTGAAATAAAGCTCTTTTCTCACCTACGTCCAGTTCTACATTGTAACTAGGAATAGAGTCCAGTGAGAGCCTGTAACTTTCAAAACTAGGATCTAGCAGCTCTTTGTTTACATTCAGCGAACAATTCGGTAAAGCCATATTTCGTTAAAATGATATTTCAAAGAATCAGCGATCAGTTAGAGGACTCCAATAAAAGCAATATTTAACGTTGGCAGTAACAGGAAATAAGCTTTGACTGTAACGCACGCGTTTCCTACGTGTCGACCCGGACTAGTTTTCAGACGGACCGACGGCAAGGGATTCTGGGAAATCGAGTCTTCGCGGGTTCAGTTCTTTCAAGTGGTTTTCACATGAATAATAATCAATTAAATAAAAAACGTTAATGGCATGTATTTGTTTCCATGTTATATTTAATTTGTAGACATCTAAAAAGATGCGAACACTTCGCACATTTTTTCCATTCATTATCTCGGTGTCGATGTCTGTTCATGCTAGATAATAGTGAAATAGCATAAACAGTGACGCTGCATAATTTTTAACCATTTTAATGCTGGTATTTGGTGTCTGTCGTAATCTCTAAAACCTAAAGTAGCCTAACTGGTCTTAAAAAAAATATCAGCACTAACTGCAAACAAAAAATAAGCAGTAGCTACAGGTATGTATTCATCTAATTGACATTTTATTGTACCTTTTTTTTTATGGAAATGCTTTAAATTGTTATTAGAGCATATAAACACTATTGCATGCTTCACTATTTAAATGTGGCCTATATTTGCAAATGCAGAGTGGGCTGGTGCACAAATACATAAAGATGAAAAGAATATAATTACATGAACAGCACATTGATGCTCAATTATGTAAACTTATAGTCTCTGGATTGGAATAACTTATTTTGATCATATTTGATTAAATGCAGTGACGTCACTGAACATTCCAAGAATTCTTCTTTATCTCCAAGTCAAATCTGGCCAGACCTTCTTCATTCCATCTTGTTTTGGGTCTTTCAAATGGTTTGCATCTGAGGGACACCAAATAGTCCAATGCTTAATATTAGCTGCAGTTTGAGTATCAAAGTAATGTTGAGACTGTGTATTACTGAAGAACTGTTATCGGTGGTGCTTGTTAAGCAAGAATAAACGTCTCTCTTGCTTGTAGAATGACAGCAATGCGTGAACACCTGATACACAAAGGTGACAGAAAAAAAAGGAGTCTCCTCTTGCCTCCCAGTGGGCAGGTAGTATAAAAAGAGTAAGCTCTTCTTAACAAGTAAGCCACTGCTGTTTGGGTTTGAGAAGAGAGCTTTAACAGGTAGCCTATGTGACACTTTAAAGTCATGATTCTGAATTCTATAATGTTTTTATTTAACAATGCATTAATTCATATTTAATTATATAGCATTTATTTATAAATTCAGGATATATAAATAAATGTATATGGGCATAGTCCTTATTTACTCAATGCATAGTCTGCAATTTGTTAAAACTGTTTTAAAGTAGAATTTTTTCCTGTGTATTAGTTTTATTATGGTTAATATGTATACTGTTTCGTTATTCTCATTTTTAAATGGTGCATTTATTTATTATTTTATGCATGTATTGTTTTTGCAATAGAGATACAGTTGATGTGTTTTCGCTCCGAAGCGCGCGCGCAGTGAGTGTATCAGAATGAGGCGCGTGCGGCTGCAGCTTCACCTGTCGCTCACGCTCTGTGTTTTACTGTGGGGTTCCACAGGTACGAGCTTGGGGTGTTCTTTTAGCAATTTTGACTTTTTTTGCGTATATGTATTTTTTTGTGGCGCAATATTTTACCAATCTCCGTCCTGACAGGAGCGCAGCGTGTCAGCAAAGTGACCCCAAAATACGGAAGCCTCAACGGCGGAACGAGACTGACCATAGAGGGTCAAGGTATTAAAAAAACCAAAAACATCAATATGATCTTAAGTAAATCAATACATTCACATTTCGGATATATAATAAATACAGTTTTGTGGTGATTTTGTTTCAGGTTTTGCTCAAGCCAGTCAGTTCAATCTCAATGCCAATGACCCAAACATTGGCAACGCAGTGTCCCTGGTGTCCCGCACCAGATCTGTTCCCTGTGATGTCGAGAAAGACTCCTCTCACTCCACTCAGATCATGTGTTACACAAGGTATGTTATCAGTTAAATACATACAGTCTACTTTTATCTTAACCGCAGCTATTTCGTTGTATTCATCCTCTCCTATCATGGTTGTACCACACTCAAATGCAAATACCAGGTAAAATCAGGGCTTGAAATAATAAATAATTTGAAATAATATACTGTAAGTTTAGAAGAATATCCGATTCACGTACAGTATTCAAAGTTCATACAAGACGTTTACGAGAAACAGATCAAGAATAAAATTGTTGCACTGAAAATCAGCTGTATTACATACTAATTCTGTTGCGTAGCATGCAGTTCACCCACAAATTCAAATCCTGTCATCATTTATACACCTTCATGTTTTTTTTCAAACATGTATGGTTTCTTTTTTCCCTGCAACATAAGTGAAGCAAAAATATTGTTCGTGTCTCTGCGGTCTGCCTGGGATATGCAAATTAGATTTTTAAAAAAAAAATAGGTGTGCTGCATAATGTTATGTAAAATGCTTGTGATTTTCATTGCATCATGTTCAGAGCTCTGCCAGAGGATGACTATGAGGTGCATGTCAGCGTGGATGGCGTGCCAATCCCTTCAAGTGGCATCTGTAGTGGATACCAGTGGAACTACTGGTGCATGTTCTATGTAAGACTTCATTGTGCTGCTTACTAAAACACATACTCCTATCATCTCTGTAAAATGTTATAATGTATTGCAAAACTCCTTTCACAGCCCAGAACATACCGTTCACCCAGCATTCAAAGTATCCGTCCGCTCTCAGGTGTCCCAGGTGAGTTGGTTTTGTTTTTATCATTACTCTGTGCCGCTTTGGTTTATAAAAATGACACCTTTCGTTAAAGAAAATACTGAATGAACTTTAGGGACTGTGGTGACACTGCGGGGAAGAATCTATACTGACGTGTATGGAAGCAACACAGACAAAAGTTCAAATGGCCTGGATGTGAGATTTTTAAGGTCTGGAAATATTTCACACACACCGGAAAAAATAAAGCTGAATGATAAATCTATTCCTTGTCTTGATATGAGGTGTGTTCTTTGAACAGAGCGTACATGGGAGGCATGCCTTGTGAACTTCTGAAACCCAATTCAGATGAAAAGTAAGCACTTTAACTTTAAGTTAACTTTAAATATGAATGCACCCTCCCTAAGTGCACATTATTTATTTCAGGTATGGCCTTTATTTGGATTCTGAGACCAGCCAGTGGGGATATATGAGTTGTAAAATGACTGGAACGTATGTTGGTGAGGACACATCGAGATGTTGAAGAATTATTCATTCGCTGTAGATTTTTGTCGGATTGAATGTCATTACCTTGGCTTTCAGGTCATCACAACCTCAGTTACATTCTCGACAGTGAATACGGGAGGTCAGAAGAAGTTTGGTTTTACTTTGCGATTTTATTTGCATATAAATATTAAATATGAAATATAAATAATATTTTGCTTTTGCAGGAGTTTGCCAGACTTTGGGGTTTTCGGCATCTCAGCGCTGAACCAGCTTGCTATGTTCCAGACATATGCAGGTGCCAAAAACATTTATTCTACTTTTTAGCAGAATTCGACTTTTTATCTCAAAATTCGGACATTTTTTCTCAGAATTGCATGATACATGAACTTGCAATTCTGTCTTATTGTCTTGCAATTAGGATATATAAAGTCAGAATTGCGAGTAATAAAGTCCAGCTTTTCGATTTGGTGATTCGGACTATATCTCGTGATTCTGACTTTATAATTTGCGATTGCAAGTAAAAAAAATGTCTTATGACAAGAATTATGAGATGAAAAGTCACAATAACGTCTTTTTATTATTTATTCAGTGTTGGAAACGGACTTTCATAATTGATTAATGATGTTAAAAATCAGATAAAAAAAAAAAAAAACCTGGCCCGTTTTTTTTCAGAGGTGACAGGAGTTTCTCCCTCTGAGGGCGGTGTATTTGGTGGCACGTTACTGACCATTCAAGGACACTACTTTGATGAGACTGACAAGCCAGCTATGGTCTTAGTAGGAGGTATGAAAAATGAATCATTATAATAATTGTTAAATAACTATATACGTTAAATACATCTAAAATAATAATAAAAACATTGTATATATATTTATTATTTTTATTATTTAAAATGTATCTTTTTATAATGTGTTTTTCCCCTTAGGTCGAGAGTGTCAGATTCAGAGCTTATCAAATGAAAGAATAACCTGCATAACTCCTAGTTATGAAAGAACGAATATGACAGTGTTTCCTGGTGAGAACCTTATCTGATATTCAGATCTCTAATGGTGACGTTATATTTCTGTAACAATAGAAATATTTTCCATAGTCAGTGTTTGCACGGCAGTGGAATCCTGCATTTCACACGTGAGAACATCTAGCTCTGTCACCGCTGCAGTCACGCGTTATCTCAGCCAAGACCATGATTCTTGTTTCTCACATAGCTGACTTCTCAGAATAACACTTCATATCAGAGACCATCACATATTTCACACCAAGATGACAGCTCCTTTGATCAAGCCATAAATCCATTTTAACAACATGTTACTGCAAATCATTTTTCAGCTAAACAACAAATTACTGCGATCATTGTTTTAGATATATAAATATAAATAAGCTGTATATAAACTGTGTGCCGAATTATTGTTAGCTCCCCAAACTCCAGGAAGGTTCAGTTTTGTTATATATAAATAAACAATGTATATATGTACACACTAAAGAAATGGCTGCAATTAATTTTTCAAATAAATTATATATATATATATATAGTGGCCAAGACTTTAAGGCACTTTACAGAAATTGAAATATTAAACTACTTTGAAAAAATATTTACTGAAGGGTATATGCTATTTTAAGAAATTACACATTTAACATTAGTGCTATAAACCATATTGTGTTTAATCATATCGATGATGATTAAATGAATGTGTTTGCAGGTGGCAGAGGATTTAAAATGGAGATGTGGAACAACTCAAATCCGAACTATCTAGAGGACGTCCTGAGGTATAATTCCAGCAGGCCTGGGTATTCTGTGCAGTGGGTGGATTCTCTGTCCTATGTGTGGCCCCTGGAAATTGATTACTTTGTGGCCCGACTGAGTGGTTTCTTTGTTCCCATGGAGACCGACAACTACTATTTCCGAATCAGAGCCGACGATCGGTGCCAGCTTTATTTCAGCAAGACAGGTCTTCCCCAGGATAAGGTACCCGAATGACAATGCAATCAATAACAATCAACTGTTTTAATGCATGCAATATTTGCATAGAATGCAAATTGAATGTTAATACTTTTTTTTTTCTTCAGGTAAAGATTGCATATCAACCTTACTATACAAGCAGTTTCTTCACCTATAACACCCAGATGTCAGAGGTCATGCGCTTGGAGAAGGGAAAACCGTAAGTGAAGTTCTTCAAATAATGCATGATCAAAAAGTCATTAATGTATGACTTTTTTGTGTCCCATTCTTGGATCTAACATCAGCATCAATGTGCTACAGGTACTACATTGAGATTCTGGTGCAGGAATATGCAGTAGCAGCATCAGTGGATGTGGCCTTTTTCAAAGGGACCAGTCCTTTCACAGCCCAGCAGACAGTAGATGCTGTTAACGAGAAACAGCAGATCAACGCATACTACGATGTACTACCTGAAAAACAGGCAAGTGAGCTCACAGGAGCACTTTAGGAAAAAGACAAGAAAGAAAGATAGTAGCGTAATTCTTTGTTGTCTTAGGTGGTCCGCTTACAGAGCTGGACGCCAGTGACCGTCGTCAATGAGAGGCAGACTCTGAGAATCAGCAGCAACTGCTTCTCTCTGAGCAACTGCGGATACACATACTACTCCTTAGCATATGGAGGTCTTAACACAGGTGCGTTAGTTGTATATGAATGTGTGATTTTTCACGTGCTTTTCTTGCATCTTCGCGTTTGTAATGTTTACTGGAAATGCTTTGCATGTTGTAGGGCCGATCCCAGTTAGTGCTTCAGCAATGGAGTTGCAGAATGCTCTGAATGATTTGTGGACGATTAAACCAGACAGTGTGACAGTCACAAAGCAAGTACTGGACACTGAGGCACTGTACAACGTGACATTCAACTCTAACAGAGGTGAACTTAAAAAAATGACTGCTATACTGTATTACTCTGGCATCTGACTTGGAGATATGCTCTTAATAACAAGCAATTACAGATCTATGCTGAATGTCAGTAAAAATATTAACTGTAAATGTCTTCTTACTGAATCTTGGCATTATCTCAGGCAACTTTGAGGCTCTTGAATACTTCACCATGGACTCAAATACGAACATTACAGTTAGTGAGGATGTGAAAGGGCAAGCCAGCCTGGAGACGTTCACGCTCGTGTGGGATGGCGTTCCTTCCCTGCCTCTGCCTTTCAATGCTTCTGAAACTCAGGTGTTTTTTATTGTTTTATATTTATTAACATTTACCATTGCATACAGTGTTAGCTTCTCTACTGTACTGTGTAGAAAACATTCTGAATGCTCTTTTGAAATATTTCTTTTGGGTTGCATGTTTTTTATTAAAGGTGTGTTCGGCACTAGATGCGATGGTCACTGCTAAATGTCCAGCAGAGATTCCAACAACGGAGAACACTAATGTGAAATTTTTGAGAGATTACGAGACCACCACCACAGGGGTAAGCACAAGACACATAATCATGTATGTTACAACCTATTTCAAGTGAAGACATTATGAAGCTCTAACTTAGTTATGTTGTTGAAAGCATCACCTTTCTGAGATTTCTCCTTGTTGAAACAGTTTTCAGGCGATTTGAGCCGGAGAGGGGTCCGGGTCACTGATTCAGAGGCTTTCTGTGGCCGCTGGTCTCTGAAGAACCCAGAGATTCTGTTTAATGCCAATGACACTACAGCATCAGGAACAATCTACAGCCCAATACTACTAGAACCGTACAACACTGTAATCACTCAGTATTATCTCATTTTTCTCATTTTGTTTTACATGAATTTTTTTTAATGTTGTTTTATTTATTTACTTTATCATAGCTCTGCTTGGCTTACAAAGGGCGTCTGATGAATGAACTGGGAGTTTTGTTCAGTTACCAGCAGAATACTTACCGGGAGGAGAGAATACGTATTTCTGTGCAATTTGACTCAACGGATGAGTAAGTTAAATATAAATCTAATATTTGTGTTCAACTGTTCTGGAGCAGTGTCGGAAACACAACTTAACACTGATTTCTAGTCGTGTCCTCTTTTGGAAGCACAACGACACACAGCGTCTCCAGAACATGGCGCCCGCAGCAACACTACAGACAGAATAATAGCTCCGCCTCCTTTCTTTGTGCAAACATTTGGGTGGTGTTTGAAAATAAACCCACTCTGTGACGTAGAAAAGTGGAGGCGTGTTTAAACGAGTAATCTACTGTATGGACTAACAGCTTCAAAGAGAAAGGAAAATATGAAATCGCATCATATGATTCCTTTAAACCAATATCAAGATCATTATGTTATGGGTATGACGATATGCTGATGTTGTCTTGCTCAGATGGAACTACAAGTGTGTGGACCTCCTGGGCTCCATACAGGCAAACTACATAGGCACCAACTCCAAACTTCTTCAGCTGAGTGTATATGGAGTGGCTCCTGACTCAGTTTACTTCATAGACACTGTTTACCTTGGACGTCAAATCCCTGCTTTGGATTCTAATGGTAAATAAGTTATATTGTGTAAGAAAAAAGCATGGATGTAAAAACAGTGGATAATGGAATTATATATAATTATAGTATATCAAATCTGTTTTTTTATTTTATTTTGAAGTGGTGACATTGAATATTCTATTTTCTTTCTCTCCACATGTCCAGTTGTCGTCCACCGACGAAGACCACCTGCTCTAGCCAGTTCAGGACTTATCTTTTCAAACATCTCTGTCAGCAAACAAGCAAATGCTTCACAAGTCAGCTACGAGATCACAGCGACGCCTTACAACTGTGGCTTTGGTGTTCCTCTGTTAGAAATAGGATTCCTGGAGGTGAGTTAGTTCACATGAAGTTCAACTGAAACTCATTCAACAGTGACTGTCTTAAAGCGGTGGATCTTCCTGATCTCTCTGATACGACGGGTGATGGGTGACAACAAAATATCTCTGTAGAGTTTATCACTATATCACTGAATTGTTTCCTGCAGATAATGTTTTGTTGAGTGATCCACGATCCATTTCTCAATCCTCATTTTTGTCCAACAGACAATGCCAAACAGCACAGGTGACAGACTGATTCAAAGCCAGGGGAACGCTACCGTCACCATTATGCGCCCTCAAAAAGCCAGCCCACCTCTTACAGGCACCTTTGACGTTGAGTTCTTTGGCCGTCGTGTTGAAGGTAAGCATGCTGTCTGCGGTTTACCTGTTACTTTCCTATGTAGCTGCTGGAAGTAACTGAATAAATCGGTAAATAATATTTCAGGTATCTGCACTACAGATTCAATTCTTTGCTTACGTACATTCACCACAGCCTTCATTTGATATGTTTCTCAGGCCTAGCTGTAGACATCAGCGCTGCGGACCTGCAGTACACTCTCCAGGGGATCCCAGAGCTCGGCCAGCTGCAGGTGCAGAGATCTGGAGACTGCAGGGGCTACAGCTGGAGCATCCAGTGGCTCACCATGCCTGGAGATCAGCCTCTGTTAAAGGCAAGAGAGAGTTCAGAGTGCTCCAAGGTTCTCCAAATCTGCAGGGCCACTGCTAATGAGAAATGCTAATGGGAATTCAAATAAAGTGTTTAGTTAAAAAAAGTAATAATATATAAAGTCAACATGTTGTGTTATACTATATGCTAAAAACGACAGGAGTAAAAGACTAAAATAGAAAACAATAATTTTAAATATTAGTATTTTTGATCAAATAAATGCAGCGCTGTTGAGCATAGAGCAAGAATTGAAATTTTGTAAAAATAAAATAACATTTGCAAATGTTATCGACCCCAGATTTTGTTAACTACCATGAATAAATAATACAAACAATACATTTATTACAGTTTTGTTAATTATTCTTAATATTAGTTAATGGGAATACAGTTGTTCACAGTTAGTTCATGTCAATTCAGGGTGCATTGATTAATGTTAACAAGCACAACTGTAGATTTTAATAATTAAAATCAATAATATTAATAAAGATTAACTGAAATGAATAAATGCTGAAACGGTATAACGGTATCTTTTTAAAGTTAATCAGAGTTTTTTCAAACTATATGGCAGTGGATCATCTCAGGCGATTATGTGTTTATTTAAAGTTAAACATATGAGTTTAAATATCATATTGCGAGACCTTATGGCCATACTGAAGCAACTTTACCTCAGATCTTGAAAATAGATTGTGAAAGCTCACAGCGAACCAAACCAGTGTATTCATCTTTATTTCCTTTTATGTAAAGCACTTTGAATTACCTTTGTATATGAAGTCAATTTGCCTTGCCTTGCCTTGCCTAGCCTTGCCGATTCCATGACAAACATTTTATCAGTCACTCAGTATGTATATTTAATGATGTTAAATAATCTTTCATATTTATTAATTAGATTACAAAGGTATCTGTTTCGTTGCAAAATCATTGCGCTTCCAGAAAAAAACGAACGCTTCTGATTGGCTGTAATATTTGACTGATTCTGTCATATCGTGGTGACACCCAAATCTTGTCGTGTCACGTGTAGTTAGGACAAGATGTTAGTTCAAGGTAACTGAAGTAGTTAACTAATGAACTTTATTGTAAAGTGTATATCTTAATCTTTCTCAGACACTTAATTTCATACCCGGCTGAATTAACATGTTTTAATCATTTCAACCAGATCAATGCTTCCAATGTGGTTGGTGTGAACCCTTCAGTGACATCACGCGAGATTGAGAAAGGAGGCATCTTCAAACAGAGAATTATGGGAGACCTTCTGCGTGTGCCTACAAATAAACCACAGGTGCCTTTTTACTCTCTGCTTTTACTGCAATAATTATGTTTGTCCAACATGCACTGGTCATATAAATGAAGCTTGTTTTTAAAGGCTTTTCCTCATGTTATTTGATGCCGTGTAGTGTGCAGATTTCAATAGTGATTTCGTAGCGGGTCAGTTGAATGTGGTCTGGTTGTGTTGCTCTGTTTGAATATCCACTGTTCAGGGGACTTTGCATGTCGAGAGGATTACGGCTAAACCAAAGCATGAAAGGTTCATTTGTATTATTACAGACAGACAGGTGTGCATTCCGTAGTCTGAATGTGCATGATACTCGTAATATTTGATTCCAGTAATTAATGAAAATCCTTACAAAATACAATCCATTACATAAACATTAAAAATAATATGAATCACTTTTGCATTGATTTGCACACGAAAGAGTTGAGAAATACTGCTTTTAGGATGTGTAACAACTGAAAAGCATATTCCTGTGCTTGTTATTTTTAAGGTGGAAGTTTTCATTAACGGCATCCCATCGTGGTGTTCAGGAGATTGCGGTTTCACTTGGAATGAGTCAAAGACCCCAAAAGTGACCGGGATTTCTCCTACACAAGGTGGGGGAAATGATCAAGGCTCACATAAAAGCTATAATTTAATGGCATTTAATGGTTTATACTACTGTCATGATTTGTCGCTCAGGATCCAGCGGTCTGGGAACAGTTCTTACTATAAATGGATCTGGTTTTGATGGTGGGAACGTCACTGTGAAGACTGGAGACGTGGAATGCTCTGTTCTACAGGTTACCAGTAAGTCAAACCCAACAAATCTGTTTTTTCTCAAGGGACAAACAGCATTCAGATGACATATGTCTCCTTTGATAAAGGAATGCAAAAAGCATCATATAATTTGTCATTTTAAGAATAATAATAATTAACTTTTTTTGTACTTTTTGTTTCTTTACCTCATTTGACTGATTTTCTTCTGTGAAACACAAATGTAGACACAATTGTCCATGCAGTTACTATGATATAAGACCTTCAAACTTAAAAACATATTCGTGTTCAGATGACTTTTTTTACAGTTGCACTGTATTCTAAAGTGTTGCATTTTAAATAAGAAATTTAAATCCTAATTTAAAAAAAAAAATGATGCTTACATTGGTGAAGTGGTGACAGAATTTTCTTTTAAGTGTAATATTTAATTATACACCTGATCATTTATTTGTGTTTCAGACACTTCTATAACCTGCCTGGTCGGTCCTGCAAGTGCAGGCGTACAGCCAGTCTCTCTGAGTTTCTCTTTGGTGGGAAATGCCCAAAACCACAATGACAGCAGCTTTAACTTCACACAGCTGTTAGGAGTGACCTCTATAAACCCCACAACAGGAAGTGTGGCAGGTACACATAGCACTACACTTCCCTATGCATAATAGTGGTGAATAAATTATATATATATATATATATATACACACAGAAGTATTTGTTGCTTGCTTATATATGAAAGCCCATTTCGCAGCGTAAAAAAAAAAATTGCCTTAAAAAGTCAAAATGGTGACTTATATCATAATTACGAGATAATTATGACTTGCTAAATTGAAATTACGAGACTAAAAGTCACAATTATTTACTTAAGTCATGATTATGAGATAAAAAGTCAATATTATGACTTAAGTCACAATTATGAGATAAAAGTCACAATAAAGTTTAATTTACTTAATATTTAATTTTAAGTCGAAATTACAAAAAAAAAAAACGTGTTTATGATTTACTTAAGTCAGAATTACGAGATAAATCCCCAGTTTCACAGACAAGGCTTAAGCCAGTCCTAGACTAAATAGCATGTTTGAGCTGTCTCAGATGAAAATATCTTGCTCTGACAGATCTTAAAACACGTCAGGGTCATTGTTCTGTGTTAAAATGCACACCTGTCACATTTTTGTAAAAGTTGCTTAAATATCTTAATTTAACCAATGCCTAGTCCTGGCTTAAGCTAAGCCCCGTTCATGAAATCGGGCCAAAAAGTCAAGATTATGACTTAAGTCACAATTATGAGATAAAAGTCACAATTAAGACTTACTAAGTCGAAATTACAACTTGCATCGAAATTATGACGTACTAAATTGTCAAGTCTTACTAAGCTGAAAAAGTTAAAATTATGACTTTACAAGTAAGAATTGACTTAATGACTTGAAAACACAGAAAATCACTAAATGTGGTCTTTACTGATAACTTGTTTCGTCCAAAACCTGGTTTCCAGTGTTATCCCAACATATCTTAAAACATATAGTTGATCTTTTTCTGTATGTCTTGACAGGAGGGACAATTCTGACAGTATCTGGCTTTGGATTCAGTAACGAAACCGCAGTCACCGTTAACACTCAGCCATGTAACATTATACAAGTGGATCTTTCCCAGCTGAGCTGCATAGTTCCAGCTGTGAGTGAAGAGCTTGATTTCCCAAGAAGAGTTCTAAAAGCAGCCACATTTAAAATCCTAAATGGCAGTTTTTATTATTGTTATTAACTACATATTAATGTAATTCCTACATTCACATCCTCTGCAAGCTGACAATAAGCCTAAACTTTAATACTTCCACGAATCTTGTGTTTAACACAGGGATCAGAAGGTGATCAGAGAGTAACGCTAACCATGGCAGAGATGACAGCAGTATCAGATGGCTTTTTCACATATAGCCGCCAGCTGACGGCCATTATCACATCTGTGAGCCCACAAACTACAACAGTATTTGGTAAGGGATTAACATTTATGCCTTTTCTAATTATTTGACCTAATTCAGTACAGATATGTTTCCACTGGAAATTAAACACATAAGCAAGACGCTTGGACGTTTTATATCTGTAACTATAGGGCACCAATTTTGCAAAATTAAATTCCAATGTCTGTTGAATTGTTCTATTTGTAGAATAGAGTTCTCTTGGCACTAAAATCATACGTGAACATCTAAAGCAGGTCTGGGTACTGTTCGAGTATGTCACTGTCTGGGTTTTGTCCTATAGTTGGTCGCATTCAGTGTTTGCAAACAGCCAACAGCTGATTGTATTCTGTTCTGAGATAAAGCTGTAAAGTTATACTCTGTCTGTTGAATATGTTCTATTTTTAGAATAGAGCTCTCTTGCCTTTATTCACAAGAATGCAGAGTATAAATAAGGATCACTGAGCTTTCAGATCAGTTCATAATCCTTTCACCATTCAACATGTAATTATGTGTCACTCAAAAACTAGACTAGACTAGACTTTGGACATGGAAATAATGTCATAATTATGTATGCTTTACGTGCAAATCTAAAATTAACACCTACCAACGCAAAAACGTCTGGGCATGAATCTTCTATAAACAGAATTAAATAAATTAAATTGAATATTTAATTACGGAGGGACAAACGTCAAGCATTTCAGATCAAGACCTGATAAGGAGAGAGTCTCTAGAAGACGCCCAAGTCACAGCATGTTTTCTTTAGTCTGTATATTTAGTTTAATATCTAATTTGAATCTCTTAGATCAGAGAAGGACAGACTGTGACTGCAAAGTAAACCATGTCTTATGGTCCATTTTTACCCTATTTAGGACCATTCAAGTTTGTTTTAAATCACCTGCCTTTATTCCAAACCTCACTCTTACACTTTGAGCGCTGACTGCAACAGAAAGCTACATGACAAATAAAATTGTGCCGGTGTATAATTATGTCTAAAAACAGGGCCAATTACTATATCCAAATAAATACTGGTTAGCTTCTCTTCTTTGAGACAAGATAATGAAGCTAAAAGTCATAGGATACAAACAAACAGGTAAAATCACATTCAAGTGTCAGGTGTCTTTCTCCATCCCATTGTTCTGATCTGCGTTTACATCTTAGTTACAGCTGTAAACCCCCACATGGCCTCCAGACAAAACTCTTTTCCAGCTCTTTTGTGCAGGTCAGATAATTGCACTGGCTTTAGCTTATGTCACGCAAACAGAAAAGCCGGTTTGGCTGCAGTGAAGTGACAATCAGCAGCGTGACGGTTATTAAAACACTCCAGACAATAAACGGTCAAAGCAATTTCATATCTAACCTCCTTATACCTTCTTCATCGTTTGTTATAAAGGACGCAGGATTCTCACCATCTTGGGCACAAATTTTGGTACGCGTGTTAACGGCAGCTCTGTTTTGATTGGCGAGGCCAAATGCGAAATCCAGGAGTGGACCAACGAAAACATCACCTGCCTGTTACCCACACTCCCCCCAGCTGAGTACAGTGTTCACGTGAGAGTCGGAAACCAGGGTTACCCCTTAACCAGGTCTCGCATCACTTTTTGTACTCTTTAAAATCAGATTTTAAACTGGTATATATCATGCTGCAGCTGTGGAAGAATACTATTTAATGTCCAAAAAGGGTAACACTTTATTTTAAGATGTGAATAATACCTAGTAAGTACTTAGTAGTAGCTGTTATACTTACATGAAACAAAATGTACTTACCATGTAACTAAGTTACGGAACAGTTTGTAATTGCGTAGATGTAACAGGCTGCTATGGTTACACATTTGTTACAGACCGAGTCTGTTACACAGATACTTATGTAACCAAAAGATTGTCACATATGTGTTACAGACTTTATACAAAGTAATTATAAATTCTAGTACACAGCCACAAGCTACTTAAAATAAAGTGCATCAAGATTGTACTTAAGTGTAAGTGTCTGTGTAACAGACTCGGTCTGTAACACATGTGTAACAGTAGCTGCCTGTTACATCTACGTAATTACAAACTGTCCCATAACTTAGTTGCATGATAAGTACATTTTATTTAATGTAAGTATAATGGTTACAACTAAGTAATTAGCTAATTACCTAAAACTAAAGTGTTAGCCCAAAAAAGTAAAAGCACTTAAAATGACAATTTAGTCAAAATTAAAGTTATTTTGATAGTTACTAAATGTTTGTTTTCTTCTGTGTGCAGTGCTGGAGTTACAACCACTATAGAGTATGTTCTAGAGGTGACTGGTTTCTCTCCATCTCTGGGGTCTTTGTATGGAGGAACCACCATCACTATCACTGGCTCTGGGTTCAGTTCTGTCGCAGCGGATAACAGTGTAGCTCTGGGTAAGACAAGAAGACCACAGAAAAACATTTCCCGTGTTTACTGTGTAATACTTGGATTTCAACACTTTTCACAACTCTTTACCGAAACCAATCATTTCCAGATCATTTACTCCAGTCACGGTTATGACTCTGTGTTTCATACAGGAGACAGACAATGCCGAGTGACAAGCGCTTCAGATCATCACCTGGAGTGTGTGACCCAGTCTACAGATAAAACACATACTGTGACTAACCAAGGTTTCCACCCTGGTAATATCGCTTTACTTCTATCTCTTGTTCTGTCACGCACACAACACCTGAATGCATCAGAGAGCGGGGAACAATGTCTGTCAGCACAATGACACAATGTCTCATCATGTCAATGACTTATCAAATACTTGTACTGCCAGCAAGCTGCATTCTTCAAAGCACTGTTTAAGCGGACGTTTTAGGGTTTTTAAAGAGCTATGAAAGTATTGTTGACATTTTAATGTGCTATATGTTTAGTCATTCACACAGTAAAATTCTAGATTTGCAAAGAAATCTGAATGACAGCTGATGGAATTCCTTCTTTTTAAATAATTCTTCTGATATGATGCTTCTGTTACCAATTGGAAATTCAGTTTACATTTTCTGCAGAAATCATGGGAGCACTTTATTTTAAGGTGTCATAATACAGAGTAATTACCTAATTAGGTACTTAGTAGCATCCATTGTATTTACATGAAATAAAATGTACTTATCATGTAACTACGTTCTGGAACAGCCTATAATTAGAGTTTGGAATTATGTATGTATGACAGACAGACAACGGCTACTACTAAGTACTTACTAGGTAATTACTCTGGATTATGGATATCTTAAAATAAAGAGTTATTGAAATTGCAAGGGGAAAAAATGTATACAATTATTTTAAGTCATAGAAACAGATGCAATTTAATCTTCAAGAACATGTCATGGCAATAAAAAAGTAACGCAGAAGGGATGGAAATGTAATAATTATTTTTCAATGTAATAAAAAGAGATGAAAAATACAATCTGATAGTAATATAAATGTCATGAAAATAAATAAAATATTAAAGGTTCAGAAATAACAATCTTAAGAAGTAATGGACGTGAATGAAATGAGCACTTTTTATTTTGTTGCGCAATCCAAAACTTATTTATCTAGTCTGATAAAGTTATAGAAGTTACATAATGGGATCCGCAGAGACTATATTTAGTGTTTTTGAGTTAATGATATCTTGTGTTTTCAGTGTATGGTCAGGGTTACGCCTGGAGCCCGGCTGCGTTAATAGTGTCAGTGGGGGACACAGTGGCTTGGAGCTGGGATGCACCAGCTTTTGTGTCCGGCCTGGGCTACAGCGTCTTCAGCGTGTCCAGTCCCAGCAGCACAGACTATGATGGCATTAGCTTCAGCAGTGGAGACACCCAAACTGCCAAAGGTACAAACAACAGCAACAACTACTACTATCCTTATCAGCGCTGCTCATTCTAATTTACATTAAGCAGGACAAACAAAACTGTACATACTGTTTATGCCGTTTTAATTTACGAGTAGGACAAACAATACCACACACACAAAATTTGCCTGAACACCGTTTTAAAAACTAGCCCTTTCCTTACATTGTTTATTTTCTAGTTTTTATGAAATGAATAGTTCACCCAAAAATGAAAATTCCCCCACATTTGACTTGACCCAAAGTAATCCTACGTTTATGCAACTTTCTTCTTTCAGACGAACACAGTCAGAGTTTTAAATGTATCCTGGCTCTTCCAAGCTTGGTAATCTGGTCTGATAGTGGCCATTATTCTGAAGCTCCATAAATTGTATATATCCATCAGGAAACTAACCTATACGGCTCCGAGGGGTCAAGCAGATCGATGGGTTTTTGTAACAAAAATATTTGTATTTTTAATTCTAAGTCAAATTACTGACCTCTGGCAACACCTGTATGCATGTTCGCAAGAGATTTGAGATCTGGCTTCTTGAGTCCACGTATGACGTAAGCTGCATTTTGTTTTAATTGATTTAGTATTGCTCTGTCCACATTCATCTATTAATGCGGCTTAAACCACACTTCGAGTCAGAGGTCAGCCAAGAAGACAGAACTTGACTCTGTCACAAACACTTATATAGTCATTGCTGGAAGTCAGTGATTTGACTTGATCTGAATGAGATATTTTCTAAAACCCATCAATCTGCATCTAATTTGTATGAAGTATTGTTGTAAAATGTACATGATCTTCTTTGTCACATTGTCTCTGAAACAGTGTTTGTCCCGACTGTTGCTTAGAATTTGTATGAGAGGCTCTTATTTGTGAGAGTGTCAGAAAACTCGAGATGTCTGCTCTCTGCTTAACTACATTCTGTATAATGCCAACATAATTACATACCAGTCACTGTGTAGACAACAATGCATTGTCCTGTCTTGCCGTTTACTGTTACAACTCATTTGTAATTGTCTTTAGCTGTAAATGTGTAAGTTTGATTTCCTGTAAAGGTACTGAAGACAATGAGAGTTGGAGGGGTGGTGCCCAGTTTGTTTGAGGAACATAATCTAATTCTGCTGTTCCTTGTGCACATGTCTGGGTTCTACCAAAAGGTTTTTTTGCCTACCGTTTCACATCTCCTGGAGTTTACTACTATAGCAGTGGTTACATCGACTCTGGAAACCAGAGGAGTCTTCAGGGAGTGGTGACCGTCATGCCACTCTTCAATAGCGCTGTTGAGCTTCAGGTGCTTGTGACAGGAATATATGCGTCTATGAATATAGGTACAGCTGGAACACTTTGATAAGTAGTTTTTTCCACAACAAAATATATACTTACAATCTGTAGCTTAAGGAATGTGTAGGTAAATTCATCCGAATCATCTTTTGTGTTCTCCCCAGTTTTACAAAAAATGAACTCATCTGACTCCGTGTGTGTGGCCACCTCTGACTGTTTCCAAGAACAGCTGGAATATAATGTGACATCAGACAGCCTCTATAGTTTTACTTCCTGTGCCAGTCCCACTGTGTACCAGATTACGCCTGACCATGGCACTACTCATGACATCATCAGAATCAGCGGCTCTGGCTTTAGCAGCATTACCTGTGCAAACGAGGTAAACTACCTAATCAAACTTGACATTTTAGAAAGATTCTTAGTAATCACTCTATATTAAAATCATTAAATGTTTATTTATAATACATTTAAATGAAAAGAAACACAGCAC
>JAUYWG010000056.1:15770799-15783310 GCA_034779775.1 Enteromius afrohamiltoni
AAATTAAAACGCATGACTGTTTGGGTCCTGGGATGACCAAAAATCATTGAAGAGAAATAGTATTTTGCCAAAATAATAACTTAAAGTGTGCACATACTGTAACATTGCTTTATGATAAAAGTGTTTATTTCTTTCTGTTTTAAATCAGTAAGGTGAACCCTTCAGACTGTGTAGACATGGACTGTGATGCTAAGAAGAAGACTTTTTTGAAGGACCTGGATGGCAGTTTTCTGGGTGCTGTGGGAGCAGTGGTGCCCCAGTCTGAGTACGAGTGGAACGGGGATCCCAGGCACGGACTGGGCGATTACCGCATCCCCAAAGTCATGCTCACCTATCTCAATGGCAGCCAGATACCTGTGGATCAAATCGCTCCTAACAAAGGTACATCTGAGGAAAATGCATTACCCACGCTGCTCTATGAGAGAATTAGAAGGAAAGAGTTACATCTAGTATTGACATTGCTGCTTTCCCCGTGTAGGTGTGATCAGAGACACTTGTATGTACATGAGCACCTGGCAGAGTTATAAGTGCTTTGGGCTCAACTACAGAATGCTGGTCATAGAAAGTCTGGATGCAGACACAGAAACCAGGCGCCTCTCACCTGTAGCAGTCCTGGGGGACAAATATGTGGATTTGATAAATGGTATGAGTCATAACTCCCCTCATACTGCTAATTTAACCCCTGCCACAAGCAGAGGAAGGTGTTTGTGAATGAGTTTAACAAAGTTACTGTGAATATTTTGTCACAGGCCCACAAGACCACGGCTGGTGCGCCGGCTACACGTGTCAGAAGCGTGTATCTCTATTCCACGCCATCGTTGCCACCAACAAGTCCTTTGACATCTATTTCACCAGCACAACCCCACAGAAGCTGAGACTTATGCTGCTAAATGCTGGGCCTACAGAGGTTAGTCAGTAAGATGGATTATAAAAAACAGCATTTACAGGTCACACTAAATTTCAAATGATAAAACACAACTGATTTTGCATTTGTTTATTTATTTACTTGCAATATATTATTTGTATATATTTACACAAATATAAAAATATAATATACAGGTATAATTAAATTACTATATAATGCTGTCAAATGATTAACTGCTATTAATCACATCCAAAATAAATGTTATAAACTATATTTATGTGTATATTTATTACGTATATATACAGTAAATACACACATACAGCATATATTTTGAATATATATATATATATATATATATATACAGACACACATTTTTTATAATATATTTATTATTTATATATGCATGTATAAAATCACATGTTTCTTAAATATGTAGATTCATGTGTGTGCATTTATATATAGGTAATAAATATACACATTACACACTCTTATACTATACAAAAAATATATTTTTTATTATTTGACACCACTAATGCAAAGATTATCTGCAAATATTATTGCATACATCTATATTTTAGCTTACACAATATTACAGTAGAAACTTGAATTTATACAGTATACCGAAGCATTGTGTTCTACACTAATCTTCTGTTGTGCTCAGGCTGTCAGGGTGGCTATATTCTACTCAAACCCTCAGCGGCTGGATGTGTATGTAAACAATAATTTGATTGGTCCAACTAATGCCCAGTGGAACAGAGACAAAACGGACTACACACTGCTTGAGCCAACGTATTCAGGTGTGATAATTCATGTTAAACAGCCCCCCCTGCAGGCTACAGGGACAAATTCATTTTTTTAAACAGATCATGATTCTTATTTTAACTCCTCAGGTCAATATGTTCCTGGTTTCACCTCGAACCATGGATCCAACTTTTTTGAACAAAACTACAAAATGATGAACATACTTCTTCGCGGCTCAGATCCGGTCCAAATCCGCACCTCTCCAGTTCTCTTCCTGGCCTTCAACCTCCCAGCCATGTCTGAGGAGCAGTTCTTCGGGGAAAATCTGATCAACAATCTGGCTTTATTCCTGAAAATACCCCCAAACAAGATTCGAATCACCAAAATCGTCCGTGAGGGAACTAGTGCCAGACGGCGGCGCTCGACAGGACTGACGGTGGAGGTGGAGATCAGGGAGCCTCCAGTCCAGAACTCCACCAGCAACAGCACTGGTTAGAGTCGGCATCTACAGTGAATAAAAATAAATAACAAACACAGTGTTTAGTCACAATACAATGTCTGAAATTGTATATTCATACACCATCTGCAGTAGAAGACCAACAGTTTGAGGTCTTGAAGAACATTGCTGATGATCTGGGCCGCGCTGCTCTCTCCGGCAATCTGAGTCAGTCCATCGGCTTCAACGTGTCGTCCCTGGGCATCATCCCTCCTCCTCCTTCTTCCAGTGACCCATCCTGGAATGATGTAAGATTTTATTTCAGATTTCATATCAAGCACCATTTAGAGACGTATAACACAAAGTTTATATTAAAAACTCTCTCTCTTTTTCAGGTGGCCACTCAGGAAGTGACCCGTGAAGACCAGCAGGTGGAGACGGTCAAGACAGTATCGTCCCTGGTGGTGGTGGTCCAGCCTGTGGCGGGACTGTCCCTTGGGCCCCTGAGTGTGCAGCCCAGCATCATGGCTGTGGACACAGCGGTGAGACACACACTTCCTGATTCCACTAAAGGAGCACTCCACTTAGTTGGACATTTTAGTACACGATATAACTACAGACCCTGAGATCGGCTGAATGGATTCAAAAACCACGAAACTCAACTTATTAACTGGGGGAGTTGGAGAATGAGCCTATTTCCAAAAAAAAAGTGGGGTGTTCCTTTTAGAATAACTATAGTTTTCAGGCAATTACTAGAAAACTGGTATCGAGCAGGAAAAGCATCTTTGTGTGTGTGTTTTCAGGGTGACTGCGTGTCTGTGGGTGTGACGACTCTAACCATGTCAGCTGTGCTCAAAGATGCTAATGGAAATCCAGCAGAAGGACTTCAAGGAAACACCACTATCCCATTCAGTGGCTGCTGGGCTAATTACACCGATTTAGCCATCTTTGCAAGCGGTGGGTTGCCTTTGTTACACACTTCATTTTTGGAGGGTTGAGTCAGTTGTTATTTTAAGTGCTGTGCCTCTTTCACAGGTGAGAACTTGAAGTTGGCCTTTACTCTGAGTGAATGGAAGGCTGAGTCCAGAGCTTTCTCACTCAAAGCACCTGTGATCGTCACCACGGCGGATGCTGGAGGCGGCAGCATCTTTGACTCCGGTCCAGCGGTCCTGTCACAGTCTGTGTATCTGCTTATGCTGTTGTGTGGTCTACTCCTTCTGCTCATCAGACCCTAAATAATCACAACGCAAAGTGCTCTCCTATAAATATATGACTTCTAATGATTTGTCTTTGTCTATAAACTACTATTGTTTTGATCATATAAGCCACAACTATAAAGTCTTAACACATTCATTTATAATGTAGAACAAAATCAACTTTTATCTAAATAAAATATTCTTTTTACTTTCAATATTATACATCTATATGCTTTAACACAATTTTAAGTTGTTGCATAGTTTGTTTTACTATATACAGTATCACAGTCAGAGTGAAATGAAAGGTGTAATAGTCTTTTCTTCTCTACTCTCAAGTAAAACTGCTTCTGATTTAGAAAACAATTTGATTGGACCAAATTATGCAAGCACATGAATTAAGAAATATGATATGCATAGATTATATGAGGTATAATAAATACTGTGATGTTCCATAAAAAACAAGAGTTGTCAGTTTTGATTTCATGGTGATTTTAAATGTCTACAAACAATATTCGGTGTATATAGTACATGCATAACAGGACAATTTTTATCATGTCTCTTATTTATCGTTACATTTCATAATGTAATGACATTTTGTATCATTCAACAATTGGAGGATGCTTTCTTTGTTAATGCAATAGAGTAGACAAAAAGAAAGAGAGCAAGCCACTAGAGGGAGATAAAGTCCACAGAGCTCAATCCTCGCACTTACACCTGCCGAACTTTGGAGGAAAACATTCACATTCATAACGAACTTAATTTATTTATTTTATTTTTTTTACTTTTTTTTTTTTTGTATTTCTACACAGCAGTTACATCCGCATTTAAAACGCTACGTTTTACATTGTTTCTAATAAAACCTTTTAAATAAACCAATATGATATAAAACATATCAATGTTAAAAAGATTCCGACACGGAGGACGGTAGCATCATCTGAATGCCGAGGAGGAAGGAGGCAGAGGCCTTTAAGTCTTCTTGTTTGGACTGAGTTGAGCTAATAATGTCATGACGGTACTTAAGGAGGCAGTTCTTCAGAGGAGCTGCTCTCCGTCTGCGCTCCTTTACCACACACACACACACACACACACATACATGCATGTGATGTGTTCATGTTTTTCCCCAAGCAGGTCCTTCTTTTTTCTTGTGCATTTGCAAGATGCGTTCTTATGGAGTCTCAGGGTTATTTTTGACTTTTACGTTGCTTTTGTATTTTCTTTGCGTTCGCTCAATAAATCCTCTGTTTCCAACCGCATCCAAAGGCATGAAAGTGTCCAAGTCTGTTCCTGCCGATGGCCACAGAAAAGCCAAACACGGCAAAAGTACCTCGTCAGCATCCGCGTTATCAGGAGACGCACAGTCCCAGCGGGCGATCAAGGATGCGATTGAACCTCATGATTACATGATCTCCATCTACAAGACCTTCTCCGCGGCGGAGAAACTGGGACTGAACGCGAGTTTCTTCCGCTCGTCAAAAGCAGCAAACACCATAACGAGCTTTGTGGACGAGGGTCAAGGTTCGTCGTTTCTTTATTATTTAATATCACGTTTCAGTTCGCTATAAATGGCTTTTGCTTTGAGGTTTCCTTTCCTAAGACTGCCAGAATACAGTACAGGTGCCTTTGAGATACTGTTTCTTAAAGTAGACTACAAAAAAACTATATGAAGGAATCGGCGGATGTCATATAATCCTTATTGAATATTATTAAATAATAAACAAGAATTATTTAACTTTAAATAATAAATAACCACCTAAGAATCAAAACAACTTTTGACAAATGATTCAAAACTTTATTTTTACATTCTACACTTCATAAAAAAGAGTGTAGATAAATTTTTTTCTGCAAAGATAATTATATTTCAGATGCATTGAGAAAAACTGTAATTATTGCGTTTATAATGTTTATAATAACTATATGGGTGTTTCTATAATTGCTGGTACATTTGGTGTTTAAAGTCTGTTACCGTCAAACTCTGTTACCAAGGTAGAGTAACAGTGCTGGTAATAGAATAGAATGTGTAACAGAATTGAGTTTTATTTTATGTTTTCCAAAAACTCCACTTGCTGACATAAATGCTAAGGACACATGACACTGATGAAAACATGATCTTTAAAAAAAACAATGTGAGATCAGGAATAAATTCTGTTTCCCTTCTGATATTGTGGTAACAGAGTTGACCTTCTTCAAAAAACTCTCGGCGTAAGAAGTTTTTAGATTAGCATATATGTTCTCAGAGAGAGCACAGATACTTTTCAGTGAGTGAACGTGACATCATTTCCTGTAACTTACAAGATTTATGGATGCACATTTTTCTAAAAAATTAGGCTATTGTTTTAAATAATTAATTTAGTAGAATTAAGTAAGTAACTATTTAGGGCTTTTATAAATAAAATGTTGCCAAAAGAAAAGTACTATCAAATATTTTGTTTGCACATTAAGAGAAAAAAAATACACTAATTGAGAAGAAGAAATCATGATTTTCTGCTATTTTAGACTGTAATATCTTGTAATTCATAACAATTAGTAAAGAATAATAATAATAATAATTATATATAACCTCAACTTTTTGTTTTATTGTATAACTGTATAACTTTCAATTCTTTTTAATCCATAACATGAAACCAAAAAAAAGCAATCTATTAAGAATGAAACAGTTTGAAATTTCTGAGCTGATTGAAACATTCTTCTGCATATTTCATGTTTCATCTCTGTACGCCTCTGTAAATACTGTAAGCCACTGTCACTAAACAGTTGTGCTCTTTGTTCCAGATGACCTTTTGAACTCTCCTCTCTGGAGGCAGAGATACTTATTCGACGTATCGACTCTTTCTGAAAACGTGGAGCTCTTGGGTGCTGAACTGAGGATATACACGAAGATCTCCGGAAGCTTCCGAGCGTCTGAGACGGGGCCAGTGGAGATACAGCTGCTCTCCTGCCAGACGCATACAGTCCTTGATTCCAAAACCCTAGATCTGGACGATGCGCATAGACCGAAATGGGAAGTCTTTGACGTCTGGGAGGTTTTTAAGGAACGCCAGCGCCACTCCCATGGGACGCGCTTCTGTTTGGAGCTCAAGGCGATGCTTGATCATCCCGAGAGAGAAATCGACTTGCAATATCTCGGATTTCACAGACTTGGCCGGCCGCAGCTGAAGAAAGCCATATTGGTTGTTTTCACAAGGTCTAAAAAGAGACAAAGCCTTTTCTATGAAAAAAGGGAGAAGGTTAAGCTGTGGGGTTTGGATAGTCTTGGGAAGGTGAAAGGACCTCACTCAAAGTCCCGGCGGAGAAGACGGACCGCTTTACCCAACCGCCATGGAAAGAGGCACGGTAGAAAGTCCAAGTCCAGGTGTAGCAAAAAACCCTTGCATGTGAATTTCAGAGAGTTGGGTTGGGATGACTGGATCATCGCTCCCTTAGACTACGAGGCCTATCACTGTGAGGGCATGTGTGACTTCCCTCTCCGATCTCACCTGGAGCCGACCAATCACGCCATCATACAAACTCTCATGAACTCCATGAACCCCAGCAACATGCCGCCCAGCTGCTGCGTCCCGTCCAAACTCAGCCCCATCAGCATCCTGTACATCGACACGGGAAATAACGTGGTATACAAGCAGTACGAGGACATGGTGGTGGAGTCCTGCGGCTGCAGGTGATCCTGAGGACATGTCAATAAATGGCTTCAACTTCCTGATTTGTCTTCAGAACACTACTGGAATCCTCAGCTGAAAATGGAAATATGATTTTGGACTGGAAGCGAGCTCAGAAACACTGCTACATCAGTTTTAGTTTTATTTCATGGGCTATTTTTATACTTACATTTTTATACCATTTGATATTGTGGTAACAGAGTTGACATTCTACAAAATAGCTTTTTTTAGATGAAAATATTTTCTAAGAGAGAGCACAGATTCTTTTCAGTGCTTCAGATCTTATCAGTGAGTGAAAGTGACATCATTTCCTGCAACTTACATAATTCTGAGAGAGAATTCCACCGATTTAAAGGCAAAATATGGTTTGGTAACAGAGTTGAAGCAAGATTTACGGATGCACATTTTTCTAAGAATTTGTTTTTTTAAATGAAAAGTGCTATAAAATATTTTGATTGAACATTGATACATGTGATGGAAAAAACACACCGACTATTTCAGACAAGAAGAAATCAGGACTTTAAGCTGTTTAAGACACCTTTGAAGTAAATTATTCTGTTGTTATGGACTGTAACATCTTGTAATTCATAACAATTAGTAAAGAAGAATAATAAATTATATTAAATAATAAAAACATATAACCCTCTGAAAAAAGCAACAACAACAACAAAGATTTTAACAATGATAAATTGTTTGCGTGTACCAGACGTTCCTGCTTTAAACAGCTGTATTTTATGGATTGATATGTAAATGATTTTTTTTATTGTACAGGTACAAATGTTAATTTATGTTCAGTTACACTAAGTTATTTTCTCCTTTATTCAGTAGTAATATTTCACACATATTAATAAGCTCTTTTAGTATTGTATCTACCTCATTGTACAAATGATGTTATTGTGTAAATGTCTTCCTTGGAGAGATTAACCCTCATGAAAGGTTTTGTAAATATTTTATGAAAAGTATGAACCATATTATTCCTTCAATAAAACACCACAAAATCATTTTAAACATATTTTTTCTTGAATATTGCCTTTTTGTTATTTTGTTATTGTTTTGTTTTTAAAATTTGCATGTTTAATCATTAAAGAAAGAGTTTCAATCTGTAAGTTCAAAAGGTTGGGGTCAGCAATATTTTTTTTATGAATTTAATACTTTTATTCAGCAAAGACACACTTAAAATAAAAATAAAAAGTGATAGCTATGATGTTACAAAATGTCCATTTAAAATAAATTAACATTCTATTAATCAAAAAATCCTTTAAATATGTTTTAGGATTTAATAAGAAATGTTTTCAGTATATTAGAATGATTAAACAGAAAACAGTTATATTAGAATAGTATTTCTTGGTATTACTTTTTGTATTTTTGATGAAATAAACGCAGTCCTTTTTAAAACCATAAAAAATATATCTGACCTCAAACCTTTGAAAAATAGCACATCCCAATAAATACGGAGGGACAAATTACTCAACGTTAAATATATAATGAAATAATTAAAAACATAAATGCAGAAAAAAAAGTAAATAAATATTTATTCATTTATTAATTCATTGATTCATTATAAATTCATTATTTTATTATTTATTTCTTCATTCATTCGTTCCTTTATTTCATTCATTTATTTATGTATGTACTGATCGATTTATTTCTTCATTTATTAATTAATTTATTTGGAGAGAAGAGAAGTAAATGTTTCTAGTATTTATAATATCAGGCCTATAGGTTTTTTATCTATCTGCATTTAATTATTTCTGCTAAATGAATTAATTAAATAAAATACATATTTATTTATTTATTCATACATTTTTGCATTTTTGATGTATTTAATTCATTTATTTACATATTTCAACATTTATTTAATTATTTAAATTGGAGTAATTTGGCCCTCCAGAAATAAAAGCATGAATAATAAATAACATTAAATGGAATTTTGCTATGAAAGTTATGCTTTTTATTTTAGCATTAATAATGCATTCTGTCAAAAAGTATATATTTAAAGAGCAACAGCTTATCAACCGAGGCAATACATTTTAAGAGACATTTGTCTTGTCTACTTCATAAAAGTTGTCTAAAGTTAAAGGCAAACATATAAACCGTGCAAAAATGCTGCGAGGGGTAGATTTTTAACAGGTGCTCCCAGTTCTCATCTTTCTTCACCAGTACTGGTCTGGGACGGGACGGTAACTGACAGGTGGGACGGGACAGAGTAATTCAAAACTGGGTCTACTCAAGAGAAATATCCGGCACCCTGCTTTCATTAATGCCAACCCGAGATACAAAGATCCAAGTAATCTGTGTCCCTTCCCTGTAAAGAGCTGAAGGGAGATAATTGCAGTGTTTAGCAAAGGTGAAAACAGGGTCAACAGACACTCAGCACAACCTTCCCTGGGTGGCCCGTGTGTGTATAGAGTATAGAGAATAGAGAGGAACACGTACACACACACACACACACACACATCTATTGGTAAACGGCTCTGACCCCGCTACCAAAGTTGCATTCATTCTCTGTCTGGAAAAACACAATGACAAAAAAACCGAGGATGCTAACTTCAAATTAGGCTTGCTTTTACCCAGAGGTCAAAGGTCAAGCATCCTTTTGTCTCCGGCCACTGTGTGCGTTAAACACATCCAGTAAAGAGAGAGGAAGCAATCAACGCTGCAGAACAAGGGAAAGGAATGAGCGTGATGCTGTTACACCAGTTCTCTTCTCAGTCCTCGTAAAACACATGGAGATATGAGACAGCTGCTGGACAACAATGGACTGGAATGTCGTGTGCCTCTAAAGGACATCTGTGGACGCACCGAATGCTGTGATTCAGTGACGTTATCAACTCACCTTCTGACATTCATTAATCAGCATTTATTAGGACAGTCGTAAACACTGCCAGTCTCATCTTCCCGTTCAATCTCTTCAGTAACTCCAGGTATTAATACGTTTGCACACACATGGAAATTATATCATATAAAGGTTATAGAATGATGTACACCTTCTTTACATGTATTTACCTATATTGATATATTGTATGACTTCTGCTGCTGCATTTAACACTTTTCGGAAGAAAATATATAATACAATTTTAAATATAGTAAGAAATACTATATATATTTAGAACTGCGTGTGTCAAAAATACTACAATAATAAAACAATAAATAGATTTGTAACTTTCTAAAAACCTACATTTGTAAAAAAGTAAATACTTTAACAGTTTAGATTGTGTTAACACATGCACACTCATGTTTAGAAGCTTTACATCAAATACATTGTTTCAAATGAACACTTAGGCCTGTCGCAATGATCAATATATCGACTTATTGGACAATTTATGTGCACGACCTCAATCATTTTTGGTGATGCAATACATTGCCCATTATATTTACTTCATTTTCTTTTGCAGCTTGTGGTGTAGTCCTGAGGTGCTAGTTCACTTTTTTTATATATTTCTACAAAAAAGCTGAATCTGCTGATATGGCCTTGTTTAGGGATACAGAGATTGATTGTGTTTTCAGCAACAGTGTGCATCCTTACTTTCTCCATAAAACTTGTGCATTTGTCTTTTTTTCCCTACATGTAAGAAAATGTGTATTTATATTTATTCAAGTTTTTTAAAGGTATTTTGATACTGATTTCCATCTAAATACGTTTAAGAATGAAATGTTTATTGTCAAAAGCATTCAAGGATTTAACTACATCTTCAACAAAGCGTGCTTTCTAAATTATACTTTCTAATAATAATAATATATAAAAAAGTGCATGAATCAAGGCTAAACCTCTGATAGTGTCACAGCAGCTGTAGTGTGATCGATCAGCCTGGTTTAACCAGTGACTGCTGTGTTTGTGGAGACCGTTTGCACTCTTTCAGTCCTTTGTCTTGTGTGTTTGAAGAGATGCCATCTTATGTCAAAGAGTCAGCGACCTACGAGTCAACTCAACGGATGGAGAGCTGAGAAAAGACATTAGGAAAGTCAACATCAGAAAGGAAAGTGGAACGGTGAGTTTAGATGATCGGGCAGCACTAAAAGAAGGCTACAGGTTAATCTGCTCTATTAGCCTCTGTACACAAACCACCGGTGAAGGATTAACTCGGTTAACCCAACCCACAGACTGTCAGATGATCCTGGGGCTGCTCATCACAGCGCCACTGAATAAGGTTGAGTTGTCACGGGACATTTTAGGTGATTTCCGAAGGATCGTGTGACAGACTAGAGTAATGTCTGCTGAAGATTCACAGGAAGAAATGAAAAGTTTAAATATATTAAAATGGAGAGAAAAAAAAAAAAAAAAAAAAAAAGTAATTACAACTTGAAACCTCTTCAAAAATCTTTAAAATGGAAAAAAATTACGTTTTTGCAATTCTAACTTTATATCTCATAATTTGGTCTTTTTTCAGAATCAGAATTGTTAGTCTATATATAAATACACAGGCATATAAACTTGCTATTCTGTAAAAAAAAAAAAAAAGATAGTACATTACATTTTTCCATCATGCAATGTAAAAACTAGGTCTAGATGGATAGGTAGCGCTCAGGAACATATGGCTTTGGTTGAGGCTACCACGGCGCTTCGCTTACTGGGTTTAGTTAGATGTGGATTAGGCTACTTAGTGGACGACTCTGAGTCAACGCTAGACGGGTCTGACCCCGGCTCATGTGTTTTGACTGAATGATAATCAGACCTCTGGACTTCTTTTACACATTAGAAGCAGAGCTGATATGACAGGGGCTGCAGTGTTCCTTTACAGTGGTTCGGTGGAGAAAATGTGAAACAGATGAGGGGAGTCTACAGTGAAGCTTTCTCTCTGCCTTAATTAAAAGTGCCTGTTGAGGACGTTCGGAGAGAGTTCGGCTCACAGATCATTGCGGCATTTGCACATCAAAAGGAAATGACACTGGAGACGGGGTTACCCATTAGCAGAAGAGTTTTATACAAAGATCACAGGCTTTCATTTGGCGGTAATGACCTACAGATTGTCTATCCCTAAACGTCCTTCACCTTGTCACAACAAGGCCCAATCGCAGGTAAAACAGCGGGTTAACCAACTCAATGTCCTTTATCCAACATGAAGGCCTTTCTGTGATGTCACAGCTGGTGAGATAAGTTGCGCAGCCTTTTAATGGCAATTCTTAGTATATACTCGACAGCTCAGACTCCCTGAACTCTCAACTATATTTATAGTACAGGTCAAAGCAAGTGGTTTTCCCTCAGGATTTGATCAAATCCATATTCTGCAAACCAAATGTCACTTACTTTCTAAAAGGCTGACCTCTAATGAGTTGCACAAAGTCCAACAGTAAACATGAGAAGTAGTGAGTCACTGGCTCTGTTCAGAATGAAATACTGCCTGTTTGTGAAGGGGTCATATGATGCGATTTCTAATTGTCCTTTCTGTTACAAGCTGTTAGTGCAGAGATAAGATCAATGAAATTAGAAAGATTCAAAACCAGAGATATATTCTTTATAAAAGTTATTACTTGCCCACACCCCTATAACCTCGTTTAAACACTTTTCGCCGTCACAGAGTGGGTTTATCTTCAAATGTTTCCAGAAAGAAAGAAGGCGGAGCTATTATTCTGTCTGAAGTGTTGCTGCGGGCGCCATGTTCTGGAGACGCTGTGTGTCGTT
>JAUYWG010000056.1:15802563-15820243 GCA_034779775.1 Enteromius afrohamiltoni
AGTCCAATCAGTATAATCAAACACAGCTGGACTCAAATGAAGGTGTAGAACCATCTCAAGGATGATCAGAAGAAATTAGCAGCACCCGAGTAAAATATATGAGTGTCACATCAAAGGGTCTGAATACTTATGACCATGTGATATTTCAGTTTTTCTTTTGTCATAAGTCTGCAAAAATGTCAACAAATCTGTGTTTTTCTGTCAATAAGGGGTGCTGTGTGTACGTTAATGAGGGAAAAAATGAACTTAAATGATTTTAGCAAATGGCTGCAATATAACAAAGAGTGAAAAATTTAATTGTGTGTGCGTTTTTAATATTATATTTAAATTATTTTCAATTATATTTCAGAAGTTATAGTATATCTACTGTTTTCTATCTAGTTTGAAATCTACCTCCTTACAAACATTTTACAAGTCTCATGCTAAACATATTTCTTGAAAAGTGTTGGTTTATGATCTTGCTCCTTATCGGACACAAATCGCACACAAGAGCGGCCAAGTACTTTTTGGGGTGACGGTAGACTTGTAAATTCATGCATCATACAAATGCATTCAGCTGTCAAAAAACCCAGTCTGCTGTGCATTTGAGCAAGAGAGCATACGATTTTAGTTGCAGATGCAGGCAAAGTGTAATCTTGTCTAGTCTTGAGGGCAGTGCCAGAACAAATACAAAGACGCTCAGATAAACGCACATACAGTCAGACCTCTGTGCAGCATGCACAAGAAATTACAAAAGATTCCATCTTTGTGACGCATATTGACAGATCTCAAGCACCTGATCATAATCACACTAATGCACTATCAGTATCACAAACACAGCAACAGCATTTATTCCATTCCCACGCTGAGCAAGAGACTACATTAAGCAATAAGTGTTGTGCCCATGTCGTGCCCGCCAATGACTGAGCAGTTCTGTCTGATGCCTGCCGGTCACTAAGGGTCAGACGATCCTCGTGAGATCATTAAGAAACCACATGTGTGCATAACCCATCCACAGCATTCTTCAGTAGTAATATCATGTCCAAAATAATGCCCAAAAAGCACTGCCAACCATAATAGGCCAAGCGCTTACTGGAAGTGTGACCTTCAAACTCTAGAGCACATCATAACCGACTTCAACTTCTGGGAACAAAGTATGAACGAAGTTTGGAAATATTAGGACAGGGTGGTTTAACAGTATATACTGTGTGATTGTACAAATATCCAAAAGTAGAGATTTTGGTACCTTCGGATATCAGTATAAACAACTGCTGTGTATTATTCGGAAGTAACTGCAATCTGTCACGTTAATATTAGACTGCATCTGATGTACATCAGCTATTGGACTTGGAATATGGCTCACAACCAGGGTCTAGAGTCTGTTTATAATATAATTTTTCTGTTTTTACTCAATCAAGTGTTACATAATGTGAATGTTTGTGCACTGATGCCAGGCGTATTCGTTTATTATGAATGGTCTTATCTTTTGGTCCGTGTTCATGAAGTTCAGCATAAAAACGAATAAATCACAGAATTTACAAACGGCCAGACCACATGACTGTTGCACATATAAACCATGTTTTAATTTCATTTCCAGGAATAATAGCTGTAATGTAATAAACATGTTTCCATGATATTATTACTATGAATTATGAATCATTCTGAAAAGGGATCAAGCGCTCTTCTAACGTTTTATTAAACGCACCCAGATTGTTCTATCACTCAAAAGTTCAGGTTCTTTTAAAACTTTCTATTAAATCACAGAATAGTGAAACAAACATTTAAAACATTACAACTGCTTTTTATCTTTGATAGTTGTAGGAAATGTTTGAATGGTGTCTGAAGGATCATGTGACGAATGCAGAAGAATGAATTAAATTCCATTTTTAAATGTTTTAAATATGCAGTTAATTATATAATTACAGTAGTTAATTATATCCAAATGTACAATCTGCCTTTCTTATAAATAATGCATGCTGCATTAATAACTGAATTGTGGTAAAACTTAACTGTGGTACGTAAATCAGCCTGACTGCTCAGGATGTCCTATACGTCTTGATAACGGAAATCATACCTCAGCAGACCGCCTTGGGTTCAACCTCAAAGCCAAAAAGCCGCTTCCTGTTTTCAGATTTTTTGGTTTGTTTTAGACTCAATGAAGAGCAGAAGCAGAAAAAGAGGGAGGGAGCAGAAAAAGGAAGGAAGAACATGTTTGCAAACAATTCCAAGCAGTTTTCTGAACCATGGCCTTGACAAAGATTCTCTTCCAGCTGTGTGAACCACGCCATGCTCTGTGCCCCATCACATCAAAGAAATCAAAAACGATTGTAAGGATGAACGAAAGAGTGACAGTACAAACTAAAGAATAAATAAAGAAAACCAAATAAGAACAAAACTAAATGAAAAACAAAAGCACAAACACAACACTGAAAGAAGCAAGAGAACATAACACAACTGAAACAGAAGAATAAACAAACAAAAAAAGATAACAGGCAAACAATAGGGTTAAAAACAAAGTGAATGAAGAAGGAACAAACACAAATGAAAAATAATGAATATAGAAAAATAAAAAATACCAACAAATTGAAAGAAAGAGAACCAAACGGCTCGGCACGGCTCAGTTCCACTGCGGTTTAGTACCGCTTTAGAGTGGGCGGGATTATTCACGTGTCGTTATAGTTGCACCACCTCTACTGCGTGACATCATTGTAAACGCGCCACAAACAAACACACAACAATGGAGCATTTTTCATTCCGCGTCGCCCCATCAAGCTCTGGCTGGATCCGCTCCTCAGCTATCAACGAGAGGAACGTCTGTACTTCCTCAATAGACCACGAAACAGTCATTTTTGGTTGATACAAGAAGGTGCGTTTCTTCAAACAAAACAGTTGCGTCCGATCCTTCTCTGGCTGTGCTGATTTAAATCTAGCGGGTCTGTTGTGTCTCGTGTCGCAAGTTCAGAAACGCAGTAATGACGATTTTCTCCGGGCCAATCAGTGACCAGCAGATTTTCGACGTCATGTTTTGGTAACGGTTCGGCTCGCTTGGAACCTCGACTGAGGTGGTACTAGAAAAAGGACCAGGTACCAGGTACTGTTCCCAGTGGAAAACCCCCAAAATGAGCTGTACTGAACCGTGCCGTACCGTACTATGCAGTGGAAGAGCCAAAAGAGTAACAGTACAGAAGAAATGATGAATAAAGAATAATGAAAGAAGGAACAAATGAAGGACCAAACTAAATGAAAGACAACAAGAGAGAAAAGAGAATTTTAAAAAATTAAAGTAGGAACAAACTAAAGAAAGAAAAAAGAAATGACGAGGGCCATGGGTGATTAGACTCCAGAGAAAGAATGATGAGAAATAGAAACTGGTAAAGAAGTGATGGACAGACTGTCCTCAGGGTATACAATCATATTCACATGAAAAGACAGAAATAGAGGCAGGCATCACAAGATATCACCCCACCCGAGGTGAGGTCAGTCCCAGTGAAGATCTGGAAACACAGGGCCAGCCCACAACGACACGACACTTCACAAAACATCATCTCTCTAATGTGCTCCTGCATGCCAACCAGCAATCATTTTTCCTTTGGAAAAGGAGCTTAAGGCAAGGTATTGTGGGAAAGGACAGAAAGGATAGGAAAGAGGAAGGAAGGGCTTTGACTGCTGGCACAGACCTGGACAAATATACACATCCACACACGCTCGCAAGTGGAAACGCAAGCGGCGTGTGAAAGGAAAGCAACTCTCATCTCCAAGAAAAGAGTCTCCACTCAGAGGATGCTAAGGAAAGATCTGATGGCGTCGAGGGCCAAAAAAAAAAAAAAAAAAAAAAAAAAAAAAAGTCTGACACTTTTCCGTTCAGGATTTCACACTCGTGACAATGCTTGACAAATGCACATATTATCTCATTATACAACAATAGAGCACGCTTGAGAAGTACAGGCTTTACAAACAACCCCTCTGGCTGACCCCGGGAAGTCCAAAGAGGGTGCGTGGGGTGTACAGGAGATTAAAGAGGAAACGCTTTGTACGACTGCAACCTGATAAGCTTGTGAGAGTCATTAGTTCTGTACTAAAACCTAGCGAGCTGCTCCACTGTCTACATTGGCTGTTACCTTCTAAGGCAGCATCCAAGTTGAAATGTAACCTCGTTAGTGACTGATTTGAAACTATCCTTACGGGAAATCTCATGCTTCTCAATAAGCACACTCTGAGGTCTGAAACACACTCAGCAATTTTAGTTACGCAAGATAGACGTTTGTTAATCGCCCCGGCTCAATTTAAAGGAATAGTAAAGAAAATGCTGTAGTTCCAAACCTGCTGAACACAAAGGAAGACGTTTTGAAGAAAGTCTGTAACCAGGTTGTTTTGGTCACCACTGACGACCGTACTATGGAAATCAATGGTGACCAAAACAACCTGGTTACAGACTTTCTTCAAAACGTCTTCCTTTGTGTTCAGCAGAACAAAGACATTACACAAGGGTGAGTGAATGATGACAATCTTTTTTCTACTATTCCTTTAGCCCCTTCTTGTATTTAAGAACATCTTAGCAAGGCCATAAACATGTCTTAAATAATTTTGGGGGGTTTATATACTCCCCCTGGAGTCATGTGAAGCAAGCTTTATTATAGATGCGGACGCTTTATTTAACGTGTTTTGGACTGTTAAAGAGAAAGCTTCGAAGTGCAAGGACAATTTTAAATACAAGTCTGATTGGATTAGTCTGAAAGAAGACAACATTTTATATATATATATGTATATGTATGTATATATGTATTTGAACGTATGCATATAATTTATATATAGATAAATAAATATACAAAGTACACAAACATACAGCAAATAAATGTTATATTTTACATTTGTTTTATAGCAATGAGTCGTTTGCGGCCCTAAATAGGGCGAGATTAGTTTGTAGTTGCATCATTAAATGTCGAAGAATCTCCAATCATTTTAGTTTCTCTTAACCTCAAAGTAGACCTTCAGGTTTCTCGTCTGGACATATGTGAGAGCATAAGAAGATGCCAGACATACTGAAACGGGGAAGTGAGATACCTGCAATAAATCACTCACGTAACATCTCTTGCGTGTCTGATGGATAATAGCTACAGGGCTAAGAGCACAGTGTCTGTTTTCAACTCTTACATGTGGCTCGGATGGCTGTGGCAGAGATCCAGGACTCAGCACAGGAGATCCCGAGGGGCTGCAGAGCTCAGGGAACGGGTTCGGGATAGCTGGCAAAGACGCCGGACGAACTTGTAACTCTTCTTCTTGAAGGCGCCTAAAAAGTGTGACACATAAGAGATCATACTAGTACAGAGCTCACTTCTGAAATGCACATACCGTTCCTAACACTAAAACACCGAGCATCTCATATAGGGTTCATTAACAATGCAGCGTTTGCGATAACACCCCTGTTTTAATCAATATGAAGCTGAGCAGGGAATTAAAGCCCTGAAAACTGGATAGGCTAATAAAAAATAAATCAGAAGAGTCCGCATTACGGATTCTACTACAGAATACATGAATGAAACCGAGAGATTTGAAACCCACTTAGCCAACCGAGAACCGGTTCATGAACTCTCGCAGAGCTCGGCAGAGTTCAGCAGACAGACACATAGACTGCAGATGCTAAACTCGTCTTCGAGCCTTTTGATCTACATCAATAAGACCGGGAATAATACATGACTGCCTCAGCGCAGTTGGAGCGACCATAATAACTGAGGGAATAACTGAGAGAATTTTTTAAATCTGAACCGTAGCAGGGGGTGGGACGTTCAGGGTTCATGGCCAAGTCAGAATGAAAGAAGACTGTGTGTCTGTGCGAGTGTGTAGAGACGGGAACCTCTGAGTGAACCCATCTCGGTGTGTGTATGCGTGTGAAACTACACCCCGCTGTCATGGAGATCAGAGAAGAGCGGATAAAAGACAGCAAACGATACAGAAGCCCTGCAGAAAGGTGAGGTGTAAAAGAGCTGATTAGAACAAGCGCTGGGAGAGATGACTATGAACAGAAAGATGACTTTAAAATGTAGCGGTGTATGAAAACAGGTTCTTATCCAGATCAAACCACTGACAAACAAGACACTTTAATAACAAATAGAGGAGGATATACATCATATCTAGTATATGATATATTTACTGTCATTCGAAAAATTAATTATTAACCGGAGTAACCTTTTACCATGCTTTTTTTAATTATTAAATCACATAAAATGACATTCAAAGCACTAGATTCAATCATTGACTTGAGTTTCAGAACCTTTTGACCAAATCGATTAATATCATTTAATAAGTATTGAAGAAATGATAAAAATATAAGAGCATCTCTCAGCGCTGTTTGCAGTCATACTTTTTAATAAATCTATAATTTTTTTACAAAGAATTTTACATGTACAAAAACAATTTAAATTAAACGCAGTACGACGATTTTTTATATTGATAACAATAAACGATTAGCACGCACCAAATCAGCATATAAGATTGATTTTTGAAGAATCACGTGATATTGAAGACTGGAGGAACGATGATGAAAATTTGGGAAATTTTAAGATATTAAAACAGATCTAATAATATTTCACAATATTTCTGTTTTTGAAAGGGTCACTCCACCCTAACACTAACATCGTCATTGATAACCTCCCAGCAAACCCGTAAAGGCTTTCTTTATACTCTGAATAAAAATAAAATATACTTTGACAGTGGTTCCCATGAGGAGAGAGGCTGTTGAGTAAAGTCCTTTTTCATTTTCTGTCCAGAGATATTCTTGTCACTTCATATAATTCAGACTGAGCCACTGATGGCAGACGGACTGTTTCTGATGACGTCTTTCATACTTTTCTGGACCTTGACAGAGTTTATTACTTGGCAGTCACTGAGAGAGTCCAAAGCCTCCCGGTTTTCATTCACAAATATCTTAAATTGTGTTCTGAGGATGAACAAAGCTTCTATGGGTTTGGAAGACATGAGGGTGAGCGATTCATGACAGAATTGTTCGATTAGGGGTGGAGTAGCCCTAAAGTAAGTTAAAGTAAACAATTGACAATTTTCTAGCTTGATTTTCTGGAAATCATACCAGTTAAAAACAACAACAAACACATTAAAACGCATGCATATCCTTTACCTGACGGCCTGTATGTGCATTGGCTGTGATCGCCGGAGCTTCTGGGCAGGAGAGTGGGGGGCGGTCACTTTATTACTCAGGGCCCGTGGCAGTGGGGCCACTCTGTTGCCATGGAGTCCACTGCCATCAGTGCTGTGCAAGAGGGGGGCTGAGTCCGAATGCTGGGTCCCGCAGGTTGGAAGAAAGGAAGAAAGAGAGGCCATGTCATTCACCAGGGCCTCCAGATCTACATCATCCTCTGAAGCAAAACAAAACATGGAAAGAGATTCACAAGCAGAAGCCACAATACTCACAGAAACACACTCAATTTAAACACAACAGGATGCTGTAATTAATAATCGATTAGTATGCATATTAATCAAGCAGAAGAACCATTTTTAATAAACAAAAACGTAAAATGTAATATGAAGACTATATGTAAAAGTTCAGGGACAGTTTTTTATATATATATATATATATATATATATTTTTTTTTTTTTTTTTTTTTTTTTTTTTTCTATTTTTTTATATATTTTTATATTTTTTTTTTTTTTTTTTTTTTTTTCAGCAAGAATGCATTCAATTAAGCACACTGCAGGAAATTGGAAACAGACCTAATATTTCAGAATATTATTTTTCCGCCCAAGCATTTTCTTGCTGAAGAGAAGCAAACTCCAGAAAGGTCATGTGTATTATACACCATATACTGAAAGTCATCATTACAATGAATTAAAAATCATAACACATTGTTATATAAAGTTCTTATATATTCCACATTAAAACATCACATTGCATTGAATCAAGGCACCACCGCAACATTTTTTATTAGGGAATTTATTTATTTAGATTTCACAATTTTACTTGAGCATTAAATCAAACATGTCAGGGGTTGTAGAAGTAAGGCATTCTTCAGACTGGCACCACGGTTTGACTGTCGGCTAGATTGTGGAACGCCATTTCAGCTTCACGCCAGACATAATGGGATGCATGTCATCCAAAATTCCATTTTTGACTCGCAGAACATTCTTCCAAAGGTTTTGGGGATCAGCCAGGTGTTCTTTGGGAGATGAGAGATGAGCGTTTATGTTCTTGGTTAGCAGTGGTTTCCACACTGCTCCTCTCCCAGCCCACACTTCTTTGGAAGAGTTTTTTAGGATCCACTGTGGCTTCCTGGATGATTTAAAGCCGAGCTTTTGGACACACTTTGACCGATCGGCCACAGAACATTCACCACCATGTCCACTTGTTTTCCATATGCATTATGGTTTAGCAGTGTCCCAGAATTTCAGATATAACTTTATGTTAAGGCAAAATCTAGTTTTGTTTTTTTAAATTAAGAATCTGGGACATACTGGTCTTATTTAAACAATATTTGCGTAAAATATGCAAATAATGCAGGAAATGTGCACTGCTGCTAACAATAAATAGCCACAAGATGGCAGTATCAAATTAAATGAGTAAACACCAAAGCGGTCAGCACTTTGGTCACATTTCCCAGTGTTCCCTGATCTGATCCCTCTAATCTGACTCAGAACAATTCATCTTGAGTCAATGTTGCTCGCTGACATTGCCAAAACCAAACAATCCACCATTTTTCCTCACACAGAAAGCACACAAGCACAATATGTTCTGTTCTGTGGGAGGAACAGCAGGTGGTTTGTGGATTTGCTCTGTAATAACGGTACATGCCTGTTAAATGAAGCAAGCAGGACAGGTTCAATAGTTGGCACGTGTATGGCACTGTGTATTTAGTTCAATACACAGACTAAATAATGTCTTAGTGTCTAAAAAACCTAGTTGATAACTGGACCTTCACAGTACCAAAACTGGGTAACAAACTATTTTAAGGTATCATAATACAGAGTAATTAACTAATTAGGTGCTTAGTAGTAGTGAATGTGCTTACATGAACTAAAAAGTACTCATGTAGCAGTGTGCAATTATGTAGATGTAACAGACAGCTACTGTTACACATTTGTTACAGGCATACGTCTGTTACACAGATACTTGCACTTATGTACAATCTTGATGCACTTTATACAATGTTATTATAAAGTGTTATTATAAGTGCAGAGAGTTAAAATAAAGTCTGTGACACATGTGACAATCCTTTTGTTACATAAGTATCTGTGTAACAGACTCGGTTTGTAACAAATGTGTAACAGTAGCTGTCGGTTACATCTGCATAATCACAAACTGTTACATAACTTAGTTACATGGCAAGTACTTTCTGTTTTATGTAAGTACAATGGCTACTACTAAGTACTTACTAGGGAATTACTCTGTATTATGGGCACCTTAAAACAAAGTGTTACCAAAACATGCATTTTATCATTAGCATTTAGTGCCGTTTTTCCCCTGCCGGCCATAACCTTAGCCTAAGACCCTTTTTGGGTCACGACCCATTAAGTTGAGAAGCACTTTGTTTAATCGAGACCCATAAAAAACAAGCTTTTAAGGCCCTAGAGGGATTTCCTCAAACAACTGTTAGGTTTAAAAGGTTAGCAAATCATGCTAAATGTTATGCTGGTGCAGTGTGGGTCACCAAAGTGTTTTTCTTCATCAGTACGAAGTTACCACTGCTGAAACACGCAGTCCCTTATCGATCCAGACTTCTAAAGCAAAGACAAGGCAGTTAGATGGCCACGCTATCAGGCACAAATACACAGGAATGTAAACGTTTATAGACTAGCTAAAGAGAAGGTTTAAAGAACTTCTCTAGTTCATATATGGTTGTAACGCATGTTCATACTATGGACTTATTACGTACTAATTCAAAATCTCTCTTTCAAGTGAGGAAATTAGCAAAGGAGTACTGTAATTTCCCTACGGTAGGGAATATAGCTATTAGGAAGAGAACAATAAAACAAGAGTTTTATTAATTTAAACCGCCAGGACAATCACACATCAAGTTTTCTTTAAGCTCTTACTTTTGAACACTCAAAGAGCATTAGATAAATTAATTTAACTTTAAAATGTACATAATTAAAAACATTTCCCAGTTCATCACTTGTCTTTTTTTAAATTATCGCAATACTTCATATCGCGATTTCATCATATCATGAGATTTTGATATCATTACATCCCCACTATACAGCGATAACTTTTTATAAACAAATTCTATTAGAATAGAGAAATCCAAAACAACAATGTCTGAGAGTGCACCACCCAAATGTTTCCATAAAGAAAGAAGGCGGAGCTATTATTCTGGCTGTAGTGTTGCTGCAGGCGCCATGTTCTGGAGACGCATTTCCAAACACAATCACAATGCACTGGATAGCTGGCCAATCAGAGCACACCCCGCTTTTTGCACCTTAAACCACATAAACCCATTGCATTACACCAAATACACAAAATAATGCTTGTTTTATCAACATTATATGTAATGTATCTGTTAGCTAGCTAATTTATAGTTGTGGTGAAACAGAAGTGGCAGGTTTTATCTTGCGCATTTTGACGTACATCAGAGTGTAACAACTACCCAAATAGAACTAATTTAAACTTGACCTTAAGGGGTTAATTCAAAAACAGGCCTCAATCAAAGATCTGCTTCTGACTTTCTCTAAAACAGCAGCAGCATCCGAACAGTGCATTCCATACATACCCCAGACCCACACACTTCCGCGTGTCCGAATGCAAGTGTTTGTGAATGTAAGGAGGGAGCTCGACAAGTGCCGTGAGTGCAAAAGAAGTCTGCTCAAACGCAAACATGCACATAAAAACAGGATGAACAGAGCTGTAAAACAATGAGGTACTACAAGTACAAGATCTTCAAGAGGTACGACGAGTACAAGTGAGTGTCAAACAACATCTTCCCCATTTACCGCTCTTAACGCCAAGTGGTCCAAATATGCTTCGAGAGCTGTTAAAAGTTTTCCTTAAATTTCCAGACACTCCCTTCCTCTTTTGATAACAAACACTAACATTACTAGAACATACCACGGTAATACCATGAAAGGTTGCTTTTAATTAAAATTACCATGCTACATTTAATAGTATTCATAGTAACATTAAAAAAAACTATACAATTATGGTATGACAAAAAATCATGACATTATTAAAGTATGTGTTGACATCAAAGGTTATTCTTGCGCATTATCATGGTAATATCATGTTTTGTGTGTCATCCAATGCATGTATTTTGGCAATATGGACAGTCCAGAGAGAGAAGAAATTGTTGAAAAAGTTATATTTGTTTTCTTTGTATACTCCATACAATTATGTTTGAACCTTGTATATTACATGGATTATTTTAACAATGTTCGCACTACGTTTTTGTGTCTTGGCCGTGGTAGTGCCCTATCTATAGAGAGCTCTCGATTTCATCAGAAATATCTTACGGGTTTGAGATAACATGAGGGTCAGTAATTAATGACAATTTTCATTTTTGGGTGAACTATTCCTTTTTTAACACGTTATTACAGATCGCTCCATTCTGGCTGCAAGTGAACCAATCATATGTTCATATTTAATAGTTAAAGGTGCTCTATGCGCACATTAAACCCCACCTCTTCTTGCTGATTGGTTGGCTGAGGTTTGTTTTTGTTGTGGTGCACATCCTGTGCTCATAGCAGCCTCTGTGTTGTCTTTCGAGACTGGGATTTTTACCCATTGTATTCAGAGGGCAGACAGCAAGACGATCAAGGGGTTTGAGATAAAAACTTAATCGAGCTAAAATCCTGCAACATTGCATAGAGCACCTTTAAAGCACGAAAATAACAAAGGAACATTGGAATGTAGGCCTATATCATTTCAACAGTGGCCGGAAATCAGTACGAACTATTTTTCAAGTTCAAGTCCACTGAAGTTTATCTTTATCTTATGGACATGATTGGTCAGATCACCTGTCAATCAAGGGTCAATCCAAAGAGTCAATTGTTGATTTGGCCAAATCTGACAAATGTTTACTCTGGTTAACTCTGAGTTATTCAAGATGGATACAAAACCCATCAAATGCAAGCAATACAGTGCTAATAAACAGTTACAGAACTATACCATTCATTATAAGATTGTAACTAGCAGTGATTTTTTTTTTTATTATTATTTAAAGAGGATACAAAGATGTCTTTAGAGGCTAATACAGACTGACTGTCTCCTTTCCTGTTGTTTTTCTTTCAGCTCTCTTTCCTCACCGTGGAACTGAGTTTCAGAAGGCGGTCCAACCTCATATGCCCAGCCTTCTCTCTCTCTGTGTGTGTGTGTGTGTGTGTGTGTACTGAACATAGGTCACCTCATATAACTCCAGCCTCAACTTATAGAGGCATGTAAGTGCAAGCATGTACACACACCCCCACCCAACCAGGGGCTGGCCACAGATGACCAGAAACAAACATAACAAGAAAGATTTATAGGCTTTCACACTGTGTGTGTGTGTGTGTGTCTGTGTATGTCTGGGATACAGGAACACTGCCATCTCGCCCTGCCCAGTAGGAAGCTGTCAACGGTCCCCATAAGGAAACTGGCTTAATACACAGACTAAATAATGTCTTACTTAGTGTCTAAAAATGCAGAAAAGTTTGTGTGAGGATGCAGAGTACAGGAAAGAATATTACCCTAACAAACAGTAGAAGTTAAAGAAAAGTCCCCATTAAGACAGAGTTTACATATTTGTCCCAAGAAGTTAACTAAATATGACAACTCTCCCTTTGATCACAGCTTGATGATGCGCCCATTTGGAAAAACAAATCATAATTTGTATTACTGTAAAATGTAAAAGAAATTCCTAGAGGCCGGGGTTTTAAAACAATTTTACTTCAAAGAGATTTTTTATTTCCCTTGAGGGACCCAATTCTTAAAACATAAAGGCAGCTATATATATGAGTACTTCAAAATATCTTTATATAAAACCAATAGACAACCAAGAACACGTATGCATGTTTCAATGTCAGCATTTCTTACAACCCTGCTGTGGTTTTCTGAAAAATCTATATGCTTCGGAGTAGTGACATGTTAAAGAAAAGCAGCATCTGGGCATCTGGAGAGCATCACAGGACACACACACACACACACACACACACACACAACAAGATCCATGGCCAACAGCCTTGCTCACGGCTATAAAACGGTTAGCGATTCGGGAAAGGCCCTGGCTTGCACACCTCGTAGAGGATATACAACCCTAAGTGCACACAACCACCGCAGCTAGTAACCTCCATGACCTTACAGAACCCAGTGACCTCCACAATGCTACCGAGGACACGCTGCCTGTGCAATCCATTAAGATGATGCCACTAAAAACCTGCAACAGACCTAAAGTAATTGAATGTGCAGGAATAAAACAAGGGAATGACCCTGTAACCCACCTGGGTGGTTAGGAGGGGTCCGATTGGACGACTGCTGGAAGCTTGAACCGATGAGATTTGACGGTCTGTGAGAGGGGGTGTGGTCAACATTGTCCTGAAGAGAAAAACGGAGAAGGTCAGACAGGTCCAGCAGGAACATAAAAAATATATATATATGAAGAGATGCATGCAAGATGATGTCCCACCCACTTTATGCCAAGATCAATTGGCGCCAAATACCTTATGGAAAGTTGTAGTAACCTCTAATCATTTAATGAAATCATTCACCCCAAAAATCTGGATTTTTCATCTCCTGACCATCTTCATTCATTTCATAATGATTTGCAAACGCACAAATATACAGTATAGCATGTGCACTGAAAGCAAAAACAGAATCATTGTGAACAAAAATATATATAATGCATGTCTTTGACAGTAGCAATTACATGCATATACGTGTATGAAAGTCCCATTCATCATTCCCAGTGCATCAACATAACAAAAAAGGCCAACTATGCACACAGCAACAGCTCTAGTGCTTCTTAAACCGCACACACAGTCTCACACCATATAATTCAAAGTCGAATGCACAAAGCTGGAAGAAGAAGTCCAAGAAAAAAAATAATAAACATAAAGCCACATTTTCAATTTCCAGTTTTCTAGGAAACCTAAGAACATGGAAGCCGAGTTTCCAGGAACTAGCCTTTGCCAGAGGTCCCCGTGCTCTCTTTTCTGCCTGCCTTCTTTCTATTTCTCTCTTCATGCTGCACCAAGCCAGCCGGCTCTCAGAAAAGAGAAAAACATCTATAAAAACGAGAAGGGAAATTTACAGCTCTGAAAAAGCTTCTTTAATGCTTCAGCCAGTGTACTGTTAATCTTGCACAGCGTTAAAAGAGCAAAAATAAAGGCTGTGCACCATCTTCTAAAAGCATATTTGCACAAGTAGGAATTTAATTTGGGCCATATTACCTGAATTTTAAACTGTAATGGCTCTTTACTCCCTTCAAGAAAGCTCAAAAGTGGAATGCACCAAGATCTGTAGCAGGGGATGACAGAGGAATGCGAGAGGGTGTGTGTGTGTGTGCGTTGTACTTGGATGGGCTCCAGGCCTTGTGTCCGTTATGTAAACCTTAACCCCCCAGCTGATTCCAAGGGGCAACAAAGGCAGCGAATTTCCTAGAAAGGCAGGTCACGTGACCCATGTAGAGCCTTGACTACTGACTAAGCTAAAGAGTGTTTAGAAAGCCAAAACATTTTGGAGTTGACCTCTAACCTCGAAAGCTATAACTCGGCCATTCTAGGCACTGCTGAGATACACAAACGCTTCAACAAACATAAACACAACTGTTCAACTTTCCCATTTGGCTCTTGGTGACCAGACACCCAGCTATAAACCTGAAACACAATCCCAAGTCTCCTTTTGACCTATGACCTTTGACCCTAATCGTCATCCTCATTACCCCCAGGCAAATTAGAACTTGCAACTCTCCACGTAGCTAATCCCTAACCATAACTAAGAAAGAAGAGAAGTAACAGATTACTGACTGAACTACATTGGCAGAAAAGACACTAAGGAACAAGAAATATAGAGAAATGCTGGGCAGGAGCAAAAGGTACCCAAAATAAAAAAATTAATTAATTAATTAATTAATAAAAAAAGAGTGAAAAAAGAAAACTAGCTAAAAAACAAAAAGAAATCAAAGAAAAGTACAGGGATAAATCGATAGTACAATTCTGGCCAATATCAATAGGCTAATAAATTTCTTTAATTTAATTGCAATAAATGCACATTATAAAAAAATTCTAATTTATCCTCTAAATATATAAATGAACCTAAAAACTAAATGAATTTAATTTAAGCATCATTATAAATGTTTCTAAAACATAGAATTTAAGATTTGCTAAAGATTAAATTTAACAGCGTTTTTGAAGATTATTTTATGAACACAAAAATATATGAGAAAAAACCATGCACAATATTAATAAAACTGACAAATCTGTAAAATATAAATATTTAAATTGTTAAATGCATGATTAAACTGCATTAATACCATATTAATTAAATGAATTACTAAATTATTATACCAGTTACATTTTAGCATTAGTATGCATTTAACTGTATCATCACCTTTGGCTTAATTCCAATCCAATGACATTAGATTTTTTTTTTTTTTTTGTAGGTTTTATTAATAATTTAATTAGGTATTTAACAGCTTATTTAAACGCTTAATTTCAAGTAGTCACATTATAAATAACTAAATGATAAAAAGTAGAACACGGCCCCTTTAATGCCTCAAGGGTGCCTGAGTTGTGTATGCCTGAAGTGAATATTTGGGCTGCGTTCTGAGCCTGTGGCTCTGAGAAACCCCCTGCAGAGTTATATACACCAACAGACAGAGGGCGGCCCACACCCCTGCCTTCACTGTACACACTCGAGCTCTGCCACGTTCACAAGCACCAGCCACTAGTATAGCCGCCCCTGGTGGGGCCAGGGTCGAGGGAGGAGGGGAACTGGATAGTTTATAAAAGTTAAACGAACAGAATCATATTAGACAGCGAGACAACAAGTAGAGTCAAATATAGAGAGAGGGCTGACTGCGTAGCCTGGGTATAAATAGCAACAGCCGCCACTTTGCATGTCAGCTGTGCAGCACCATGGCAACGCCATGGCGACGAAAGGCATGCGGACATGCCACAGAACCCTCGGGAAGCGCTGCGCCGAAGCGAAGACTCCCCTCATGCTGGTTCAGGAGGATTTGTGCATGTGAGCATTCAGGATTTCTGTGCAGATTCTGCTCAAAGAGTCATTACAGCACGGTCAGGAAACACTGACACAGTGCCCTGCTGAACTTGAAAGCTCTGCAGACTCCATTGCTTCAGAAGGAGCAACACAGATAGTGTTAAACTAGGCCTCACCTGGTAGTTTGGATGGTGGAGGAAGTAGTCTGGGCACCCAGCTAAGGCCATACTCAGAGTACCTGCAACTGGTGTGAGCCGTCACAAACCCCTGTGCAACCGCCTGAGGAAAGAAACAGATTTTAATAAATTGCAAAAACATTTTAAAGCTCAAAATAAACCACGTTGCAACATTTATATCGAAACGTACACTTTAAAAAAATTCTGTAAAACGGTAAAAAAAAAAAAATTGACAGCTGTGGTTGCTGGAATTCTACCGTAAAAAAAAAATACGGTATCAACATTTTTGTTGTAATGGTTTTAAGTTAAATTCACAGTTAAATACCGTAATTTCATGAACTGATGTAATGTTAATATACCAACCGATTAAAGTACTGAAATCTGTTTCGTAGCTTTGAAATACACTGATAAACACCAAATGCAGTGATGATGAACCAAAGCCCATCACAAGCTTTTAAATATGAACATATATAGAAGGAGCTCAGAGTTAAAAGCTAATAAGCTAATGTGCTCCAAAATAATGACATAGTTTTACAAGATATAAGAATTCAAAACATATAATCAAACATAACTTACAGTATAGATATTCTAATAATCAGTGCATATGGTACAACAATCAAGCATTGATAGCTATGGGTAGTTTGCAACGGTAATACTTTGTCTGCTGTAGCACTTTGACAGCCAGCTTGTTTGACACAGCATGCTACATGACAGAATCTACTACTTAAAATAGCACTTCACCATTTCAGACTTATCTCAGGAGAGCTGGGTGATGGGGGCTGTGCTGTGGTAAGACTTAAAAAGTGAGAACAAACCTGATTGGGAAAGAATGAGCAAGCTGGAGAGAGACAAAGAGAGCAAACTGAACTAATGTTTGGATTTCCATCCTGGACCAATTTGATCCGAATATGCTTGGAAGCACTGAAGCATTTTTGTTGACAATGTACTTTAGCACCTCACGAGAGTCCAAACCGAGGACCAGTAAGCTCCAACGTGTGGTGCTCAACGCTGGATTCAATGCTCAGCCCTGGAGCAGCTGAATAGCATGAGCACAGCATTAAAACCTCAAATTAACATCCGGCATTGAAAGACATTGTTCAGGGCCGCTACACATCAATGGCCAAGCTCATTATACTGACAGAGAAGAAAAGCGACACACATTCGTGCACATACACAGAGATTCTTGCTGATGATTGAGACTGCACTAGGTTGTCTCTGTTATATTCAATCAGGTGCACTGGATTTAAAAACCACTAATCAGAGGGTTCCCTGAAAGACTTGATTAACCTTTAAGGGGTCATATGATGTAATTTCAAGTTTTTCTTTCTCTTTGGAGTGTTCCAAGCTGTTAGTGCAGAGATAAGATCCCTGAAGATGCAAGTCTCAAAACCAAAGA
>JAUYWG010000056.1:15824641-15849088 GCA_034779775.1 Enteromius afrohamiltoni
TACATTACCATCACTCTGTTGTTCCATTTGATAATGTTCAGTGCTTTGCTACAATCTGTATTGTTAAAAGCGCTATATAAAAAAATTAAAAAAAAAATAAAAATGTTGTAATATATTTTTTTCCTGGTCCTTATTTTAAATAGGTAATAAAAAATAGCAAGAATTAACAATATCAACTGTTATGAAACTCTACAGTTTTCAGCCATATTGCCAAGCCCTTAGTGGAGTCACATACTCGTTTACACCTGGCATTTTAATCCGTCTCTTCTGTCCACTTTCAATTACTTCAGACCAGATTACCCCCCCGGTGCTGATTACGTCAAAAGGAGGGCAAATCGGTGGATCCATCTGTTGACATGAAAACGCAAGCGGAAGGGCTAAAGTTATCGCGCACTAATATTACATCTTCTACAACACGCTGCACCTGCAGTCTCACTGGAGCCACGAGAATCTGAAAATTATATTAGATATATGTGTGGCTGTTTGAACGCATTGGACCACCTCTAAGCATTTTCGAAGTGAAGCGGTCAAGCTCAAAACTTTCTACATCTGATCGACCAAAATTAAACTTAATACCAAACAGGACCTTAATTTAATCAGAAATTCGTTCATAACGCTCAGCTGCAGAATACAGTGGACAAAAAAAGAGAGGAGTGGTGCATTGTGCTGTCTTGGATTGCATGGAAGGTCTTTAAGCTTTGGAAGCCAGCAGTGGTGCGGTGGGGAGATCAAAAGAACTAGTGCCCTGTGACGGACTGACGGTCCATCAGAGGCAGCTGGGTATGTGTGTGTTCCAAGACTCCAAAATCAGGTCAGAATCTATCTAACATGGACCACCCGTGTGACCACACACAAACAAAAGAGCTAGCGAGAAAAGGAAAAATCTGACTGGAGACAGAGTCTGAAGCGCAACGCAAACCGACACGAGTTCCCACTAACCGTCTACGCAAGCCAGCAGAGTTTGATGGGTTACGACAGTTCATGTGTAGTTTTAGTGAATTCCTGCTTTAAATAAACCAGCTCTGGATTGACCGAAACCACTTTTGTATAGACTTCAGCAAGTCTGACCAAAACAAACACAACGGGTCTTGGATCAGTCACCAATGGTTAAATTAAAAGCACATTTAACACTACTCTCTCAGTCAAAATCTTTGCACTTTTGCTTATTCTCCTGTTTTGTCGTTACAAACCACTGTATGGACGCTCCTTAACGTCACATCAAGATACATCTCAAACACCAGCTAATTATACAACTATAAATCTCACTAATCTGACATGTCATCTTGACTTAAAGATAAAACCAATGCCCAAAATATGGGGATACCACCAATCTGTGGTATCTGAACCAAAATATGTTGATGTTATCAAGTGTTTTATTCTTACATCCCTTAGTGAACACTAGATGTATGAAATTGTGAACTGAAATGACATTAAATTGAACCTTCTAGCCCTGGAGGCTGCAATTTGCAGTTGTCGTCTTGCTTCATTGCTTTTTGCAGAAACTCTGCCAAATAAAACCCACACATTTCTAGTTGAGATGTGTGTGAGAGAGGGAGAATGACAAACTCATATATGTGTGCCTGAACATGCCTTTAAAAATCCAACCCCTGCACTCGGCCGGTCTATTGTTAGAGAACCACTGAACAACTTCCCTTCCTTCCTTGACAAAAGAAAACAGATACACCTCCTTTGTGTAAGTGTGTGTGTGTGTGTGTGTGTGTGTGTGTGTGAGAGAGAGAGAGAGATAGAGAGAGTGTGTGTTCTCGCACAAGAATATTACATAACTTTTCTGGACAATTTCTTTGGACAACTGTTTGAAATGAAAAACAGCTCATTTGCATTTGTGACACATGCAAATCAAACATTTACACAATCCCATAATGTAAGATTATGTTGCACACTAATAGCACATCAAGATCAAGCATTAGACTATCAAATAAGATAACTGTTATCTTGAAGCCAAAACACATAGGTAAAGCCAAATGCATAAAAATGTAAGACCTTCCCAGAAATCATGTCAGATTCCAACATAACTCAAATCAGAAATTAATGTAACATCCAAAAGGTTCGCTTACATAAACTTTTTAGAGGTGGCATAAATGCAATCCAATGACGGAACCTATACCTTAAAAAAAACTTTTAATTGATGAAATTAGTCTACATATACATCTTTAACTGTCAAATGAACAGCCACAACACTCTTACAAGTACCAAGTACCTACCATAGCGCAGTAACCTTTCAAACACGACGAAAGTAACAATTGCTCATCGATTTAAATCGATACCCGCTCCGGTTGATTCAGAATCACAAAGAACCGATTCATAAGAGTCGTTTGCTCTGCGTTCGGACTACACATTGGCGCTCTTATGATGTCGATTCGCTACAAAGAACCGAGTCTTGAGAATCTTTCGACTACACGGTACCCCTGAATGTTCTCGATTCCCTAAAAAAACGGCTCGCATTCATTTGGAGAACCGGACTGCATGGTCAGTTTTTTAATTCACTGCATGCTAAATACTTTTTGTGTTGTTTACACGTAATAGTACAGCGTTAAAAATGTCAACACTACGCTCCGCATCGTTCAATATCATCTACCACATCATGAAAAACATCACGTAGATCACTCGGTTCCAGCATTTAGTTTTTGCAAAGAACAGGTTCTCAATTGCCAACCCTAAAGAAAACATTTCTCCATTAAACCCGACCTAGATTAAAAAATACATGCACTCTTGAAGTTTGTAAACATGCGTGCGCAAAGTTTACCGGTATTGGCAGCAAACCCGACTGGCTCTATAAACGAGACTAGTTTCACTCATAAAACTTATATGCATGCATCTCATTCATAAATAGCAAGTTTACTTTACATCGAGCCTATTGTTAAATATATGAGCTACCCCTTTCCTGCTGGGCAGGTTTTCGCAGTGTAAACCCTTAACAAATGCATGCATACATTGTATCCGCATATCTATAGATGTAACGTTAGCATGAGCACGCAACCATATGTTTTCAAAACAGCCCTCATCCATCTAAACAATCTGGAATACTCACCTCCAAATCGGTGTTCTTCACGGGGAAAGAGCGGCGAAGTGCAATTAAAAGAAGGGGGTATTTAACTGGATTGTTTTCTGTACACGTAGGAACGACAAAAGTGCACAGGGTTAAACGTGTTCGTTGTGATCCTGCATGTTGTACGAGGTTAGAGCCTCGAGTTGGGCTCAGCTGACTGCTTCAAACACACGAGGGTGAGGAACTCTTCCAGCCCCGCCCCCTTTACGCCAAAAACACACCTCTTTATTACAACCCGCCTATTTTAACCCATTGTTCTAAAATTCAGGCTTCAGAATGATCGATGACTGGCTGCTTTTATCTGTTTGAGTAGCAGCTACTACAGCACATCATGCATAACACACATTTTCAATTTTACAGCAGCTGAAAGTATCACCACACACCGAGAGCGCTTGGCCTATACTATAAAGTGAATGTCCCGTTCACTTAATCTCGCGCTACATGGCTTTCAAAGCTCGAACTCGTGTGTTTTTTCCTTCCTCAACCGGGAAAACGTTCTTAAAGTTCCAAAGATTTTGTTCATGTGTGGGAACTGATGCCCCTTTAAAAGTGATTAGCCTATAGCACGATCATTTTTAGTTTAGTTCAGCGCGTGCACACAGTTCCGCGCGCGACCAATGCACTTCACATGTTGACTCTGATTCTAGAACCAATGATTCATGAATCTATGGATGCCGTTTCCGCCACTCAATAAAAATGGGTATTTGCGACAACAAATCTGCCTTTTTTCAGAATTGTGAGATATAAACTGGTAATTGCAGGTTCTAAAGTCATAATTGCGATTTATAAAGTCCAAATTTGAGCGAAAAAAAAGACTGATTCTGATCTTGCAATTCTGACTTCATATCCCGCAATTCTGACTTTATTTCTCCCAATTCCAACTTTTTATCTTGCAATTCTTACATTATTACTCCCAATTCCGACTTTATATCTTCCAATTGCCACTTTATTTCTCCCAATTCTGATTTTAACTCCCAATTGCGAGTTTATATCTCACTAGTACGATTTGTCTCAATCCCAACGACAGGTAGGTCTAGGGGCGGGTTAAAGTGTAGGTCACTTATACAAATTCATACAAATTGGTATGTCATAAAATACGTACTATTTAGCAAAATCAATATTAATTTGTATGAGTGAGGTTGTATTCATTTGTACAGATTAGCTAACTCAATACAATAGTTTTTAAAAGTTGTAAGTTGTCAAAAATTCTGTGATCTATGGCCTTTACACAGTGCATGCCGTTAAAGGGATTATAAATCTTTCCCTCTCACCATCCGTTAAATTCAGCTTCTAATCTGACTAAGGTCTGTAATCATGTAAGGTCCTCTACAACACTGATATGTGATATGGCCTCATATTCTCTTCTCTTTGAGCTGAAATTCCCATCACATTCCTCCAGTACCTTCTGTCCATGCACAGCACATCAGACCTACATTACATCTGATGATTTATGATATTGCCCGGTAATCAGGTTACATCTTCTAAACATCTGCTATCTCTCTGAAATTGCTACACAGTACAAAAGGCTTTCATTGCTTCCAAAAGCTGAAGCGTCACACAATAGAGACCAGGAAAGCATGTCCAGGAGCGATGGACACCGGGTGTTGACAGGATCAGGACAGGAGGGTTTGCTTTGGATTACATAGCCATCTCATGAAATGTGGTCCTCTGCCAAACCTTGTGGGACACACCTCTGAAATTCCAGGAGAAGCGGTTATAAGATTCTCCTATGGGACCAATACTCAAAACTGAGATTGCACAATTCAGATAGAGAGAGCATTATTTCTGCCTGGTGAAGTCTTATATAGGAAAGATATTTGAAGATGTATTCTTTTTTTTTTCTTGTTATATCAGATATCAGACATCTTGTTGAATGACACAGAATCATGATGGGTGGCTCAGTCTTGAAGTATAGATATTTGAAACACAAAAGATACTGATGCTGACAAAAATTGTTGATATTGACACTACAGTACATTGTTTTGTTTTATTTATGTGAACACAGGCATAAATGCTGAAAAGTAAAAGGTTAAAATAGGGTTTGCTGTAATCTTTACCACTGCAGAAATATTATTTCTTCACGAAGCGACAGTATTACTTTTATACTGTTACTAGTATTTGAAGATGAACTCCTTTTTTTGACTGAAACAACTTGGATATACTTCAGAATCTGTACATGATACAACAGATAAATATAATAATATATTTCTGCTCAGTTTTGGGCTTCTAAATAAAATTAAGATTTATTTATTTTATATTTTGACTAATGGGTCAATAAATGGTCACATTTCAAGCTTTACAGGGTTAATCCTAATACAAATCTGATCATTTACATGTCAGGCCTGTCCTTAAAAAGGCTTTTTTTGTGTTAAACTGGTATAAAGTCTTTGGAGATCGTAGAGAAAAAAATAAAATTAAAAGAGATCCAGTATCTGTGGTATCGATATACAAAATAACTTGGTATTGGATTGCAGAAAAAAAATGTGGTTTTACCCGTCCCTAACATAAAGAGTCATTGAAAGTTCTCTAAATTGAAATTTCCCACTGAAAATCTCCAATGAAAATGGTTTAACCACATAAACACACTCATTTCCTACACTGGGAAGCCACGTTATGTAAAAATTCCACTGGTTACTTTTGACAAATGTTTGGAGGATACAGATGTTTTGTGGACCCTGGTTTTCTTTTTCTCCTCCACAGGAATCAGAGAAAACCTTAAGTGAGTGACTTTCAGTATTACCACAGAGGAGAGCCACACTTACCCTCCCCTGTAAACACAAATTACACATTAGCCATGCTTAAGGGTCTGACAAGAAAACATTTGCACTACTTTAACTTTCTCAAATACGTTGAATGGTAAGCCACAAAGGGCAGAGCATTACCAGAGCTATTCAAGCTATTTGGGGTGGTCAATGACCCTGAGGGATTTGTGTCAGCATCTACAAAGCGTTGAGGTATGCATGCACATATGGATGTTATGGAATGAAACATACCAAGAGTGTTGCTTTGTGTGACTAGCAACAGTTGTTACAAAGCCCGGCCTTCAGTCAAATATTGGCACACTGGTGAAGTGTGGGAGTTTCCTCACCGGCCATGATCGCTGTCTCACTCGCCTGGGCCTCAGTCACGCTGAGACAGCTTTCACGGATGGTTCATGCCCTCGTTGCGAGTGCACGTCCATGGCTTCGCTCAGGTCATGGCTTTCTTTCATTTCATTCTCCTCGGCTCCATTGGCTAGTGGCTTGGCAGACCTCAGGGTGACAATCAGGAATAATCCCTAACTCCTGATCTCCCAATGCGAAGTCCTGTGGAGCTTCAGAAAGATGGCGCCAGTTTGTCCCGCAGTGAACCTAGTGTCTCCTTTGGTGCCCCGGAAGAGGATGAGATGTCTTTATCAGAGAAGGAGCTTTCATCAGCATCAGTTGAAGAGGAAACACTGGGGCAGCTGCTCAGAAAAAATCTGAGGGGGAACTGGCAGCCATGCTGCTCCACGCAGCCAAGAGCATCCGGCTGGAATCCCCAATCGACCCCCGAGTGCTCAAGGCTGGACAATTGGTTTCTGGGCTCCGGGCGTGACTCTCAGTCGACTTTGCTCTCCGGGCGACGAAGGTCAGGTAATGTCCACCATGGTGGTCCAGGAGCGCTATCTCTGGCTGAACCTGGCGCAGATGGGTGATGCCGACAATGTGCACTTTCTTGACGCACCCATCTCCCAGGGCGGCCTCTTTGGCGACACTGTCGAGAACTTTGCCTAGCAGTTCTCGGCAGTCCAGAAACAGACGGAGGCCATTAAACACATCTTGCCCCCGCATCCATCTGCACATCGCCTAGTGCGCCCCCCAGTGGCTTCCACATCTTCTCCGTCCCAGGCAGCTCCGAAGGAGGGAACACCTCAGCAGGGGCGTAGAGCCGGCCGCCGTAAAGGGGCGTAGCGAAGTCTTCACAGAAGATGGTGTAGCGGCCCTGAGATGGGCTGCCCAGAGAGATGTACCTCAAAATTTGCACCCACAGCCTTGGGAGAGGGCTGAGTGCTTTCTCTCTCACTGTCGCCATACCCACCCATTTACAGAAAGTTTACAGGCCTCCAGGACGTTCAGATGGTTACGTTTGGCCTGACACACTGTTCAGTCACAGCCTGTCAGCAGGAAATGAGGGTTACATACGTAACCGAGACATTTTGCCAATAAAAAAGCCCATCTTGCTCAGACCAATGTGATTTGAATGCACCATTTGATTATACCACACTAAACTCAAGCATAAAGTCGATTAGCTGTAAAATTCAGTGCTGCCAACAATCAAAAGGTAATGCAGGCATGCACCACTGCCTTTAATCAGGAGAATAATCTTTGGTGGCCTAATATAATCTCTTTATTCAAGGTTTAATTAGACATTAGTAGTCAAAAGGACTTGGATGCAAGTTAGTGAGTAACTAACTGTGCTGCATCTAAAAATCCCCTATCAGCGTGTGCTGACACACAAAGAGCTTTCTATCTGCTTTCTGGCCACCCAGCTCCAGACTGATCGCTCTCCAAAATTCTTCTCTCTCCACTAATGTTTATAGGCTTAAAAACGTGCGGCATACAGCGTTTCCTCCAAGATACTGTACAAAACGACTTGGAGTCCGTTAGGAGATCAAAGTATTTTTAGCCGTTCCGCTAATCCACAGAACATGATCTTTCTCTCTCTAATAACTTGGAATTCTTCTCATTCCTGCTGGTGTCTGGCAGAGGAAAACTCAGGAGGCTTCAAACCCACATTGTTCTCGTGCTCAGGGCGCGAGGCCCGCAGAAATGGAGAGCTGAACGTCCGAGGCCAGTGTTTGACTTGGCTTGTAAAAGGGAGACACTGCACCACCCTGCCTGCCATCTGGCTAAACCGGGCCTTTAAGAATAGAGTACTGAGAAACACAAGAACACCATCACTGTTTTTCTGACAGGACTGTAAAATAACACAACGCACTGTCTCTTGCACCTGCAAGTCATTTCACAATACGGCTGAAAAAGATGCCATAAAAAAAAATTTAAAAAGAGAGAGAGAGAGAGAGACTTGCGCAATAATCAGTTCAGGAATTTAATTTTCACCCGAAAGGAAATTCCTCCATGTATTACGCCTCCAAGACTAATTTTTTGCTGGTGACATATTATCCATCTTTGAAGTTTCACAATGAGGTTTTATGGCAGGCTTGGTTGGAGTTCTGGCTGTTATTTTATACATTTACTCCAAGCCAAGTAATTATATTTATCATAAGACATAAATAACCTCTCATAACATTTTTGGAGCATCAAGATACTCCCCTCCCCTTTTTTATTATACTTGTGAAAATTATATGACAACGATATTCTGTTGTTCCTAGATGACCCTCAAAATGCTATGATAGATGAATAAATAATTTACTTATTTAGAATAAATAAATGTATCTATGTAGGTCAAGTGACCTGGAAAATGGCTGGATTCATTATTATTTTTAATAGGAGCTTCCTCCAACGACCAATTTATAATAATATTTATATAATATATTTATCATCAACACTTGTGCAAAAATGAACTTGCTACAGAGCAAATTTATAAATAAAATAAAGAGGCCTTTAATTAAAACCAAAGACAAATATCTCATTGTGAAACTCTAGATTGTGTTACCTGGATGTCTGATTTGAGCGTATCTGTGAAAAACAAACGTCATTCCCTTCTCCAGAAACTCTGCAGCTGGTGATTTCACACAGGAGGTTTCCCGCTCCTTCCCCACAGCTCACTCCGGGGTTATCAGTATGTGAAGAAGTGTGACTTTGCACGAACTCTTTCACGTCACTCACATAAGTACAGGATAGAAGGTTATCGCTTGTTATTTCCTTGTTCTCCAGCACCAGCTCTTGCTGTGCCTGATCCTTTGGCCTGGTGTTCTGACACATCCTGTATGCCACATCATTCAGTGAGCACACAACAACAACACAACTGCATCTGACGTACAATTTATTTTAATAAAACTGTTATGTTCTTAATTAAGCCTCGTGATTGGTTCATTATTAGATGGAGAAGGGCGTGGTCTCAAACTTAAAGATTAGAGGTGTAACGTAACACCAGCAGGGGTCACTCATACTTCATTAAATGAATAACAGACATTTCATTTAGCCGAAATGCATAATAAACAGAACAGATTTACTGCTGTATTATTGATTGTTTATGTTGCTAGGGGTGTTGCTCGGTGATACACAGAACCATTGGGTGAAGCGGTCAATATCGTAAATAAAACCACTGTCTAAAACTGTTTTATAAGTGAGAAATGTTTTCCAAACACCACTTAAAAGAGGCAAAATGGTTAAGAATCAACGTTTGTAACCTTATGTGTAATAACCAGGCTATCAGCACCACTGCCAACGACTATAGTTATGAGAAACCAAACGCTTGACCGATTAGTGGTCCAGGTTCGCTAGTAGCCTAAACAGTAGAAAACGCCCTGATTTCTGCATGCATACTTTGGTCTAAAATATTGCTCAATTGATAAAAGACACGGTACGAATGCATGAAGGCAAATAATAAAGTCATTAGAGATAATAATATAACTATAAACTTGTAGGAGTGAAATATTTTTCACTTTGTCACTTTGGAAAAAAGCGTCTGCAAAATGACTAAATGTAAAACATGTTTTGGGTTGTTTATAATACAACAACTGTTGCTAAGAATGGTGGGGACTTAAACCTGAATGCACACAGACTCATGGGGACTGAGGTGCCAATGCATACAAAAGCTTATAAATCATACAGATTTTTTTATTTTTATTTATTCAAAATACAGCCAGTGAGATATATTCTATAACTATTATTACACACTTACACATTGCATGTATTTCGTGCGACTGCTGCAAATGTAACTGAGATGTATAAGATGTCAAGATGTTACGTGTGTCATGCAGCACACGTAGCTGGGAAATAGTGCTGAGGCAGGACAGAACATTCTAAAGAGCTAGACGTGTCTTTCTCGGAACACAGTGTACCAGTGCATGTGTGTGCTTGTGTAAGAGAGAGAGATAGTCTTTCAAAGTTGTTTTAGTGAGATATCTATTTCCAACAATCCCTTAACACTCCCTAAACAAAAGCTATAGGTTTCAAAATAAATCTCATAACACTTGATACAATGGAACAATCACACACGCCAGCAAATCTCAACTGGGGGGGGGGTTGAAAATAATGGCAGGACAGAGGTTCAGTAAACAGAAACACTAGATAAGGACTACGCTGACGAAGCTACACTGATTAGAATTTCCCCACTTCACTCCTTGTTCTTCTCATCATCTGAAGTCAAATGCATTATGCTGGACAGATGGTTGGAATTCATTCAGACAGAGATAAAGATGTGTTTGTAATATAAAGAGCAAACAGGAAATTAGTTATAGTTATAGGCAAAACAAAGATGTCACAGTGTTTTATAGACATCAAGCTCATTTGTAACAGAAACATTTAACAATCTGGATTCTTTAGTTTGTGCATTATTTCTTGAGGCTATGTGAAAGCAGACAAATAGGGCCTGTATGTTGTGTAAACAGATCCAGATCTCATTATGACCTTTTCTTTCAATGTGTTGTGACCCCATTTCTCATCCCTCACACTAATTTACTGTCAGACTATCCATTTAACAGAAGCTTTTCAGTAAAGGTCATCGTGTCGTCTTTGCTGTAAATGCAACACCACCTGAGCCTCCTAATATACCAATGAAACAACACATCAAGAGGTCCGAAGCGTTCGAGACAGTATAGAGAGAACATCAGTGATGCGACAGAGACCTCTAGTGAACAGTTTAGACACACTCATGACGTCAAGAAGCATTTAGTTTAGCCTGCTTTAAAGCTTAATGTATAAATAAATTAAATGATGCAGTAACTGTATAGACGATTTATTTATTTGTTTATAATCTTTATAAAAATGTCATATCAAAGGACTAGCAATGCACCCCGGCCTCAGATATATCGCTATGAAACCTTTACAAACATATCTTTGTCAAAATAAAATAAAAAAAATTATTTCGTAGAATTTCGTGCGTGTTCTCAGGCAGCAGTTACCCAAAAAACAATGTTTGGAAACGAACTTCTTGCGTAATCTTGCAAAACATTAAAACTCCCAACAATAGCTTGTGCCCTTCGACCTCTTTGAAGTAGTTTAATAGATTAGATATTGGGAATAAAGGCAAATATTTATTTACAAAATATTTTTTTTCTTTTATAGCTGATGTTTTTCTCTGTTCGCACAAGCTCTGCGCGTGATGTGATGCGAATCATCATGTTCTGTTTTATGCTGCTTTTTCATGAATAAAATTAATCCCTGGAAACAAATTGAGCTATTTTTTATAGGTCACAGCCACGTATCAATTCAAATTTAATTTACTTGTAATTTAGCATGCACCAAAACCTATGCGACTTCTGGCCATATTTATGTGCCTTTAACTTTTGTTACTGATGGTGACTGAAAGTGAAAGTAGTTGTGGGTGGAGCTCGCTTTGCGCTTTTGCAGTTTTGCGGTTTCTGTACAGTGGAAAAGTTTCAGCTGCTGTATTCCTGCTGTGTGGATTGTTCAGAAGAATCGGGTAAGAAAAATACAAAGTCCTTGTTTCCATCGCGGTGAATTTGTATTCTTGATAGCACTGGTGTCAAAAGTATTCACATTCCTTTGCGCAAGCAGAAGTATAGACATGTCATTTAACAGTAGGGGGGGGGGGGGCATTTTTGGAAGGGGACGCAAATATTTCAGCCATGCTGTACTTAAAACCCGTGGAAACAGTGTTGACAACTTTTTTCAATCGGAAAGTAGCTAAATCCAGCTTGAAAAGTCGCCAGATGGCGTCACACGTCAATTTGCATATTCATTACGTCAGTGCGTCACATTCTCTTGCTTCTCTGTAGCCACATAATGTATTTTAATGCAGTCAAATTCTCAATATAACTGTTTTTATTGATATATTTAATGGTTTCTGTTGTGAGAAAAACATGAAATAGTGACTGAAATGCACCCCATTATTAGGCTACTAACTCTACAAGATGTTAATCTGGATTAATATCCTGATTTATAATCATGACTGTTGTCTGATGAAATCAAACACACACAAGATATAGACAATGGCTATGCTGTAATTTTGGCTATATTTGCATGTAAAATAGAGTTAGAAGCAACATAACACATATTTAAATTGAAAGCCCTGCTGCTCTCCGTCTCTCGCTGAACCGAACAGACGCGGAGAGAGCTGTGCGCGCGCTTGGAAAACAAGTGCTCGTGCTCGTGCGGCGCTACCAGAGGCTCGCTGAGGTTTGTCCAAGAAATCGCCAGATTTGTCGCTAGTTGCTATTTGTCGCTATTTTTGGAAAAAAAAGTCGCCAAGGGGTCTGAAAAGTCACTAAATCTAGCGACAAAGTCGCTAAGTTGATAACACTGCGTGCAAAACCTTCCTGCTATTATTATTGTAGCATGGAGACTGCATCATGGTTATTTTAAGTTATACGGGAGACTCCTGGAACTTCCGGGAGGCTTGAAATGTCTGCCGTTAATGTTAACATAATGTCAAATAAAACAATGCATGGGAAACGGCTCTGGCGTGTTAGTTGCAGTGCACTATGCAACAAGCTTTTGCAAAGAAGCTAACGTTAAATAGATAAGTAACGTTTTAATATCAGGAGATTCATGGAAAATAACATCTGTAATCAGAATTTTTGCCACAACTAATTTATAGTGCTGTCAAATGATTAATCGCGATTAATCGCATCGAAAATAAAAGTTTTTCTTTACATAGTATATTTGTATGTACTGTGTATATTTGTTAAGTAAATATACTGTTTTAGCAAACAACCCTAACACTGAAAATACATGTCGAATCTTGAGCTGTATTTAATGTGTTTAAAACTTCTATTTGTACAGCAGTGAGTCTCACATCTGAAAAGGAAACGGTGCTTCTCTTTGTCTGTTATCCTGATTCTTCCTGTCTCGTGATCGGAAGCGTTTAGTGGTTTGAAGAAAGGTAGGCATTCTGTTTTTATCAAGGATTACATTTATTTGGAAACAGAGGAATATCTAGTATAGGGGGGCATTAGGCAGATAAATGGATATTAAAATGGACATGTTTGACAATTTAACCGTCACATAATTTAGCCTTCATGATCTTACACCTTTCAAATTTAGCTGAAGACATGAATTTTAGCGAAGATGCATGACATTATATATATATATATATATATATATATATATATATATATGTTTCTTTTTTTAGATGGATATACCTGAGGATTATTGTGTAATAACCCAGGAGGACTTGGAGGGTTTTAAAGATGTAATATCTACTCAGGATCTCCCATCAGCGGTAGAGACGATCAAGGAATTCCTCAAACAGCAGGATCTTGTAGAACTAAACATTGGTGTGACGGGAGAGACTGGCTCTGGAAAGTCCACATTTGTCAATGCGATCAGGGGTTTAGATGATGGAGATGAGGGTTCTGCTAAAACAGGTATAGTTGAGACCACTACTGAACCAGAGGCTTACCTTCACCCAAGATACAAAAATGTGAAGGTGTGGGATCTTCCTGGTATTGGATCACCAAAATTCAAAGCTGATGAGTACCTTGAACTGGTTCAGTTTGAACGCTATGATTTTTTCATAATAATTGCTTCAGATCGGTTCAGAGAATGCCACACTCAGCTGGCCATAGAGATCATAAAGATGGGGAAAAGGTTTTATTTTGTTCGTTCTAAGATCGACTTGAGCGTTCAGGCTGAAAAGAGAAAGGAAAAGGAAAACTTTGACCTGCAAAAGACACTGGATATCATCCGAGAGGACTGTGAAAAAGGTTAGTTATTCAGTTCATAAAACAAACACAATTACACTTACATTATTGAGGTTGCCATTAACATTGTGCTTATATTGTGGATATATCTTTGGCCATCTAAAACTGATATTACATGACTGTAGAATACATGATAATATGCATATTATACATGGAAAATTTTATAATCCTTTTTAATACCTTTTTCCTTCTACTAGGTCTGAGAGAGATTATAAAGGATCCGGTGGTGTTCCTGATCTCTGGCTGGGAGTTTGAAAAGTATGATTTAAATGCTCTGCAGGACAGGATGGAGAAAGAGCTTCCACAGCATAAGAGACGAGTGCTGCTGCTGGCTTTGCCTAATATCACGCTAGAGATTAATGAGAAAAAGAAGAAGGCTCTACAGGAGAACATTAAATATGTTGCCCTTCTGTCTGCTTGTGTGGCCGCTGCTCCTATTCCTGGTCTTTCGATTGCTGTAGATTTAGTCATCATAAAAGTTGAGATCGAGAAGTACTGCAATGCCTTTGGTCTTAATAAGGAGTCTTTGAAGAAGCTCTGTGACAGATATGGGAAGAATTTGCAGACTGTCGAGAGTCTGATTAAGTCAGTCTGGTATAAGGGACTATCCACAGGTTCAATCGTATCCATAATAAATAGCCTATCCTTTCTGATGGCAGAAGATGCTGTTGAGTCTGTTGTTAGGGTTATACCTGTTTTAGGTTATGTAGCGGCAGGAGTAATGTCCTTTTGGGCTGTGTCAACAACGCTGAAGAATGCTCTGAATGAGATAGAAGAAGATACCAGGAATGTGCTGATTACATTGCTAGAGACTGAAGTGTAATCAGCAGATTTGATTAGGTGGCAAGGTTTAAAGTATTCAGTACTTGAGGTATTGTTTAGGAAAGAACACAATAGCTCTGGCACATCTTCATAATCATCATATTACAGATATAGTTTGCATTTACACTCCAATATCTTTTTGATGTGCTTCATAGATGTTTTGTTTTTGTTGTTGATCACGGTCGCTGCAGTTTCAGATTCATTTCACATGGAGAAAAATTTTTCAAGTCAGTAATGCTTGCTAAATAGCAGCGAACCATTGAATCTATCATAATGCTTTGAAACATGTATTAAAGTGTTATGTGAAATTTTGGGGCTGTATACATCATTTGACTTTGGTTTGGGACACACACTTGAAGATGAAGCTAAAGATGCTGATTTTCCCCAAGACCAGGCAGCTGTGTCTCAGTCTCATCACTGTATGAAAAAAAGTCCAGCACGACCCTATTCTTACCTTATTATCACTTGATGCCAATTCAAAAAAAGGATGGATTTTCTGCTCATTCAGATCACTTTTATTATGATTCTAAATGTTGACATGAAATCACAGACCACCATTTAGGGACATTTAAGCATCTGTTAAGAGCAGTGGAGCTGACCCTTCATTAGACACAAATCTCAATTACCTTCAACCTGCATCGCTTTGACTTCCAGTGTGATCAGTTCACCAAAAACCAGTGCATGCTCTTTTAACACGTTTTACACACATGTCCCTGCACTTCAAAGGCAAAGCTCAAAAGTCTGAATATTATCTAATTTAAATGTCGTTTTTATTTTTATGTTTACACTTCTAAGACATTTTTTAACAATGAGCAATCTAATACAATGCTTACATTTTACAGTTCGAAAAGAAACATGAAATAATTTCTATGGCTGAGGAGCACTTGGCTCAATTAATAGTTCATTAACGATTTCTACTCCCTAACAGTTACTTCAAACGTTTTATCTTTAGGTCTGATCGTCAACCTGTGGGAACTATTTTCGGAAGCAGACACAGCTGAATGCATACCAAATGAAAATCGTTTTTTAGAGCACACTCTCGCTGTATCTGTTGCGTTTGGTGAATACATGTCCAACGCTCAGAAATCAAGAAATAAATCAAATAGCTCCTTAATAGCTAAAGTATTTTCTCTTCACTCTGCTGAATAACTGCAGCGAAACTGAAAGTAGGCTATTCTTAGATGGAGCTTGGCCCCGTTCTTCGCTTTAAGAACGCTTTAAGTCTTTGTGGAAAGACAAAATTGTAAAAGAATAAACCCACATTTGTCAGATACCCACCCACACATGCGCACATATGATATGTTTTTCAGGTATCTGTACTTTACCGGAGTAGTTTTATTTTTAGCAACTTTTACTTTTACTTCGCTCCATTATATATCACGTGCTCCGAGCGAGACGCAGACGAGCGATTCTTCAACAAAGCGATTCTTTTTAATGAACCGGTTCAATCGGTTCGCAAATCGCACCAAACGATTCATTCTCGAATTGGAATGATCCGACTGCAGCTGTTCGCGATTCAACAGCTCACTGATTCAAACGATCCGTTCAGAGCGAGTCTCCAGTGAACCGAACAACTGCGTGAAGTTACTAACGTTAACTGAAAATCACATTTTGGTGAAAGTTGTCAGTTTGTTACACGGCAGTAAAGTCCACTGAAATGAATGCAGACACATCAACATCAGTGTCTCTAAGTCAAAGAACGTTCATATTCCCTGCTGCTGTAAAGCCACGCATTTAGCTCCTTGTGTGTGTTTATATTGTTTATCAACTAGCCGAGGAGACAGATATGAATGTTTTATATTGTTATCTAACGTTTATGCTGATTATATAGCTAACAAGCTTGCTGGTGCCGTTATAGTAATTTTTAGACAATGTCCAAATAGTTTTTATATAACATCTGAGGGGGAAAAGAAAGGATTTAATATTCTAGTAACTACAGTAATTAACAGTTGTGTGAACAATAGTGAAGTAATGCCCTCTGGGGGCATTTGTCCATGAGTGTTTACTACAGAGACAAGGTTTGAGAAAAAAAGAAAATATAATATTTTCCTTCAAATGTTTATCCTAACATAAATAACGTAGCCTACGCTTCAAAACACTTCTTACTGGAGAAAATCAGACACTCAAAACGGTTTTCTCTCAGGTACAAGCTTCACATTAAACATTACTGCATCATGCTCCTCAAAAATCCCAGGTATTTTGTGCAGTAAGATATTTGCTGTATAAAATTAAGTAGACCGTAAAAAAATGCAGTACTTTTGTACTTTGAGGAGTACTTTTACTGGAGTAATGTTTTATAGTATTTATCTGTACATTTACTCAAGTACTTGATTTGTGTACTTCGACCACCTCTGCAATTAAGTTACGTATATCCATAATCGAATCCGTTCTTACATCACTAACATCACCCATCGTGGCCGTGCTCTTACATCTCTCTGCTAATGGAAGCGTTCTGTGTCAGGGATGCGGAGTAAGTGAGGCCACTGTATGCACTGTATGTATTTAAAAAAAAAGAAAATCTTGACATGCTCAAACCTTACCTGATGAATCATATTTTAAAATTTTATTTTCACCCGTGCCATGTTCTTTTAATACCTGCAGGATTGCCCCTACATGACAATTACAATTACATTCAATAGTCTCCCAATACACATTTATTGTAAAGAAAATCTGTTGCTCTGGTTAGTCCTTTCATGTTGCGCTTCTTCCCTTGACGGGGCTCGACTGTTGGCTAAGGTATTTTTGTTTATAATTTTTTTCAATATGATATCTGAAATGGACAAGGGAAGATTATAAGCACAGACCATAGACTGTAAAAAGATGATTTTATAGATGAGTTGAAAAAAAACCCAGAATTGATTTCTTTTCACAATATTTCAGCACACACAACTCACCCTTCAATTTGATGGAGAGAGCAAGTCGGCTTCATATGTACACTTCAGGCCATTTCTTTTCAACTGGCACAATGTGTTCCTGTAGGCCTAAATTAAGGCTGTAATTGTATTTTGTTTGTGTATGAGGAAATGTGGTCTGCTGTAATGTTTAGCTATGTAAAATATGAAATCTGAATAAAGCTGCTGAAGTGAAGTGAATATATATATATAATTTACAATAAAATGCACAACAAGACAATTAAAAAAGGGGGTTTTGTTACCAATATGGAGTACTCATAGGATATTCATCTTCAAAACAAGTCTCCCCACCAGTACTACAAGACGTATCTTTCTTGCAAATATTAATGACCAGGCTTAAGCTAGTCCCAGACTAAACTGCATGTTTGAGCTGTCTCAGATGAAAATATCTTAAAACACGTCAGGCTCATTGTTCTGTGTTCAGATAACTTTCTTATAAGACATTTTTGTAAAAGTTGCTTAAAATACAGTTTGTGAAACCGGGCCATAAAGTGAGTAAAGAGTTTAAATTGAAGGTTAATCTATACTCCTGTGGCCGTCCTGTTGCGTGAAGATGTGTGTGCTGTATTTAGATGTACAGTAGATGTACAAATGTACAGAAATATTACTAGACTCATTAATATCCAGGGTACATTTATCTCAGACTGCAAGTATTGCTGCGTTGGATTTGACAGATAGACTGGCATATTCTTACTCTCTGCACATCTCTGCATACATTAAACTGCCTTTAATACATTCGAACTAACATTTCTTATAATTGCAATGAATACTGAGATGTTTAGTTGTATTGTGACGTCACACTCTTATAGGGAAAAACGAAGCTTTGCTTCACTCTAAGCACTTTGCATTAAGTAATAACGTGTAAAACGCAGATATTAAAAGGTGAAATTCCGTAAACAACTTGATTATGTATATTTTTTACGTTTTATGTTAAGTGGTTTGGTTTCTCAATGAAAACACTGAACCATTGAGCCTATTTAAAATACGCATCGTGAATTTTATTTTGTAATATTACCGTTTTAAATACATCAAGGCACTTTAAGTGCATTTCCTCGCGCTGTTTAATATATATATTAATAGATATATTACGGATTGCATTGTTCACATAACTTTGTTTTATTGTTTTGAGAGGTGATATAAACATTTCTGTGGTTGTGAAACGGATCAAACCCGGTCACGGGACCGAGAACTATCGATAAAGCTCACGATTCTGTGGCTGTAGCCTCTAAAGAAGCGCTAAACCCTTTTTATTTTATTTTTTTATAAATATTTGTGCATTTTCAAACGTCTCCCGCCCGAAGCAGTAGGCGGCGCTGTGGCGTTTACAGTGTTTCCGGACAAACTCTGGACACGTCATGCAAGCGGAAGACTAAAACCATCTGCGCGTGCGCACGACCGTCTTCGTGATTTGTGAGCTCGAACCATCAGACGAAGGTAAAGTGGCTGCTAAATATTGTTCTTTGTTAAACTAAATATTCTGCGAATGACATTAAAACCTGTCTGGGTTTTGCTTACGCAAGCAGGCGAGGTTGTCTGTATTACGTTAATCTAACGTCAGAGTGAATGTGAAGTACACGTAATCCCTGCTCGTCACGTTTCTGTGTATAATAGAGTGATTGAGCTTCGTAAATCAGGATTTATTTGTCACTAAGGTGCGTTATTTAAACGATTACCTGTGCTCTGTACACTTATTATGATGAAAGTGAGTAGTTTGTTGAGGTCTAGTGTTGTACACGTAAGCATATGACCTTATGGTCCCATTGAAGTGTCGTTAAACGTCCATTTAAAAGGGTTTTTTGGTTTTGTTTGTTATTATAGAACTATTTGTTGCGAGCATGAGCATTATTAGGAGTTCATTCATTCATTACTGCACTCTCAATTAGTCATTAATGCTCTTGTCCCTCATAGATTGCATCTTAGGTCAGTGTAAATGTACAGTTTTTTTCATTCAAGCGACTTTACATTGCTGTTGTACTATAATAGTGCTATGATTGTATGCACAGATGAGGCTGCTCTGTGTGTTTGCTCTGGTGGCTCTGGTGGCAGGAGAGGAAGGGGCCCGTCTGTTAGCCTCCAAGTCCCTTTTGAACCGATACGCTGTAGAGGGCCGGGATCTTACCCTGCAGTACAGCATCTACAACGTGGGCACCAGGTAAGTCTTGTATCCGTCTGGACGTTCAGCACAGTGTTCACACACAGCACTGATAATCTGTTGTATGTTTATATCTAGTGCTGCCCTGGAGGTGGAGCTGTCTGATGACTCCTTTCCTCCTGAAGATTTTGGCATCGTCTCAGGAATGCTCAATGTGAAGTGGGATCGTATTGCACCGTATCCTCCTCAATAAGAAGTCTCTGTGCTGTGTATTGTACCTTATATATATTTAAATCCAGTATAGACGGCAGTATTTTTTGTTAGTTTTTAATCACACCACTTGAGGCACTTTTTTTCGTGATGTAAAGGGATAGTTCACCCGAAAATAGAACACGAAGATGTTTAACTCAAACTGTTGCAGTCTGTCAGTCGTATAATGGAAGTCAATGGGCACCAAATGCAAAAACACACACAGATGAAACCCTACGGCTCGTGATGATGCATGCTCACACACTGATATAGACGTAGATCCTTGAGTATCGCAGCCCATAGAAACAGTCACTAATGAGGCATCTATGTATGTATATCTATCTGTGTGTCAGCATCACGTGCCAGATGTTTTCTTTGACTCTCAGAGCTTTGGTACGTTTGGTGCCAATTGACTTCTGCTGTATGACTGACAGACTGAGTTAGAAAAATAAATTTGTGTTCTACTGAAGAAACAGAGTCACCTACATCTCTGATGCCCCGGGGGTCAGCCGATCATCATCACATTGTCATTTTTGGGTGAACTATCCCTTTAAGTGTATTCTGAGACACTTAAAGTAATCACACTAGGCCTTCAATCAATCAATCAATCAGCCTGTCAGCCCCTAACCTCATCAGTACTGATCAGACAGTCAGGATGGGATGCTATATTGTTCTGTTGTGTTACGTTCCCTAACTCCTCCTCTCTACAGAGCCAGTAATGTTTCTCACACAGTGGTTCTGCGACCGCTCAAAGCTGGATACTTCAACTTCACCTCTGCTTCTGTTAGTTATCTCGCTCAAGAGGGCGGTCAGGTTGTGGTGAGTCGAGTCACATGCTACTTTTAATGTACAGTCAGCATAACTTTTTTCCCCTATACCTCGATTTTATTTATATATATATATATATATATATATATATATATATATATATTATATTTAGCAAAAGTTGTATTATAACATATAGAATTACAGTGCTTTGACACTATGTATCGTTAGAAGCGCTGTATGAATAAAGCTCTCATCTCTCAGGTTGGGTACACAAGTGCTCCGGGTCAGGGAGGCATCCTTGCTCAGAGAGAGTTTGACAGACGCTTCTCTCCACATTATGTAAGTGTTAATATGGAGAACCGTGTGTGATGATCTGTGCTGCTGCATTGAACCTTGTTTGTTTGTTTGTTTGTTTTTAAGCTGGACTGGGCAGCTTTTGGGGTCATGACCCTTCCCTCCATTGGCATTCCTCTGCTCCTGTGGTACTCCAGCAAGAGAAAGTACGACTCGCCGAAGAGCAAAAAGAACTGAGTTTTCTACAACAAGACAAAAACAGATCAGGGATCATTGTGGGAATGGAGGGAGGGAGGGGGGGTGTTAAGTGGATTGTGGCGGGTGGGAGTTGAGAATTGTTGTTTTTGAATAAATTAATTACCCATATTGGGGTAAACGGTCAATGATTTACTCTGTTTTTAAGTTAGCCTTCATTAAATGTATGAGGACTCAGCAACAAGCTGCTTGACATTAAGCGGCCATTCCAGGGTGGCTTCAGGTGCATCATCTTAAACTTTAATTTTTTGGTTTGTTTTTGTGAGGATTCTCATAATAGATGCTCAAACTGTGCAGTTCTTCACAATCAGTATGGAGCTTGTCTGGAAATAAAGTGGGTTTTACAGAAATGCTCTCGTTGTGTGTGCTCGCTCTCTGAAATACGCCGTCATCTGTGTTCTTCTCGTGCAATCTTAACCTTTAATGGTAATCTCATTGGCTAAATAATTACATTGGTTTAAAAAGCTATCGATGTTATGATCTATTAAACCTCACCGGGTCATTACTTTTATACAGTGACTTTTCTGATTCTGATTTACGTTCTCATGTTTTCTCTCAAATAGTCAGGTATAAGATTTCAGTATTGCTGAAATTATTTATATTAGGTCTAATTTATCGTTTAAACAGAGATAATAGACAAATAATAATAATAGGCTTAAGCCTATGTAAATCTGAGCTGTTTCAAGTGAACTAAACTTGCACTAAGTGATCTTAAATCATGTCAGTGCCCTTGTTTAATCTTAAAGTGCACCCCAGAAATGCTTTTTTCTGAGGCATGTTCATAAAAATTACTTTTTGTCCTAATCGATCTATGGCATAATCCTGGCTTCGGCTAAGCCCTGTCTGTGAAACGGGGGCCATTAAGTTTTTAAATTATGTGTTCAATTATAGCAAAGTAATCAACTTCCACTAGTAATATAAACCATCAAATGATAAACACCTCAAGATATTTTTCAATTATGCTATGGACTAGGCTGAACACATCAATTCATACATATAAATCATTTGAAACCATATTTATTCTTTACAAATTTCTTAATTCACCTTGTCCCTGGTAATTTTCAACCCTGTTAGGATGAACTTCACCTTCCAAAATAGACTACAATTCCACTGAGATCAGGCTGTAATTTAACTGTACAAGGGGAGATCTCAGCTCTCAATACATTGCTTTTTTATGTTTTTGAAACGTTCTTCGGCTTGTACAACCCTTAAAGCTCCACCCTGTTAGGCTATATTATGGAAAATGTTTATGCAATTAAAAAAACATATCTGACACAGAAAGGTTATATTAATCTGTAAAAGGTAAGAGAGCTAAATGTTGATCAGTGAAGAAACTACACGACATTTAGGTCAACATTTTCCACCCTGTTATGTTTTTATAGACCATAGACTGAGAAACTAGGGTGGAAATTCTAACTGAATACCAAGCCTGTTTGTGTTCCATATATTTAAATGTCACTATTTTGGTTTTTTGGCAAAACTTATGAAGCCAAAATGTTACCAGAGACCAGAAACGACCAATTTAAATAATTTAAAATGATTGGGGAGTGCTGCATTTTACTAAAACAAACAGGAGTTGGTTTGTAATTGGAATAATATATTTGATGATAATATTTACTGTGCAATTACAACTGTGAATGAGTCACAGATTCTATGAAAAACATTAAATGTATCTCCAGATAAAGTTTAAATAGATTTAATAAACAGATAAACATGCCTCCAACCTTCAAGGGGAGGTTACTATTAACACGCCATATAAATACATGCAGGTTATAAGCAATGTCATTTTTGGTATACATATATATTTTGTCCTAATGTTTATTTTTATGCCGAGTGTTTACAAAAGAAATACTTTTTTTTTGGCTCAAGTCAGAGGTTTATACAGTCCTAGGGTCAGCGTTTGGGATTTGGCAGGGGTAGACATGCTCTTGGTCTCTCAGGAATCTGCTCATAAATGGAGCTGGAGGAAGCGTTCAGATACGGCTGCTCTGAAGGATGAAAACCAGAGTGTTGAGGTTGAGCCGTGAGTGGGGACACACCAAAGCTCTGAGGGACAAATCAGATAACAGATTGAGCACTGTATACTACACAGAATATCACTCATTGTATTCTCATGGATATGTACCGGCCCAGTGAGCTCTGGTCGCAGAGGAGCAGATCTTGGGGGCGGTCTGAGAGGAAGACTAGGCCCTGGTCTTGGTACTGCAAAGCCTTCTTGGGCACCTTTGATGTTCACCTCTGAATACAGGTGATCCTTTGGAAGGCTCGCTGGTCAAAACGTAGCAAATAAGCATTTTCATGTTTTATATAATATATGTTATTTTAGTCATTCTTATATTTAAACTCCAAGGAAATGCAAGTTTTGATGCTTGTTTTCTTCATTCCTCACCTGCATCCCCTGCCGCCTGCCTCCTCCACCCCACGGCATAGCAGTCAATCTCCTCCGGACGACTGCGTGTGTGCAGGGTCTCTTCATAAGTGTGCAAAGGCTCCATTTTCCAGTATTTTGCGTCTGCTGCTGTTGTGTCAAAGTTTGGGATGAATGGAGGGGTAAAGGCTGCTGTTGCCCCCTGGAGGTCAGGTTGGGTGCTGAAGTTAGGGGTATTTTCTGATACTGCTCTGGGGGGTTTGTTAACTCGAGCATACGGGACATCCACAGGAGAAACTTGATCCCCTGTTAGATTTGAGGGTCTTTCAGCAACCTCAGAGCTGCCATTCTAGAGGGAGCAAAATAACATTGAACACTTTTAAATAAAAATAAAGCAGCAGTGCGCTGACGACACACCAGCTACAGGTGGAGAGGAGAGAAAGATACAGCTAGTGGTGGGGACTCGTTAATGACCACAGAGAGTCAGGACCTCAGTTTAGGGTCTCATCCGAAAGACCGGGGCATAAGGACCCACAAAGACCACCTGCTAGCCTCTCCCATCCAGGATCAGCCCTGCTTAGCTTCAGTGAGTGACCTTAACAGGCTTCCGTGTGACAAGCTACAAACAAGGTCCAGTTCAGAAGTAAAGGAAAAGGAAAGGACATGACATGTGGCCAGGTATTGTTTCCCATACTAGGAATTTGTGCTCTGCATTTAACCCATCCAAGTGCACACACACACACACATGTTGGGTTTACATGTTTTATGGGGACATTCCATAGGTGTAATGGTGTTTGTACTGTACAG